>JAHLSL010000036.1:3224597-3369995 GCA_025920805.1 Petroica traversi | reverse complement strand
CTGCCCTTGGTGCTCGTACCGGCCGCCGCCGCTCCTTTGTGCGCCTCCACCGCCGAGCAGCGCGGAAAGGCGGCAGCGGGGCTCCTCGCCCTCGCTTCTGGCTAATATTTACATAAAACCTGCCCCGCTCTCCAGGTGAGAGGGTGCGCCGGTGCCTCTGGATTTCCATGGCGAGGCGATGCGGGATGCCGGGCTCCTGTCCGGGCTGTTTTGTCCCCGTTCCGGAGGGTTTGACCTCTGTGCGCACTTCTCCTGCTGCCTCTTTGGGTTTAGCTCCGCTGTGCTGGGGCAGAGCGTTCTCTCACAAACAAACTTGGAGATAATCAGCTGCCTGGCGGTCCCGAAGTCTTCTCGGTGTGGGATCACACGAGCTGAACTGCGGCTCTGCCCGTGTCCTCCCCGCGCTGCCGCTCGCTCAGTGCGTGCTGGTGATGAGATTTATCTGTTTGTTATTGCTGGGAACGGTCACAGATCAGAATTGAGTAAACCGTTTGGTTAAAATTAATCAAAACCAATCAGTGCAGCATCGATCCTCTCTACTTATTTATTTCCTTTCAAGTTCGGTGCTGCCATTGGAATGGGGATATTTTAAAATAATTCTTCAAAATAGTTCTTGTGAAAAAGTGAAGATGGTCCGAGTAAAAGAAATTGTTATTAAGGGAAAGGACATAATGTGCCTTGGAAAAACTGGAGGGCCAACACTTCTGATGCAAGGTTATTTTTACAATACTTGCATTTTTATCGGTTGATGTATTTTAACTGGAGCCCTGACAATAGTCACAAAAAATTATTACTCTGGCATGGAGCTACTTATCTGACAAATGCAATGCGAATGGTCTTGTTCTTATCAATGAGATCAGATTTCAAAAAAAAATGAGCACGAGGAATGAGGCGTTGCTTTGTGAACAGATAACCTTGCAGGCAAACTCGCAAACCTGAATAAAAGGATGTCTCTATGAAATAATCTGTGCATAAGTGCAATCAGGTCAGACTGTAATAGACAGCGAGGGGGGTGGAATCAAAAGGGGGAAAAACTCATTTCATCACAGTTAATGGCAAGGAAAAGAAGGCAAGGAAGGACTTTCTTTGGAGCGGAGCTGTTGCGACAAAGACCAGGGCTTCAGCGTGTCATGCACCATTTGCTGGTGCACTAGCGCTCTTTTCAAGAGCTGTGAAGCCATTATTGTAATGTGAAAAAAGTAGAAAGAAATACTCCCTCCTGGTCACTGGAAGGGCAAATGAGGTGCAGCCTTTTTTTTTTTTTTCCTTCCTTGTTTTTTTTTTTTTTTCCCTACACTGTTTGTGCAGGGAGGTTTCTAGATTCCCCCTGGTAAAGCTCCACTGGGATGCAGGAAAGATCACAGTGCCCTTATAAACAACACTTCTTGGCACTGTTTACCTTCTTTTGTGACTTTGTTGCCTGTGAAGGAGGATAGGAGTATCAGAGGTCCAATTGCAAGGAACATTTTCCCTTTTGTCTTTGAAGGAGCAGAACCTTAGAATATTCGCTAGCTGAAGTTTCACAGAGCATTTCTGTGGTTTAGGTTTTAAATAAAAAAAAAAATCTCAGTACATTCCTGTATGGTAAAGTTATCTAGTGGTGATAATAAATCCAATATTCTGTGGATTTTGTGTGTTTTATTAAAGAGAGAAGAGAAAGAATCCTTTGTTCATTGGCATAATGTAATCCTGTCTCTGAACAGTTCTAATTTGCAAACCAAGTACTTTGTAAATTGTGGAAACCTGGTTATAACTTGAAGGCTGAATAAAATGGGTCATCTTATAACTGAAAGATAAATATAGATGTGAAATAGTACCACAAAAGTCTTTTAAGCAAGAAAAAATAAATAAATAATATGTTTCAGAACTGGCTTGTTCTTGTATAGTTTATGGGTAAAGCAAGATTACACATACAGCCCTGCAGCCGATTCCCAGGACTGCTAAAGTGTGAAGAACAGGAGTGACATTCTAGTCTTCAATAAATCACTATAAAAATGTTTATGAACCCTGCAATTTACTGTCTTTTAAATGCAAATTGAAAGGGGCATCGTCACAAGTGTAAAGGAGACCTGTAGTGGCCTAAAGGAATTATAAAATGTTGCAAAAGGCTTCTGAAATTGTGTGATCTTAAATGGTTCTATTTTAAAAAATGATTTCCCATTTATACTTCTGTGACAGCTTTGTTAATTTATTAAGGAGATCTCTGTGAATTGCAGGAAGGTGTTTATGAGCACTGAGCTTCACAGGAGCTGCTCACAGGGGCTCTCAAGGAGCTGCAGTTTAATTTGGCAGGCACTGGGGCAAGTTTGCTGTTCACCTGCAAGTAAAGTGCAAGGCCATGGGGGTTCAAAAATGTACAAAGCAGTGGTCCTGTCTGACAAATTATTGGTAAAGTAGCAAAGATTTCCTTGCTCTTCCCAGCTCCTCCATGCAGTTATCTGCTGTGAAACTCTAAATATCAAAAATGTGCTGGATTAACAGATCAGACCTCACTTCACCATGGATGAAGGCAGACTCCTGGGGACATGGCTCAAAGGTGAACATGATGCTTATGCTGGCCTGATGGTTGGACTTGATGATCTTAAAAGTCTTTTCCAGCCTTTTTGATTCTATGATTATAAGACCAAATTGGGTGAAGAGTGAATCATCTTTCTGTGCTGTAGCTATGCTTTCTCCAATGGAAATGGGCTAATTTCCACTTACACAGTTATCATTTTATCTAGAAAATATTTCTCTATGTGGAACCAGATTTAATCCCTATAAATTAGGCATTAGAGAAGTTTTCATCAGTTGGATGGGTTGATTTCTTTTGTTCCACTGATTGATAAATTCTAAGAGTAATTTTTCTTTTTTCTTTTCTTTTTTTTTTTTTTTAACTGAGAGCCACGATTTTCTGCACTTAGGTGTTGTAATTGACACCAAATTTGATTCCTTAAAAAAATAAAATATTCCTTGAGACAGTATGGGATATGAATGTGTGCAGTTGAAACACTGTAATTGTTTGCATACTTTAGAATTCTCCACAGCCTACTTCATCACTTCTGTCTAATTTAATGACAAATAACCAGGATGGACTCACATGATATTCATGCTGTGTATGAGGAGGATGTGAGTGTATCTGGCAATGGATGATGCTACTTCTCCTGGTTCTCATATCCTTGTATTCCTTAAGAAAAAAGGCGTGGGTATCTGATTTCTGGCAGCCCTTAAGTTAAATATGCTTCTTTGGCACTGACTGATTATTTAGCTGTCAGACAAGGTTGGGGATTGGGCTGTCAGGATCCAAAGTCTGTAGAACATGTGTTTGTCTGGCCTGGGCAGCTTCTCAGCATGCACTTCGTGGAGGATCTTTGGAAACAAAACTATGCAAATAAATTAATTTGGAGGGTGTGTGTATCTGCATGACTCTGCCCATGGAAAAATGATATTGCTTGGCTCTATCACACTGCAGATTTTCTAACTCCTAAATAGAGCAGTAATAGTTTACAACTCAACAGCACCCTGAATGTATTGCTGTTCATTTTGTTGTCATGCAAAACTCCTGAAGCACTCTACCTCTTCCTGCAGCTCTGTGTCTGCCTGGGTGTTGTCTTTGTAGCAGAGTTTAATGTGTGGGTATCTCCTTGTCGGGATTAAAAGTGTTGTAATCCAGTGTTTTCAGCAAAAGGAACTCCTTTGCTGTTTCAGACCTGCTTGAGCCAGGAACTTACAGCAATCAGACCTTGCCTGGAGTCTTTCTGACCTGCAGCCAACCCCTTCTGTGTCCGTGTGACCAAAGCATCTCCTTGTGTGGCTGTAAAATATTTCATGGACATTTTCATCTGGCACTATCAGCTCACGGTTTAGATCAGGCTTTGGGAGAGCTGGGCTCCTCCCCAGGAAAATGACTCAGCTCCCCACCTTTGCATTGCTAATACCCCCATTATCAATGCCATCCCGGCAGCCCTGGAGACATTTAGGAACTCTGCTGTGCACCCAAAATCCCACAAGCCTGAAACTTATGCAAAGCCCTCAGAAATCACATCTGTGTTCCTTCAATACTGGGGAGGATCAAAGACTCACCTCTGCTCAAAGACTCTCAGTAGCACTGGATCACATGGCTTGTCACTGTCTGTGCAGCTGCAGGCACGAGAGAGAGTCAAATGGGACAGGGATTTGCTAACAAGGAGCATTAACGTGGACCTGTTAAATTTTCTTTCTAGGATAAGGCCTCGTTTCTGCATTTTAAGTGCAAGTAAAGTGCTGATCAGTGAAGGGAGAGGAATGGTGCGTCTCTGGTGGTGGCTGAAGGCGAGGGCAGGTGAACATTTGCCAAGCCACAGTTAGACTTGACACAAAGCCTGGGAGAGTGGTAGTGCTTATGCACAACAGCTAAGTGTATTTTCAGGTTCATAACACACATGGAGCAGGGCAGAAGACTTTGCACTGAGAGTTCATTAGTTAAGAGTCAATTACCTGATGTGGTATCGCACCATGAGAGTTCAGAAAATTATCCATCTTGGGGAGGTAGAAAATGTTTCCTTTGTTCATCTGTCCTAAAACTATGCTTAATGACCAATTCAGAGCTATCAAACATGGTTTATTTCACAATCTATTAGTCCACTTTTACCTATACCTTGTGAACTTGCAGGTGGAGAGAGTCCAAGAATCTACATCTGGCCTCGTTTGTGAGATGCTGCTCTACTCACTTGTAGATATCACTTATGTCTGTATATAAAACCAGGTCCTAGCTGAGCCCTGGCGATGAGCAAGGGAACTGGTTAGCAGTCTCGTGCCCAAAACCAAACAGGTCTGTTAGCAGTCTCGTGCCCAAAACCAAACAGAAGGAAGATTCAGAGCTCAGGCTGTCCTGCTTGCTCCCATTCTCCCCCTAAGATGAGCAAAGGTTGCAAAAACAATGCTGATAATGAGGTTTGACCCTCTCGTTACCCTCAACCTCTGCCTACAAACCATCTGCACTGAAAATCCCTGAACTCCACCCAAGGGGCTTGAACTTGGAAACTGTTAACCTTCCAAATATGATGTAGTTTCTGGCATTATTTGCTTCCTAGGCCTTATAATACTCTGATCTTTTAATGTACAATGGCACCCGGTCTCAAACACAGCAATCTACCAGCACCGAGCCATCCCTCCTTCCTGCTGGATTCCTGTTTCCCCTTCCTTCCCTGGCTGCCCAGGGGCAGCAGCAGGCAATCCCCAGTGCAGTTAGGGATGGGCTCTGCTTTGCCAGTGTTGAGCAGTAAATCAATGACCTGGGGTAGCTGGGAGCAGCCAGGACTGGCAGTGTCAGTGTGTGTTTGATGGAATGATCCAAGCACAGTCCTCAATCAGGAGCTGTTTCAGGAATCCAGTCCCTGTTCTGGTATTCCTACCAGGGTGACATATTTATTTGGTTAAACTACTGCAAGTCTTTGTGACTGTGTGTTCAAAATCTGTCCAAAATGTCCTTTGCCTGTGAAGGTGCTCAAGCTCCTTTCTGCAGGTGCAGATTGAAACCACACTTCTGTTTTTGTCTGTGAATGCGTGTGAGCTCCTGGCATTTGTCGTCAGGATAGGAATTTGCCCCTCTGTCCTTGGGCAGGATTTTCCCTCCTGCTATAAATTTGCAGAGTCCTGAGTATCATTTCCCTCCTGGCTGCCACCCTGTGCCTCATAAGTGATTGTACTCCAGTGGGGAAGTGATTTGTATGTATATTTTTATAAAACACTTTGGGATCCTTGGGGAAGAAAGTTGTTATATAAATGTATTTCCCAGGGGAAAGTAGTGGAAATCTCATTACTTGGAACATACAGCGTATTTAAAAGTAGGTTTGACAAAACACTAGAAAATAAAGGAAACAATCCTGTACTGGCCCTGGGATGGTCTAAATGATCTAGCAGATATTTTCCATCTCTGAAGTTTGTCTCATGATTTTATTTAGTGCATTGGAAAAAGGGCATGAGGAATGCTAAAGCCATGCACATATAAAATGTCTTTCAGAAACACTATGACTTATTTTAATATAATCTTTAGCAAAATACTGTGGTTTGCTTACTTGCTGAATTTATTTTAGGTAGTTCAAAATATTTCTATTAGTGATCTCTTTGAAATACTTTAGGTGGTGCAATGGATTTGTAGCAAAACACAGCATGAAACTTGAGTGTATTCTCTGAAGCCAGGTGTTTGGTGGCAAGCAAAATTTGTGTGTGTAGCTTCTGTTTTAAGCAATTATATGGTGTGTAATACACAGCAGAGAAATTAAGTGGAAGTACATTTTGCCCTCAGGGATTACTGACTTTCTTTTAAACAAGTTTTGCCCCTCATACAGCAAGGTTCCTGTAATAAATCACTTATGTAATCATCTACAGTATATTAACAAAAATCACAAAAAAAAAAAAGAAAAATGAAAAAAAGGAAATGTCAACTGGAAATAATGGTAAAGTAAAGGTTTGCTGTAGCAAGAAAGCACACTCACCTGTTTGGAGGGAAGAGGTTAAACAGGAGCTGAGGAATCAAACAAACAGAGGCTGCTCTGTGACTGGACGCAGTGAAATGACTTCACTGCAGTAAACTGCTTATGTAATAAACTGCATGGGTGCCACTGGAGAGTAACCAAACCCATCCATCTGAGCCCTTTCTCAGCTCACTTGGATTAATAGTCATCTTCTCTCTGAAGGGAAAAAATGAAAAAATACATCAAGAAAAGCCATGCAGAGATGTTATGAAATAAAAATAGTGAGGTCATTAAATATAAGCCTTTCTTGAGCATGGAGAAAGGCTCGAGCTGGGATATTCCAGGCTTCAGAGGCTGGTGAGCAGTCTTCAGCCAGGTTATTCTAGCTGCTATTTACTGTAAATCAGAAGTGTACAGTGGATAACAGTGTCACCTAATTGAGGTATAAATTGGCCAAATGGTTTTCAAGACCATTTATTTTTAAGAAGTCGTGTTTTGGCTGCCAT
This sequence comes from Petroica traversi, assembly GCA_025920805.1. NCBI lineage: Eukaryota > Metazoa > Chordata > Aves > Passeriformes > Petroicidae > Petroica > Petroica traversi. The sequence goes on along the minus strand of JAHLSL010000036.1, from coordinate 3,363,055 downwards.
AGCTAAGGTAGAGTTGTGTATTTCTTTACAAGATACAGAAAAATGACAGCTACAACCAATCAAGCTGCATTGCTGTGCAGTGTGTCAGCTCCTTTCAACAGACCTGATTTCCAGAATAACCTTTTCCCCCAGACATTTGTTTTCCTTTGATTCCAGTGATGAGACCCAAAGGGATTTCATTCAGAATGCCTGTGAATTCCAGTTTTGGGAAGCCATAGAAAGCAAAAAAGAGCAGCGAATCTCAGAAACAACTGAAATTAGAATGCAAATTCCAATTGATCATTTGAAAACTCTTTTAAGAACTGGTAGCAAATTTTTAAAGAAGAATTCAAAAGTTAGGAGAACATGGTGTTTTCCAGTAGGGCCTTTTGTACATCAGATAATTTACTACTTGTTCATGAATGTCTATTTTTCCCACTCTATAATCTGATTTCTGTTCTGCCCAATATGCAGAAGGATAATTTACCACTGAACAGCTTGCAGGATGTCAGCCTTGCTTACAGATAACTTCTTCCTTGTTCCATTGCTCTGTGTGGCCATTTATTTGACATGTGAGATTTAGAGAGTTTCTTAAGGTCAACTTTCACCTTTATTTCCCTAATTAAACAAACAAATAAATAAACAACTTCCCCCCCCCAAAACGAAAACCAATTAACCAAGCAAAAAAACCCTAAACTCAACAAAAGCTTCCCAAAAAAACCAATAAGCTCACTAAATATTTGTTAATATTTACATACTTGCGTTTGTAAAACTTTCAGATCTGTGCTGGCAAAGTCCCAGCAATGAGGGAGCAGCTGCCCAATTGTTACAGGTTTTGCAATAGTTAGAGCTTGCTCTATGAAATAAAAATTGGTGTATAACATGGGATCAGCCTTAAAATTATAGTCTCTTGTTTGTTCCCATGCTCACTGAGCACCTGGGAGTTCAGTCCTTTCCACAACTGGTTGTTTTCCAGCAGGGAGTCCTATTCCTTCTGTAATCCCAGACAGCCTTCCTCTCATTCACTTCTTTTACACTGAAAACAATATGCAATAAGGAAGAGAAAATGTTGATCTCCTCAGATCTCAATAGATGCATTTCAAGAGATTTAAAGAAGCCTTTTCAGTGGTATACTTTAGGGATATGTTTGTTTATTTTTTGTCGGAGCTTATTGCTTTCAGACCTTTATTTTTTTATATTTTTTGTGCTCTAAACACAGACAAACAGATTGCTTACTTCTTTATATGTTTACTGCTGCTCAAATTGCTGCTTTTAGGGTTTTAGAGAAGTGCTAGTGATAAGTTATATGTTTTTAGTTTTAGTCTCCTCTTGTTCTCATCATTGTCGTTTGAGTCATTATTTTTTTTTTTTTTTCCCTAACAGATGGTTTGGATGTGGTCATTATTTTCTGTAGTCAGTTCTTTTTCTCCAGTGCTCTTTGTTGAAAATTTCATATTTATGCTATGAGGTACAAATGACACTTGATGATGAGTACAGAAGAGGCTCAGGGATTTTTAAGCACTTGGGTAAGAAAGTAGACTTGCAGAGAAGTATTGAATATAGTGGTCATAAAACAAACATTTGCATCATTTAGAACTAATTTTATTATTTATACTACAAATGTAGTGTGTAAAATCATTGTAATGTAGAATTTAATCTTTGTGTTTTCTAGTTTCTGTGGAGTATATCTGATATCATCTGCGCCTCTTTTTGCTCTGTTGCAGCAGACACTGATGACTTGGCAATAAAATAGTACCTTAAACTGTCTCCTTCAAAAAGTGTTTTTTGAAGATCATAAAATTTTAAATAAAAACAAATGTGCGAGAGATACTATTAATTTAGCTGTCTTTTCCTTCTGATCTTTTTCATAACCTGTGCTTCCCTACACCAAAGGCTGTTTTTTTCTAGGGGTGTGATCTGTATCCCAGACCATGCTGCACTGCAGGCCAAGCTGAGCATTCATTCCCCAGCCCTGCTCTAGTGTTTACTCATATGTTGCATACAGAATGTGATGACTTTTTCCATATTATTTTAAAAAAAGAAATGATACATAAGAGCTGCTACACCCATGCGTTCAGTAATGCCAAGGAAAACTGGAGAGAACCTGTGCAAGCCTCCACGCTGAGGGATGAGCACAAATGGTAAATGTGGTGCTGCAGCTGGATCACACACACTGGGCCAGTAATGCCTGGATCATTTAATGAGCAAACAGTGATTGTGGGGAACACAAAATGCAAATCTTCCTCATGCTGGAAGGAAATTCACATTCCCCACAACTAAGGGGAGCAACTGTGAACGAGAACAATCTTTCTTTATTTCTAAGAAGTTCCTTTCCAGTACTTAAACATCACTGTTCAATTTGTGATGTCTCAATAATCAGCTCTGTTATGAAACAGGGAACAAAACAATTGGTAGGTCCTACTTTATCTGAGTGTGGGAGACAAGGTATAGAATATCATTGCCTTTCCCTTGGAAGACATTTCAGCTGTTTTTCCCCTTTGCCCTCTACTCTGTAAAACTCAATCCCCTGTGAGAAATTCAAATCTATGAGCATGGCAAGGACGTTATGGAGACCAGGCAGCACATCTGCATATTCTCATAACCATAAACATATATTTTTTCCATTTGTGCCGTGATGTTCTCTATTCATATTCTAAGTGGCAAAAGCTTTTAGCTGTGATTGGGCCCAGTCCTCAGTGGACAAGAGCCGAGTGTATCGCATGGCATTTATTAATCTCAAAAAGTTGTCTTTCAAAACGTCTAAAAACATATGGGAGTTATGCGAAGCAAAGCAATTGCAAGTTCATTTGTTATTTCAACAAGCTCATTTCTTATGATTTCAGTTGTATAATAGATGGGGAGCTGTTTGCAGGCTGTTTGTTGTCATATATTTTTCATTTGGTTCCTTGGGTTAAGGAGTGGGTGGTGTTACACCATCTGTAGGGTTTTTGCCTTCCCCTCTCATTCTTTTGTCAGCTGGCACCTGAAATGCTTTCCAGGCAGTCATTTGGAGGCTGTCAGTCCTGCAGGGGTCACTGGGGATGAAGCCATCATCTGGTGTGCTGCTCTTGGCATTTGGGGTCCTAGGCTGGCCAAGGTGTAGCTCTGCCTGGGAAATCATTTGTCGGGTTTGTGAATCACTGGGCCATGTCCAGCAGGAGAGGTTTCCAACAGCTTCCTCAGTAATCCTTTACTTGTAATTGTCCTGTGATGGCTCATTGTGTTGATTACTCCTACAGTGGATTTATGAAGTACTCTTTGTACACAAGAAGACGTTTATTTTACGACAGTGGAATAAAATAATTTCTCCAAAGCCTATAGTCTGTTATAGCAGTGCTCCCTAAGGAGGGAAGATACATCACATATTTGCTGCCTGTCATTTTTAGTTTTGGTTTTGTCTTGTACTTTTTGCTTATGTGCCATCAACAACCTTTTCCACGTTGAACAGAATGAGTAATTTTGTGAGCTGAGCACTAAACTACGTTTTGTATGGGCCCCTTTCCTACCTACAAAAAAATGTTCCTACCTGATGAGAAAGAGCCTCTTCCTAATCCTGAGTGTCATGAGGGAAAAAATAGATGTTATTTTAAAAAAATTTAGAGATATGATTGACTTGGTAGCTGTTTAAAGGATGACAACACTCTGAGGTCTGTTAGTGCCAGACACCAGAAGTTTGGCACAGAAGAAAACACTTGGCCTTCATGATGTGTGTACCTAGTGATGATTTGGCCATGGCAAAGCTGTATTTTCATGTAGATTTTGTCTAAATGACCAAAAAGAAATGGTACAAAGATGTTCAGTACATATATTTTAACCTTATAATCCTTTTCTCATTGCTGCCATTAACTTTAATTTAAAATAATGCAGGTCAACGTGATGGATTGAGCGACTTATTAATTATATTCTTTCCACCAGGAAAGAACTTGGGAGGTCAGGCTTATTAAATGGGTAGAGAATGAGAGAAATCACCTGGTGCTGGTTCTGAAATGGGATTTGAGTGGGCTGTGTATTGGTAGAAAGGGGCACAGGGAGGGAGGAATGAGAGTTTTCTGTATTTGGCCCTTTGCTGCCTTCCACCAGAGCTGGAGTGTGGCACAGGCACACCCATGACCCCCACGAGGCTCCAGGTGTTAGGAATGGTGGCACTTGCTCCTCCAGCTTTTGTAATAAACGCAGAATCATCACACAACAGCCCTGTGGGTTGAAGTGGAAGTATCCATTTTTTTCCTTTCCTGAAGGAATTCTATTTAGCTGGATTTTGTGTAGGAGGGATGTAATTATCACCTCATCTGTGAATCTGGTCAGGATTATTTTTACTTTCTCAGTTGTGTCTCTCAGAAAAATGAGACTAGGATAAAATGGCAAGTTAACAATTTATGCCTGGTTTGAATTTTTGGTTAATATTTTGGATTTAGGGATTTTTTTTTAGTGCAAGGAAGAGTGTGCCATGCATCATTCTTGTCTGACATGCTTTGCTGTAGGCAGTGAAGTTGAGCTGACAGTTCAGTGGCTTTTGTTGAGAAAACCTGGTAAGAAATACCTATTGCACACTCTATGATGGTTTCTTTATAAAAAGACTAAATATGAAAAAAAAAGTAGCTTGATATATCATATTCTCACCAGCCTATCTGACATGCCATTGAGTTGCCTTTGCTAGGAGATATCTCATGTTTCATCCCCTTGCAGCCTTCAGAGCCATGTTTGAGGCAGCTCAGATGTTTCGCTGCCTTTTTATTTATTTTTAAAGGGTGTCAAAAATCCCTCATTTTTCACATATTTCTTTTCCCTTTTAAAAGAGTGTCAGAAATACCGTATTTCCCATTCATGCTCTAAACTTGAGGCCCAGGGTGGCCTCCCATATCTCTGTGCCTTGTCTGTCAGCTGTGCTGGGGCTGGAATGATTTGCACTGGTAATGTGGGGGAAGAACAGCCAGACATTAAAGGGGAGCATTTTAAGTTGTGTTCTGAACCAGACCAAGAGCAAAGGGAAGCTTGGAAGCAGCTGGAGGAAACTTTGGGAGCTAAATGCCCAAACAGCAGGTGTTGTGAAGCTGCAAACAAGTTTACAGCCCAGTTCTTCAAAAGTTGTTCAGGGAGCCCCGTTTCACTACTTCATGAGTAAACGTGTAAAATGTGGAGAACAGCAGCTGTGCAAAGAAAAATAACAACCTGATAATCAGGCTCCTGTTGGCATTAAATAGTTGTGAGAGTCCAGTGATCCAGGGTATCGTAACTATTGTGTAAAATGAAATATCCCCCAGTGGCAACATAAAATTCCTCCCCTCCTTAGGAAGGTCGTAGGGGAGAGCTCTCCTGATCTTCTGATGATATCCAGTACCATTATTTCCTTTTTTAATCCTAATTTAGACAGAGTTACACACTCCGCTATTATTTAGGCATCTGTGCCTACGTGGTTAAATGAATTCTTAAGAGTTTGGTTGCCATTTATATATAATATTTACATACATGGTAGAACGTTTATGACAACAAAGCAGGCAGTTAAAGGACTGACATTCTTACAAAGCCTTTAGCAACCATTATATCACCTGTTCTGTCCTGACAGAGTGCAGGCTTCCTAGTGATGCTCGCAATAAAATTATTCTGAAAGGCTGCAACTTAAAACTGCCTCATTGCTGAGACTTTAAATTTTGTTTTCTTTTTGTTTTTCTATGCTAAAATATATAATTTATAAAACTTAGACTGTGGGCAATCTCGATATTTGTGGAAAGTAATATCTGTAACTACCTTTGAGCTGGGATGGCCCTCTTTCTTTTCTCTTTATCCTGAAATTTGCTCTCCGATGCAAAATAAGCATTACAACAATATAAAAGGAGTGGAAGAGTAAAAATGCTTTTGGACTGAAGTATCCAACTTGATCAGACCCAGGACTCTGGCAAAAAGTGTGGGCTGGTTTAATGAATGAGTAATCACATCAGGAGAAAAATCTCAGCTTTGGACTTTATAGAATTGGAAGGGCCGTGTTGTGTCTTGCTGGAGTTGTGTCGTGTGAATATCTCTGTTCCACTTCCCTCGCCTCACTCTGTCAGGCTCTTGAGTTACAAAGCAATGAAACTGCCTAAGAGAGGCTTGGAATCCCTTCTTTCAAATGATATGAAACTAATCTTTAAATCTACCAAGATTTTTTTTTTTTTTTGTATTTTAGCTGCTCAGTTCCTGTCACAGTGGAACTGAGGAAGAAAAAGCAAGATGGTTATCGGAATTGTGTGATATTAACTTCCATTACTTCACAACCTGCTGTGAGCAGAAGTGCTTAGATGTAAAAGCAAACAGAAATCCCTGCCAAGAGGGAAGGTGTTCCAAATACAGGGGGTGGGCTTAGCATCAAGAAAAAATGCCAGTTTGGAGAAGGGGAAACTGTGTATAGGCTGTGCCATAATGAATGGTTATTTTTCTGCAAGCCACTTCGTACAAAATGAAAATATTTTCTATCTAGAAATGATTGCAAAAAACAAAACCCCAAAAACCCCAAACCCTGATTATTTTCCTTTCCACTTGAAGATCAATAATTATATCAAGTGAGCACATTCTGGAAAACACAACTTGATAGTCAAAGGTACTGAGCAGTCTTTAAAATATTTAAATGAAATACAAGTACTCAGAACTATTGAAAACAGTGTCCTTGACCATTCAAGAGGCAATATGATAAATTTCTCCATTTTTTTCAAGAGAAAGTATTCAGGTGAGCTCACGTGACATATATGCACACATAGGTCTTTTCTAGAACTCATGAGGAATGTTCAAATGGAACCAAGGAGGAAAGATTTCCTTCCACTGACAGCTGGGCCGACTCAGTTGTGGGTCTTAGGACTTTTGTGTGAGGGCTGGAGGCTTCCTCCTCCTTAACTAAAGACTGTGCTTAATATTGGAGAAGAGCCAACCTGAAGATATTAGAAGAGCAGGGAAAAAATTAATGATAAAAGAGAAGGGAAAACCTCAGCCCTGTAAGTAAATGCCACTTGCTCTGCACAGAAGACACTATTAACTTTGAGAAGTTGGAGGAGTGAAAGTTCTAACCATTTAACCATTTAATTCAGGAGGTCTTGGAAATTGTATTCTAAAATGTACTTATTAACACTGAAAGGAAAAGATAAAAAATGGTGCAAAAAAAGGTGATACAGAATGCTGCTTAAAAATGTATTGTGTTACACTTCCATATAAATGTTATACTGGAAAATCTTTGAGAGAGGTAGCCTGCCCTTTAAACCTTTAGGCATTTATGGCCTTAATTATGCTTTTCACCAAGATTTTGCATATTTAATATTTCCTTTTAGAGCTTTCAAGAGTCTCAGTTATTAATTCCACTGAGGATTTATAGGTCTTCTGAATATCCCTTAAGTATAAAGATTGTAGACTCATCAAATACTGTTTTCTTCCTTTAAATTTTTATGATTTCTATATCAAACAGGCAACTGCAGTTTTAGAGTTGAAAGTGCAATATTTATTGCTTGAGGTTCTCTCTACCTTTCCAAACAGAAGCAATTCCCCCATTTCTACTGTGAAATCTGTATCTTCAGATGTGGTTACAGAATGCAGACAAATGATCTCTAATTCTCAAGAACAGGCAGTTATTTTTCATATTGCATGGCCAAAACAATAAGGTCTCACCTAAAGATGCTATTTATAAGTGAACCACCTCCAATGAATAACAGTGTTAACCAGAAGCCCATGAATAAGTCATGGAGCCTAATTTTCCGTTATTACAGCCATTGTTTAAAAATGCATGTCTAGCCAGGACTTTGTAATGATTTTGTATTACTTAAAAAAACTTGTATAGTTTTTTTCCCCCTCAATTATTTCATTACTTCTTCATTATCTTCACTCTCCTCTCCAGTGTTTGTAGAGCTTTTGAAAACCAATCGGACAAAAAATTAAAAAAAAAAAGAAGAAAAGGAATTTTTTTTTTAATTGCCCCTGAGACTATCAATGCTTTAGATATTTTTATGCTTCTTTCTTCAAATGCTTTCACCATGTTATGCCTTGGCATCTGTAGCAAAACCCATTAGCTGTGACAGGTTAAGATGCCTCTACAGGCTTCACCACAAAGGAACTGAGTGAGTGCCAACCATTATTCCCTTCCACGTGCCACACCAGCTCTCTGAAGAAGGCCAAATCCATAACTCTGCTCCTCACTCCTCAGTCCTGTGGGGGAATCTGCTCTGAGATTCTCAGTTGCTTGGTAGGGGATTTTTCACTCCTGGATACACCATGGTTGTGGTTCATTAACCCACAGGCAACAAGGACATTCCTCACTCAGTAGATCTTTTGTCTGCAGCACTAATGTAATTTTTTAGGTTTAGAGGGTGCTGTAGGTGGAAGACACAACATAATAATAAAATTGAATTTCGCTGACCGTGGAATGTGTCACTTCTGCATATCATTGTACTACTGACCAGGCTCTAAACCAGCCCTCTCCAGCATTTCTAAGTGAGCCCCAAACTTTTTTAGCCTCTGGCCAGCTGTTTCCACGTAATGTGTGGTGGGATTCATATTCCAGATCCTGCATGGAGATTATTCCTGAGCTGTCCCCATTAACATCACTGAGAACAAACCTCACAGATCCTCAGGGTGGAGTTGTTGTAAATAGGCGTGGTTTATTCAATGCTGTGTCAAATCTCCCCTCCCAGTTAGAGATGGATCACATGTTCTTGTGTTAGAGGCTGTGTTTGACAGAACAGTTTGATGCGCACAGAGAGGAGCAGTGAGGAATTAATGGCATGATCCAGGCTGGAAGGAAAGAGTAACTTCATAATTCCCACACTGTCAGCTTCGTTTAGATGAAGCTGTGATTGAAAAAGCCATAAGCAGACTCTATGCAACATTGCTGAGGTTAGGAAAATGGATATATCAAAAGAACAGGAAATAGATGTTGGTATTTCTGATACAAATGGACCAGATTATCTTCATTCTGTCCCCATCCTGCCATACCAGCTTAATAATTGTGAGGGTTTGTTTTGTTTTTTTCCTGGTTGCAGAGTTTTGCAGTGTTCTGTTATTTTGGTTCCACATGAAAAATCCAATATAAGTCAAATATTTCCTTATGAATTTGAGGGTGCATGATTTGTTTTCCAGAAGAACCAGCTGCAAGCAAAGGCAATAGCATAGCTGGCAAGACAATACCCAGCCTTTTGGTAAGGTTTCTTCCCTATAAATCTCAAATAACTTGAAAAAGTTGCATGAATTATTGTCATCCTTGCTTTAAAGAGGGATCAGATGAGGCATAGGAAAAGTGAGTGGATGAAACAGAGAAAGAGCTGGAAATGGAACAGGTTCAGCCCTTCTGAATCCCCACTCAGTTCCCTTTCCCATCCTCGTTCTCAAGCTTCTTGTTTTGAGTGCCTCCCATCAAAGGGGTTTGGGAGATTTTGTTTCAGTGCATGTTCATGTGGAGAATAACTGATGGCAGAGAGTTGGTTCCCACCCCTGTGGTTCCTCCTTGTAGCACTGAGAATCTGCATGGACGTTCCTGCTGCTGCTCAGCTCCGGGCTGGAAATCCAACACAGCCACGTCCCACTCTGGTTGTCAGAGCCCAAGGAGGTGCCAGTGGCTGCTGAAAAGATGTGATCTTAAGTCTAGAAAGCATGAAGCCTTTTCCTAGTGCACTCTGTTCCCTGGATAATGAGGAGAGCTAATGAACATGAGATAGCAAATGAATTGCAGGATCTGCCATTTCAGAGGTGTTGGTTCCTCTTTAGTATTCTCTTTGCTTCCACCCACCACAATAAATTCAGATTAGGTATGGAAACATCCAGTTGAGAAATATGTTTAGTGTTGCATAACTTACATTCTGACACATCATCTAAGATTCTGGTACAGGGCACCCTACAAAATGCTGCAGAAATATAAAAAGAACTGGAATTAGGTTGCGATCTCACTTGTCTGATCCAAAATTTTGACTAATGTGTAATAGATGGGATTTCCTCTTTTGGGAAGGTAATTTTTAATTATCCATCCTACTAATGTACTTAACTGCCTTCACAACTCTAATTCTAACATCTTCACATTGCTAAAAATCCAGTTAATTTTAATTCCATTTTCCAAGACCAACAGTGCTCTGTTACCTGCCATAAAGGGATTATTTAGCAGCTTTAAAATTATATTGCAGGTATTAAGTCCCTGGATGTAGGCCCTGGAGTTTTAACATGGGCAAGCCAAGCTGAAATTAGTTACTATTTTGAGAATGACTAATTAAAAAAAAAAAAGAAAATGCTGTTTTGTTTTTTTAAAAAAACCTTTTTTCTTCATATTTTTAGCTACAACTTTTACCCAAGCCTGATAAATATCTGCACAGAAAGGGTGAACTGTGCTAAAAGGATGAGGAATGAAAAACTGTTTCCACAGACACTTGTGGAGCTGAGAGTCTCAGAGGACTGATATCTTGACTCTCCAAATGAGTATCACAAAGAATCATTATACAGAAATGATTTCTATTGTGCTTTTCTGAAACTTTATCCAGCCCAAAAGGTATTTTACAGATCTTGAACCACTGCGTGTATAAAATTGCCACTATTTCAAGACTTTCATTCTTAGAAGTTACTGTGCAAAAGTGTGGCTCCCAGTTTGGGCTCCCAGTGATCTTATTTTCAAGCTAAAATAAAATTATTGCTCCTCTTTACTTCAGTGGATATAGGATAGTAGGACAGACAATCTCTGAGAGACTGATGAGGGGTTTTCTTCCCCATAAAATGATCAGCAGAGTAACCAAAGCCAATGACAGTTCTTCCCATTCTTATCCATGGAGGACAGAGAGATGAACACTACGCCTTCAAGATCTTTTATTGCAGCTGGAGGAAAAAGAAAAGAGAAAAAGAACTTTAAAGTTCTGGTTGATTTTCTAGGCTAGCAAAGATAAACCAGTTTCCATTAAAAATGTTTACACTGAAGAATTGTGATACAGGAATCAGTGAGAAGATAATTGGGCATTTGGGGAAGGACATTCCTTCAAATTAATACCTTAAGGGAATTAAAAGGGTGGGAGAGGCTGCACTTCAGAGGTGTTTTGGGGGGAATTGTTTGCCTGCAGTCTGGGAGACCCTGTTGCTTGAGAATTACTTCTGAGGGGTGCTTTACTCTGGGATGTTCTTTGGTGCCTTACCACAAGCAAACCATGCTGTTTCCCTGCTTTTTTCCCTGGGATTCCCGAGTCTATACTTGGACTGATGGTTTGGTTTTCATTGGAACCTCCCAAGCAGAGGGGTCAGCACAACTGAGGGTGCTGTGGAGAGGTGTGAGGGAGCTGGAGACCAGCTCCAGGCACCAGAGATGTTCCATGGGTTCCTCAGGAGGATTTGGCAGCCTGGGACCCAGGGGAATCCCGGGTGCAGGTTGGGGTTTTGTTGGAGAAGGATGTGGAGCAGGAAGGGCCTTGTGAGGATCCACAGGCTCTGGGGGGCAGCTCATGTGCTCTGTTGAGACTGGCCTTGAACATCAATATAGAAATATCCCGTGGCTTTAGGTGATCCCACTCTGACCTGGCCCAGGAAAACATGGGCTCCAGCAAGTCAGATTAATTATCCACATCTATGTTAACAGATAGAAAAGATATATCAGAAACACAGCGTGTATCCGGTGAATTACCAGGGGATCAATTAATTATTTTTAATAAAACGTGAGTTTACTCTGGATTAGAAATTCTTTTTTTTATCCTAGTATTTTTCATTTAAAGTTAATGTTTAAAATCTGTTAAATAATTTAAAAAAAAGGATCTGCTTAAGCATATTCTGCTGACAATGCACTGAGTCAGTAGATATTTCACAGCCAGTACTATGGCCTGAATGCAGATGATTCATTCATACTTCAGGCACACTTGGTCCATGAGTCCTTAAAAATATCAAGTCCATTTTGGCTCAGTAGTGCTATCTAAAAGTTTACAAGGTGCGAAGTGTTTCTCAAATGGGATGAATGGAGAATTGCACTAAAAGATAAAAGGGGCTACTTTGAGCCTGGCTGCCCATCAGAAGCACCCTGCAGAGAGATGAGGCAGAGGGAGAGGTGGTAGTGCAGCCACTTTTACAGCAAACAGGGTGAGAGGAGCATCACTCACATTTCTCATATTTCAACAAAGGTGTGGTGGAATCCATGGCCCAATGGCCAAATTCTCCTGTTTTGAGCAGGACTTGGCTGCAGCATTTGATCACTTTGAGCTGGCTGGTAGTGGATCCACTCTGATTCTGTTTGCTGTATCTCATACTTTATTTGCTCAGGTTTTCTCCCTTTTGTTTGGAATCAAGGCTGGAGCAATGAGCCTGCCCTCCTGTGCTGCCAAGGGGAATCCTTGTTTGATTCAAGCCTTTCTCTGCTTGGAAACATCAGCAGGGCTTTCAGCACAGGCTGTCCTGCTCCCTGTCCTTTCCTGGATCGCAGCAGAGGAACACAAAGCTGTTTTGTTTCCATCGAATCTGGGCTTCCAGAGAAAAATCAGTGGGGAAACTAAACTGGCCATGGAGAGCTACCAGTATTTAATACTCTGTCAAAGCTGGGACTGAGCTGGGTTGGCTCTCCTGCAGATGATAAAAGTGATTTTATCTAAAGAGGGGTGAAGAAGTAGAAGTCTCAAATGTCTTGTTTCAGCATAGAATCATCACAGAATTGTTTGGATTGGAAGGAACCTTAAAGTTCATTTAGTGCCAATGCCCCTGCCATGGGCAGGAACTCCATTCACTAAATCGTCTTTGAGTCTCTTCTAATCTTTCCTCTTTGCTCAGTGTTCATCTTCTCTTTGCTGTCCCTTTCTGAGAGTGCATCTCATTGCTTCAATGAAGGGAATTTTCAGTGTTTAACAAAACATTTTCCTGAGAAGCACAATAGGCAAAGCTGGGCTGTTTTTATTGCAAGATTTAATGGATTCTGATGTGCTAGACTTGTCAGTAACAGAATCAGTCCAGGACATGACACTCCATTTGCATACAGGAAATAAGTAGCATTTAAATGAAAAGAAAAAAAAAAAGTATTTTGAAAGTGGAATATATTGTGATCCATTTCCAGATTTTCTCTTTAAACACGAAGAATCTGACTGGCCTGCTGGCCATAAAAGACTGTGAGTTAAAGAGTAATTTGGCTACACTTAATCCATGCCCTGGAAACAATCAAGAATTGTTCCCCACAGTATATTTTATAGTATTTTTGTCTTGTGATTGAGGGTAAGCTGTAGTCATGAGATAACTGGGTGCAAGTTCAATTCACATGCTAACTCTTATTCCCAGAAGAGTACTGTGGAGACATTATATTAAAACTTTCTGCTCTGTCTATACCTCTGAGCATTATTAGCAGGCTCTGGAGATGTGAATGTACAGCTGCCTTCTGCTGGAGTCTCATATAGCCAAGTCCAAAGAAAGATTCATCCAAGAAATTTCTTCCTCTGCTTCCCTTTGTTCTCTAAAAATTCTTTATATTCTGTATGTTAAACCAAACTTCATTCAAAATTCTGAAAGTACCTTGTAAGTCCCACTGTCACAGGCAGGTTCTCATCATTTCAGTGCACTAATCACTCCTGAAGTTGCTAAATGTAGTTTAGTTATTTCTATTTTTAACTATTCTTTACAGCAATTAATTACAAATGTGCTAGATAGGCTTTTTAATTAATGAACTTTCAGTGTTTTCTAAAGTTAAAAATAAATGCTTCAATCAAAACTAAAAATTCCTATGAAAGAAAAGCAAACAGAGGGATCTATTTTAGTTCCAGAGTGGCCGTCTCTGACAGCACGTGATGGCAATCTTGTTTACATGATTTTAGGAGATAGCTTTGACCGTAGGCTGGAGCACGACTGGTTTTTGCATAGTTTTGTCTGTGTTTAGCATGATTTCCTTTTTTATTGGCTGCATGATACGTTATCTCTCTTCATTTTTCCTTAAAGGCGTGCCTCGCCCATTGGGACAAAATGCAAGTTCATCTCAGCCCGTGCAGTCAGGTGACAAAAATCACTTCTGCACTTTGGGCATAAACTTTCTTCCACATCTGACCTTTTACTCCTGAGCAGGGAAGTTTATTGACTCCTTTTCCTAGCAGTTGTGAATAGCAGGGCCTTTCCACCAATCAATCCATACAATTTTGTGAAGAAACAGAGCGTGCTGGTGCTGTGATTGATTTACACGTTATTTATCTTTTTCTGCCCAGTTTAAATTGGTCAGCCTGATCCTATTCACACGATAAAAATCATCATGTCTCAAATTACTTACTCAATAAACTGTGGGTTTGTCTATTATTAGTGATCATTAGTGTTATAATACAGCATGGAAATTTAGAGCAAATTAACTACATATGCAAGCTGCTGGGCTCATCTGCAGTTAATCATAAGCATACTGTTCAAGTGGGCAGAGGATTTTGCAAGAATATTTCCAGGAAGAATTTGTGGGAGGAGAGCTAAACATCCTTGGGTTGTTATATTTTTTTTTCCACACTGTAATCTTGGCCTCCCGACTGAAAGCTTATCTGAAACATAGTCAATGACTGAAAGTACAAAAGAGAATTATAGCTCGAATTAAAAGAGCTTCTCATGCTGCCAATTTCAAGGCCCCAGATTTTTCTGACCATAAATAATGAATGGAAGTTCCATGTTGGTGCAGCCCCCACAGCCTCCCCTGCCTGGTTCAGTCATTCCCCTTTAACAAAGGCTATGGTGGCCCTACAGCAGAGGGATGTGGTGGGATGTACAGCCTTGCATGTTATCTGATGGTGACACACACACTGAGCATTGTGAGTTATCACTTCCAGTCACTATTATTTCCTATGAAAATAATAGCTTCCAGTCACCGTGGGCTGCTCTGAGATTGCCTTCATACTGATGTAGATTAAAAGTGAAGGGATTTCCTGATAATTACTGGTTTGTCTGGCACAAGGCGGCACAGATGGAGGGAGGTTTAATGTTAAAAAAAATATAATAATCATTAGAAAACAGTCCTGGCTTTCTGCAGTTTGCAATGCCCATTCCTCATGCTTAAATGCCATTGCAAGCTTCACATGGGATCTGGTAGCTGGGGCTGGCTGGTCATCCTGGAGACCCATAAAAACATAATACAGCAAAAGTGTGGCATAAATATCCATGAATTCAAAGAGTTGTCACGTCTTAGAGTGCTTCCCTCAGCTCCAGATCTGTGAGCACGGCCTGGGATCATCCACTTGGTGCCTCCAGGGACCCTTCCATAACCAAAAGCCACAGGGGAGCCCTGCAGGGAGGTGCTGCTGGGGCTGTCACTGCACGGGACTGACTCTTTCCAAAGATAAAGGCCCATTTTGGTTTGGCTTTGCACTTTGCTGGTGAGATGAGTGAGTGAATCTGATGGGGAAAAAAACATGCCCTGGCTTTGGCAGGATTGCTGTGCATGCATGGCAGGTCTGCACACTCCTGCTTTTTATAGCAAAATCCTCTAGGAATCTACCCCAGCCCTACAGCTGGAAACGGCCCCTCTGAAAACATGAGGAGTATCTCACATGCAGGGCTGTCAGGAGCTGTTTTGTGAGCTTCTGCTGAAACCTGCAGGCTGCAGAATCGACATATGTGAGCACTTGGTTGGGGGTGCAAGCGTTTCCAAAGTGTTTTCTATTTCCCACATTTTTAGTGCGTCAGGGTCAGGGGCTGGGCTGTGCAGTGTCCTGCTGCAGGTTAGCTGAGGTGCAATGCTTCTCTGAGTGGCACCCACCAGCTTCCTTTGCTGGTAGAGGTTAAAGTGAGGCTCAAACTCCTGTTTGAAAACTCCAAGAGATGTTTTAACTTCTCTGCCACCCAAAAGAGAGCAATAGGCACTTGTTAAAATATCATATTCTATTAAGCATATTTGTCTATAACAGTTTGAAACCTCTTTGTAAGACGCTTGACTTGTGCAAGACAGCTTCCCCCATCCATGCTAGGAATAGGAACCTGGAAGTCCCAGCAGTTTGATTTCCTTTTATCCATCTCATAAGTGGCCTCCTAAAGAAATCCTGTCTGCTCCAGGGGCAGACCATGCCCCTCACCAGCCATTGCTGGCAGCATCTTACCTGTGCCTGTTCCTTCTGCTGCCAGGGAGCCTGAAATATCTCGCTGTCAGTGGAGCAGGGAGTGTACTGATGGCAGAACACCAAGTTGGGGAGCTTTATCTCTGAGCTTCACACGCACCAGCACAGTTTTCACCCACGGACAGTATTTCTTTTCCCACAGCCATCCCACTCCAGCGTGTTATCCAGCTGCTGGCTGCAGCCTGGGCAGGGGCTGCAGGGGAGGTGGGGGTGGCTCTTTGGCCCTTTCTCTGCACCTCCTTGGGTGAGGGGAGCTCTCAGCTGTGCCAGGGGCTCTGCAGTGCAGATGGAAGTGCTGGCCCCTCTGCCAGCCCCCACACACATGCCGGTGCACCTGGATAACAGCTCTACCTGTTTACAAATTACCCCAATTTTCTGCTTGATTCAGCAGTAACTGCTTACCCTCCCCCGTGATGTAATTAGGCCTTCAGAGTTCACGCGTGCCTATTATGATCTCTCTTGTGTTTTCTCTTTTTTTTTTGCTGTAGCCATAATCATATATATATATATATATATATGTATTAAAATTTCTTATCAATTG
Source organism: Petroica traversi (assembly GCA_025920805.1). Lineage (NCBI taxonomy): Eukaryota > Metazoa > Chordata > Aves > Passeriformes > Petroicidae > Petroica > Petroica traversi. The sequence continues at coordinate 3,346,525 of JAHLSL010000036.1, read as the reverse complement.
TTCAGCTAAATTATGCACAGTGGGCCACACTAGCCCTCCATTAACATAAAGTATGCTAAACAACGTGTTTTCTTTCTGATAATTATGCTCTAAAGTACCAACTGCTTATTCTAGTGAATTTACCTTCCTTCCAGTTTTTCTTATTTCTTCAAACTTTTAGCTGTCTTCATGGCAGGGCAAGTGCTCCTTCTGCTGTCAGTGAACCAGCCTAATTATCTTTCCTATTATCATCAGAACTTCCAGATGCCTAATAGCCGGGCACTCCGTGTTGAAATGAACTATTAGAGCCCATCCAAGATGATTGCTGCCTGATCACGTAAAGATCTTCCCATCAGTTGGAAGGAAATATTGCTTCCTAACCCCATCAAGGACTTAATTGCATGATGCATGGAGCAGGCTGTGGGGAGAAGGAAGAGCCTGCCTGTTTCTGTTTGGCATCTGTGCCAGCCTGGCTGCAGCTCTGGACTTTGCTGTGCCAGAGTGGGGTCACACTTGGAGCCAACAGCCAGAAAATGTTTCACAAAACCGAGGTGTGGGAGCAGAACTCTCGCAGCCCAGAGCCTTTATCAACTCCTGAAAAACAACTGCCCTGCTCTGCAGACCTTGTCAGGATCTGCTGTTGGAAAGCATGAAACAACAGGGTTTAAGTCCAGGGAATGTTTCTCACCCTTATTTTGCAGAGAGTTTAGTTTTGAAAAATTTGGCTTTTGTCTTTGGTATCACTGCACACCTCATATGTGAATATCCTATTCAGGGTTTTCTGAAGGTAATTTACTTAACTTCCTACAGGCCTTGGTGTAATGAAAAAGTGCTCCTTGATACAGCACTGTCAGCTTTTGAAGTGTTACATACCTTATGTGGCTAAAAATGGGTAAAGCAATTCTTTGGAAAACTGTTAAAAGCAATGGGTTTCATTGTATCTTAGATAAGGGTGAGTAACAATCTTAAGAAACTAGAACAATTTGTTTCTTTGCCCACAAGATCAAAACAGACATTATCTTCAAGATATGAGTTGTTGTTGGGGTTTTTTTCAAAGGCGAATGAGCTGATGGAAATATTTTTATTATTATTCTTTCTTTATTTTTTTTTGTTTCTGCCCAAAACAGGAATATCTGACCATAGAGTGTGTTAGTGATATTTAATGGTACTCATTACCGCCTAGAAACTGCCCTGCAGCATCATCTCAGCAAAAATGCGGTCTAGGAAAATCCTTTTTTTTTTTTTGGTTCTCAATGTACTCTTCTGAAATCTCTTTTTATTCAGAAAAGAGGAATTTACAGAGAAGAGGGGAAGAGTTGGTTATAGAATACAGCCTTGGAGTTTTGATGAACATTCCCGTGATTTGAGAAAATAGTGTGCAGCACACTGGAAATTACAGGCACTTTCAGAATAAAGAAATCTAGATCAGAAAGAAGCATCAAAAAAGCAACCAAAGCAATCTTTAGATTCTCATAAAGAATTATTTCAGATTATTTCTACAGTACCAGTGTAAGATTTATAATGAGGCTCTGTTGGACTTTTCATGCAGTTGACTGAAACATTTTTAGCTTTTCATAAATTTAGGTCAAGATTTAATTTTCACTAGTTAGAACAAAAGCAGAGCTGTTCTAGCACAATGGCGGTTGCAGAGGCAGGAGGCTGAGTCATACCAGAAACGTGAGAAAATAATATGGGTGTCAATTTTGAATATGTAAAGTTGTGTCAGTGAATGAAGATCCAATACATTTTTGTGAAACTTTAGACTAATTAGTTTTATAATTTGCACAGTAAGGTAATGTAAATGTATTGCTACTGCTTGACTTTTTTCTTAATCCTTTGAGTGAATATTTAATCTTTTTTTATATATTAGAATTAAAGCAACTTGGAAGATATGAATAATTAATCTAATTATATGCCGATCACTTTAATTACTTTAATGTTTTAGATAAAAAAAAAACAACTTTACAAATTGGTTTAGGTTGGAAAACCCTTTTAGAGGATTTTATATCTCATCAGTAAGTGCAATTTAGAGGATACAAGCTCTGGAAGTGCGACATTAAGTTTACAGTTATGCAAATGGCCCTGTTAATCCGGTGACCAGGTTCTCAAGGTGTGCTTTCTGAATTCACAGCCTGAATTTCACAAGTGGAATTTGCCAGTTAAGGAAATCGAGCAACGAAAGAGCTTTGAAACACCGGAGCCCAGCAAAGGGAAATGTTGTAAAGAACCAGTAATCTGCTTATCTGTGATGTGGACTGAAGGACAAGAGAAACTGGAGGGATGCACCTTGTGTTGTCTATGAGTGACAGGGGCTGTGTTTGTGGGGTGGGGGACAGGAACCCACTGTCTCTGCAGTGATGCTTCCGTGTAACTCTAATTATATACAGCAGGAACATGCACTTATGGATAAATTGAGAGCTATCTCGTTTGCATACATCTGAACATGACATGCATATGGAGTGCTGACTGCTTCACTCGTGGAAAATGTAAACCCTGTACAGATCATCACAAGTGTAGGAGTTTGTATCTGTCCTATTACAGTCGGCTATTTTTGGTGACATCCACAATCACTTCAAATTCCTTGGTGATTTGAACAATTTCCATTTTTTTTTCCTTAAATGTCTGCATCATCCTCTGTTTGTACAATTAGCAGCTTATAGCTAACTCCTTGGCTCTTTCCCTGCAGCCTGCTATTCCCTATTTTATGACTTTATCTTCTGGGGCTTTTTGTTGGTTTGCTGAGGGAAATGAAAGTACTGATCATTACTGTAGAATTAAAAATAGCTTTTAACAGCTTAGCCCAAGATCCAAAAATAGGCTCTCTTCCGGCTTATCCTGTCAAATATAGTGGGAACCCTAGTAAGGTAACATCTGTGAAAACCTCACTCTGGTTTGTACCTGCTTTTTTCAGAATCTTTCCCTTGTGTCTGCAGAACTCAGTAATTTCAGTCGGATTGTTGATTTTTCTTGTTTCAGATAGCTTGCCATTGAGCTTTCAGGAAAGGTCATTGATCTTAGAGACTGATTTTCCCTCATGATGCTTCACTGTTTTATGATGTATTTATATGTCATTGCTTAGGAAAAAGGACAGAGTAGCTATAGAAAATCTGTAGACAAATGCATACTAATATAAATGTTGATCTTCCTGTGCATGAGATTTCCATATGTCTTACCTAGTTTGGTGTCCTAGGGACCAGGAATTTGTCATTCACAAGGACAAATGTAGACTTTCCATCCTGTGCTATTAATGCTAAGCCACCATGCTTGACTAGTGGAGAAGTGCAAAATGTATTGTGGTGGCCAACCCAGCTGGACAGGCTGTGAAAGAAAATAAATACTTCTCCTACAGGAATGCCTTTTCCTCACCCCACTTCCCTGGTAATGGCTGTGACATCAGGCATAAAGGGAAGAGGTGGGCACCAGTCTAAGTTTAGAGGCCTGAGAATGCACATCTTGAAGCTGTGCAAATATTTTGGTGGGAATTGTCAGTACCAAAGCTGGGAGGGAGAAGAGAAGTGGGTGTCTGAGGAGCTGCCAGAGCATGGGCTCATGATGACACAGAAGTTTTCTGCACAAACACCGATTCTGAAACTTCCTATAGAAACTCTGGTTATGGTTTTGTCCATGAGGGGATTGAACTTAACAAATATTTACCCAAAATGTTAGAAGCACTGCTGGAAATTCCAGCATTTCCTCTCTCTCACAGGTCTTTATTTTTCCTAGAGTTTGGCAATTTTTCTTTTGTAGTTTAACTCTGTTAGTACAACGTATAATAGTATGAGCTTTGCAGAGGGCTCTAAGACATGATTGCTGTTTATTTGTAATGGTGAGATACAGATGTAGACAAAAATGATTTCTGTGCTTAGTTACTTTATTTTTCTCATCACTCAAGCATCTTTTAGATGTTAGAGCTAAGGTCAGCTGGGCCAGGGTCCTTCTGTAACTCACTGATTGCCATCTGAACCTGGGAGTACTCCCAGTTTTATTCCATTGAAAGCAACTGATGCCCTGACTGGGATTGTTCTGTAACCCTTCCCACAACGTGTATTGTGCTCTCTCAGTTTAGCAGGTTTCTCTTTCAGCTCCCTCATCTCCACTTGCCCCTGGGAGCCCTCCTGCATCTCTCTTCAAACACCTGGCATCATTGTTTAGTGCCTGGGAATTTCCCCCTCTCCAAATGAAGTTCCCTGCAGAGAAAATTGGTTCTTAGCTTCGTCACAGCAGCCTTTCAGTCAAAGTGTGTTAGTTCAGAGTAATGCTGTTGTTGTCTCTGGCCTGGTAAGTTGATGGCAAAGGCCTTATCAGCCACAGCAGATATGCAGAGCAGGGGCAGATCATTCTGTAAAGTAACAGCTCCCACATATCAATAAATTCTCTGCATTATCTTTTTAGATGAATGTCTCAGAATTCCCTTGAAAGCTTAAGGGAACAGTGACTTATATGGCTGATGTGACTTCTGATTCAATCCCAAGGATCTCTAAAGGAGTGTCTGTAGAGCAATGTTAAAGTCCACTCCTCTTAAATTCCATAGGATTTTTCTATGAAGCGTTTGTAGTAGGTGTCCCCATAGCAGGTTAATGTCTGTGTATTGTCACCCTGACTAAACCCAGCATGGGAGCTGGAGTGGAGTAGAAATCAATGAAATAGCATTAGGATGCAATTGTGGCAAATTATCAGAGAAGAAAGAAGACAACTGTAATTCAGGAGAAGTAACACTTTACCAACTGCTCTCTCTAAGCATCAGTTTAGTGTGTTTTCAATTTCAAGGCACTTTCTCTGGAAAATGCTTGGTCCATAATGACCATTATTATCACCAGCCTAAAATCTGTGGAATTTAACCTAAACAAATTCCTCAAAGCTTGCACTTAGTACTGATGCGCTCCATCCCATTTACCTGCAGCCTCAGTGGCAGCTGTGCTGTGGGAATCATGCTTTGTGTTACGAGCACTGTGCCATTCCCAAGGCAAGCTGCTGTGAGCTGCTGTACAAACACCCTGCTTCAGGCAGTCGGTGTCTCTGGGTGTCCCGTTTTGTTCACGGTGCCCAGCAGGACAAGGTCATTGCAGATTTTCCGTGGTGGCCAATTCACTTCTGTTTTATTGGCAGTCATCCCACCAAGATCTTGTTACACCCCTGTGTCACCCATAACTAAGTGGTCACACTACCTCTTCCCATCCAGCACTTCTTTTCACTACCAGCAACTTAGATTTTACCTTTTCTTTGTCCTGTTCACTGGCAGGCAAATAATTGGTAGAATGCAATATTACTGCTAAAACCAGACAATACTACCTAACTGGGAAATGCATTTTCTCCCATGTGTACTGGATGTATATCTACATTTTCTAGGTTACACTGATAATTGTCTCTCTGATGCAATGCAGTATTTGCATTTTGTCATTCATCAATTTTATATATTTTTTTTCCAAGGGTTAGGATCACTCAAGGGGCTGGTTATGTCTTTCATTTCCTGGTTATCCAGTCAGCTCCTGCTCACGCCAGCAGGAATTGAAAGCTATTATCAATATTGAGAACAGGATTTATGTGAGACGAGGATGGGATGTCAGTCAGTCTCCTAATAGCAAAGCATTCATATCCCAGTTACAACCTCACAACTATCAGTTTGTCCTGGGGCTCAATAGGGGATCAAAGGCTAAATCATCACCAAAGCAAAATTAATCTCCATGCCAGGTCAGGATGGAAACCCGTGAGGAATGTGCCCTGTGCAAGGGAATGTCTGAATAAGTATGGAAGTTTTCTTTGAGAGTGCTTTTGTAACAGCTCTGCTCTGAACAGGACACCCAACTCAGTAAGTTTGCCAAACCGGCCAGAAAGGGCATTTATTAATTAAAAAATAATTTTTAAGGTAATAAATGTATTGGTTTATATCTGACTACAAGCTCTTCCTGCACAGGAATGAGGTGAAGCCCCTGCTCTATCAGGTAGGGAGGGGTGAAATCTGGTTCAGTCATCAGGTTACAAACTCTGAGGCTGAAGACTGTAAAGCTGGGGGTCAAACAGTAAAGTTTTGGTTATTTATAATATAGAAAAGGATAAGAATCACTGGCCAGGGAGAAAACAAGGACATTTGAGATTTTAAGGATTAGGGTGATAGGTAGGACTGAAGAAACCAAGGAGCAGCCCAGACTGATGTGTGTGGGGGTGATAAAGGAGCTTATGTGAAAATGTCATTGCCTCCCAGGTCCCTTGCTAGGCTGCTGCATTTATGTCTGGTCACACCTATGATCCATCTCTCCTGGGTGAACAGGTATGGCTTGGGCTTTGATATCTCTACCTTCCTATCTGGACATTGAATCTCATCTTATTTTTTTGTTTTAGGATTCATCCTCTTCCTTCTCTCTCCCTGTGAAAACCATTTGAAGTGTCTCCTACCACCTCAAAGGTCCTCCAGCTACAACTTTTCTCTCTTAAGAATTGTGATATTTGAAGAAGGTAGAACCTTGCTAAAATGAATCATCTTCACTTTAGATAGTGCATGTCTGTGCATTACAAAATGCCTGTGCAGCATCTCTGCACCACTTTCCACACCACTATTGATTATTTTTGAGGATCTGGTCACAGACCATTTAAATTTAGGTTCCCCTTTTGAATATATATCTTCTTTTATGAAATCTGCTCTTTCTCATCACTTTCAGCCAGGTTTCCTGTGGTCTTCCTTTATAAATGCTTCAATGTACGCTTGCTCTTGCCTTCCTATTGCCAATTCCTCTGTCTCTACAATGCCTCCAGACCTTTTGTTTGTGGTTTCTCTATTTGTAATTGCAGAAAACTTTATTCCTCAAAATCTGAAATTCGATCCACTTTGGAAAAGTATTGCTTTTCTGGGAAGCCATTACCCTTAGTTAAGAGTATGTTCATGTCACCTTAGCACAAACAGTGTGATGTGGAGTGTTACAAGTCAGCCATCAGGTATGAAAATTCAGGCAGTTCATAAAGCAGGAGTATAATTTAGTGCTTGAACATGGAAAGTTCTTGAAATGATGACAAAGGTGAGGAAAAGAGTCAAAGAAGTTCAGCTGGTTGAGAAATGTAGGAAATGTATTGAGAGGGAAGGAGAGATGAGAAGTGAGGCAGTATGCAAGGAAGTGAAAGACATCTACATGCAGGTTTCTGGCTAAAACCAGAGTGATGTCTGTGAAGGCTCTTGAAAATGGAACACAGATTTGTTTTAGGCCCTGCAGAGGACATGGGAGGAGGGCTGCTCTGCACCAGTATGTGATACAACAGAGAAGACTCAGCTGGAGGCATGAGAAAGTCAAATAAAGTCCAAATAGACGTGTGAAGCTTGCAGAGAGAAACAGTGAAGATTGATTTAGTAACAGATGTGTTCGGGAAGAAGATTAGAGAGAAGCAAATTTAGGAAGAAAATCCAAATATCAATATGCCTGCAGCTCTAGGAGTTTATATTAGGCTACTGAGAAGATTAATCAGATTTCAAAAAACCCAAACGGTGTAATGCACATCAGACTGTGCTCCACAGCATACAAACCATGTGCACAATTTGCTTTTTTTTTTTTTTCAAAAAGCATGGTTATATATGCAAGTAGTTTCCATTTTTCTACTGCCTTATTTTTAACCCGTTTAACAACCTTTATGATCACAGTTCAGTCAAGTAGCAGCAACCGTGCCAATACCAGCATTCCAGCTGGGTTAATGAATACACACATGATTTCATGAAGGAATATATCTTTTTTGACCCAATTTCAACCTTTCCCATTTCAAGCTGTTTAATTACAAGATATATTGGTTGGAAACAAACACCCATTTATGCAACATTAAAAGTTAAAACAAATTCCAGATGCAATTATTTTAGGCAGCGAGTGCCTGTGATTGGGATGTGTAGGTAACAAATTAGTGGCACGGTTGATAAATGCCTTTCACAGAACAGATGCAAATAACCAGACTTCTGTGTTCCTTGAGCCTGCATGATAATAGGTTCTTTAAGCACCCTGCTAAGAATTAGGAAATTAGTCAAATGGGATCATATTTAGGTTGAGCTAATACTGCACAGCTGAATTTACCCACCATTATCTGTGGGCATAATTGGAGACAACTGTTTTTTGGACCAGCTGTGCAGGTCACAAAAGGATAATAATGGGGGCCCAGCCTTGCCATGTCAGATTGATAAATGTTTATAGCATTGTGTGACTGGAGGAGCTGGCTTTAAACAGGTACAATTTAGGATTTTTTCTTTTTTTAAGACTCCTAGAATTTATTATGCCAGATTAAATTGCTCATCAATTCTGCATAGTGTGAGGTGGTGGAATTCACAGGGAGAACAGAGAAAAGGTGTGCTAAGAGGAAAAGAATCTGAGAGGTGTCAGATAAAACTTTCCCACCACACACAATCTTTTTTTACACCTTTTTTAGTTGTTTTTCCTGCTATTTTCTCACCTTTCCTTTCCCTAGGTGGGTAGGTTTACCTCAGTTTACGCTGATATTGTGGAACTTAAAGTGCCACTCGTGCACTTCTGGATTTGTCACTGGCTCTTTTTAGCATTTAGGCTTAATTTGTTTGAATAGCTTTTCCTGGTATTCTGACAAATATTTCTTTTAAATGTTACATCCAAGTACAGGTCTTTACTACTGCTAACCTATAAATATGTTAACAGCTACACTATGTTTAGAAAATACAATGTGATATTAATGTGAAATGTATCTTAGCTGAATCCATTAGTCTCAAGCAGGTAAATAGAAAAGCACATTCTGATTTTAATTGCCAGGAATATGTTTCATAGTAAATGTCTGTCCTATTTTTTATTCTCTTTAAATGTGCTATTAGGATTTACTTTTGTATGTCCCATGTATATACTCCAAATTACATTTCTTTAACTGAATTCATTATTTACAATGAAAAATATAGGACCTTAATTAACTTAACTAGGTGACACTAAGTCTAAATTACTGGAAAAAAAAATGTAGTTTCTGCTGAGTACTCTCCTTGTACTCTCCTTGTAGCATTGACTTCGATTTAGCTGCTATCATAACAGAAAGGGGAGAGGTTAGACATCTAAAAGGTTTAATTTTATTTTAAAATAGCCACCTAAATGGTGCTCCGGCTAATTCCCCTGAACTTCACGGAATTACAGCTGCAGTAATGGCCAAAAATAATTCTGGAGCCCAGAGCAGCCTGCAAGGTGACTGTCAGCAGCTGGACTTCTGCTGGTTCTTGGTCCCCAAGTCCTGAAAACACAGGGGCATTTAACAGATGAGGGAAATCTTTACCTGCTGATGGCACAGTCAGGCTGGGAGAACTTTCTGCTCATCGGGGCTGCTGTGGACTCTCCTGAAAACCCATCAGTGGCAGAGAGGAGAGAGAGGAGGCTGCTGCTGGCTCTGGCTTCTTCCATTCGTGTGCCACGCAGCTGTTTGGGGCTTTGCTCCTGGGGCAGCAAAGGCAGAGTGCAGATTTCACAGGTTTCAGGGGTAAAAGGGGACAGCCCATCCCTGGGTGAGCAGCAGCTCCAGGGTCCTGGGGTCTGACACTGTTCCTCAGCTGAGCTGGAGTGGCTGTCACTCCGTGGGGACTCTGGGCCTGGGGACAGTTCCATCTCCAGCTCATTATTGGCACTCTCCACGCACAAACTGCCCAAAGTATACAAATGGATCGACTGAAGAGTGTTTTATTATTGAAGTAATTGCTGCATTTTCCAGATTAACATTTGTTAGTGGAGTAGACTGAAATCGTTGCTGGTTATCTTATCTGTGAGGGAAATTTTATCTTTCTCAGGCCTCCGATATTCATGAGTGCAGCAGATGCTGATAACACCAGCTATCCTCAGGTTCTTGGTCTCCAGAGCAAAATGATCTTCCTTTCTCTGCTCAAGTCGGCATTGCAGAACTTCCTCTGGGATCTGACTTTTATAAAAGGCCTCAGAAAAGATCCTCTGGAGTCCGAATTAGTATTTCTACCAAAATCTAAATCAGATTTCTAGTCTGTTCCTTTCCGAATTAGAGATGTTTCTTGGTGCTGTGGTAAGGGGGAAGGGAAAACAATGCTTGTAAAATGTTTTTATTGAAACTTAAAGGCAATTATTTCTGAATTCCCATTTCCTTAATTAAAAGTGTCACCGATTTGTGTTTAATCAGCACTTAACAAGCCGTATTGTGAAGGGAAAGAGCTAAACAATGTCTGTAATAGAGTGGGAGGGTTAGCTGAACTTTGTTTAAATATAAAGAGAGTAGTGCATCTGCTGAAGAACTAAGCCCTTTCAAAGTTTAGGACACTCACCAGCGCCATGGAGCATAAATCACAGTGCAAACTGTGTGATTATACCCTGCAGGGAAATAGACTGTGTGTTTATGGGGCTCTTCACCAAGCACTTAGGAATAATCTGATATAAAGCAGCAGGGGAGGAGAGTAATGACAACTTCAAATTAGTTTAATGAATGTTTACATTAAAAAAGGCTTTTCTACAAACCTGAAAACACAAAGTGACATTTTCCTCTCCAGACAAAAGAAACCCCCTCTAACTTTTCCTTAAAGGACTTGCAGTCGGGGAAGACATTGTAGATTTAACCCTTTCAGTGTGGTGGATCATTGTGTCTTTATGTGCAGTGTTTTGCTGTCATTACAGTCACAGTTGCTGGGAATCCAGTTATAAACACCAGGATTTGGTTGGTAGCTCACTTATTTTAAATCACACTGATCTCAGAAAAAAAAATGTTGGGAATATAATTCTTATGAAAGAAAAAAGTATCTCTTTAAAATTAACTTGTTCAGGCTGGTGTGGAACAAATACTTAATAGGCTTTTGGCCATACTCATACTCATCAGGCTGATGTGGGGTTTGAGAGTTCCTTTTCACTTCAAGCAGTAAGTAAAAAGGTTGTATTACAAAAAAGGATGAGGTGGTCAAAAAAAGTAGAAATAATGCAGTGCTTCTAGTTTTCTTTTTAAACTGGAGGTAAATTATTTGTCAAAATTAATACATGTGCAAAATATGTTATTATATGTACTGAATGTATCTGAGAAATTACTGTGAATTTCAGCACTGGCAGTGCAACATTTTTCTTTGTGGCTACATGCATTCACATCACATTTTTAAACCTAGTTTTGTCTAGCATTTCAGATTTCATCAGGAGGAAATTTGGTTTTCCTCTTGTCAGAAGAGAGACAAAATTTTCCACTAAGAATTCTGCAAATGAGTAAGTCTATTTAAAAGGAAAAAAAAGACAACAACTTTTATAGCTGAAGTATGGGTTAGAAATAGAAGTTTTGACATTGGTTAGAAGATAATTTCCAGTGTTTTGAAACCTCCTCAGCAATTATCTGTGTGTGAAATAGTTCTAGCTATGACTGTTACCGTACAGATACTCACTGAAATATTTTTGGCTTTTGTCCAAGGATGTGAAAAATTAATAACAAATCAAGTACCCGTTTTCATTAAGGAGCATGTGTGTTTCTTAAACAGCCATGGGAAGCCCTGATTCCAGACACTAATTTGTCAAGTGCTGTGTGTGCTCAGGGTTTTCCTTAATCCAGTGTGCAACACACAACAATGCTTGTTCTGTGGTGCTTGCATATAGAATAAAATTAAGGGTTTTTTTGTGATTGTGTCACTCACATGTAATAAATCATCTGTGACCTGAATGTTCTGTAGTTATTGCAAATGCCCTTGAGATAGGGATGGACTTTGCAGTCTCACATGATGGAAAGAAGAGCCTCTGTTCTTAAGAAATGAGTAGAACCCCATACACAGGTCCTGCAGCAGCTTTTCTGTTTCTCATCTGCACGGCGTGATGTGGGCTGTCTTTAAAGCAGACCAGATACAGAGCAAGGGAGGAGATCAATAGGGCTTCTGCAATGGAGTGTGACTGACATTTGTAAAGTTGTTAGAAAACGCTGCAAACCATTAGGAAGAAAGTGTCAATAATGTGTGTCATTTCAAAGGAAGGATTAAAGGAAATTATTGAGGCTGGGTGATGCTAACCAGGAAGCTGAGGAGTCCCTCAGGTTGCAGAGTGCTGGATACAGCCAATGGAATAACAGAAATTTCTGCATGGCTGGGAGGTGCCATGAAATAATTTTTTCTTATTTTCCTCTTAAACTACATTTTTAGCTTTGTCCAGGCTGCAACCTGCCCTCATCAGCCAGTCAGCCTCAGCACACAGATTTACCTGAGGGGCTCTAGGCAGTCTGGGGAGGGAACCACGGCTGTGCTGTGGCATCCAGAGCAAAGGGATGCTGCTGGCAGGAGCCTGTGCCCTGAGAGAAATTACAGCAGTGCACTTTCTGAATGCTGAGCTGTGCTTTTCCCACCTTCTCCTGGTAAATTTGATTTTGGGATTCTCTCCGGAAAGGGAAAGCCCTACTCAGCAACAATCAATCAATTTACTATACACGGCCAAGGATAAAACTTCACAAAATAAAGTGTGATTTAACTCCTCTTCCCCAATTCTCAGGTGACTTGGTGTTCAGGTGACTTGGCCCTTCTGAAAAATACCAAGATGCAGAAAAGCTCATCTAAATCAGTAGGGAGAAAATCCCTGATTCTTCAGTCCACTATGTTTCCAAAAATGGGGACAAAGTTTTCCAGGAATACAGGGCTCACAGAGGAGTCACTGGGGAAAATTCATGTTTAATTATAGCTGGATTTGGATAGTGAAGAAAAATTTTGTTTGCCACTCTATTTTTTTATAATTTTTCTGTAAAATCATCACAACACCCTCCTGTGGTTTCCCAGCTGTATATGTGTGACCCTGCAAAGACAAATTCAAAGGCATCATGTAATGTGATGCCTGTGACCAGGCTTGGAAACTGTGAAGATGTGCAGTTTGTGTTGCTGTTTGCTCTGCTCTGTTTCCAGCACCAAGGAAGAACTGATAGCCTCTCTAAATTTTTTTTCTTGGCTCTCTCCCTTCCTTGTCATTGATAAAAGTGTAAGAGGAATTCCTTGAACCATTTCTCACTCCTCAAGAAAATAGCACCCTTTTCTCCTTTAAAATGTTAAATAAAAGAAGTCAGATTTTCTCCTTTATCTGATGTATTCCAGCCTGAATACCTCCAATATTAGGTAATAATATCCCTCGGGTAAAAGCTGAGCTTCTTTTTCCCTCTGGCCAAGGGAAAGTGCTGCCAGCACCCAATAAAATGAGAATTTCCCACCAGAGGTGCCTCTTCCCTTTTTCCTCTGAGAGCCTCACAGATGTGCGGGGCTGAAACCAGGAATTCCTGTCAGATGTTAAAGTTAGATGGGACAAGTCATAGCCTTTGCATATAATTTAATTTGCTATAGACTTGATTGGGATGAGGATTTGATTCCATCTGTCAGGCTTTTCATGTTTCACATTGATTTTTACTTATAGTTTTGTTTTAACAGATGAAACTTATGGCAAGATAAATGGGCACCCTAGGAATTTTGTTAGCGGTACTTTGAGATTCTTAATAGGGACAAGAACTATTGCATTAAACACTGAAAAGTTTGATATTCAAATAGTGTCCAAATTAAATAGTTTTTCACTGCACTCTTTCTTGTCTGAGTGAAGTGCCTGAAGTAAGCAATGAATATTTGAAATGCAGGCACAAGCAACTGATAAGAAAAATACAATTACAACTAGCCCTAAAGATACTGCACTTAAAGGGGGATCACACTTATGTGCATTTAGAAGACAATATTAATAAAACACTTAAAATAACTTCATATTAGGGAATTAGGCTGTTATTTTTTAATGAAACTCTGGGGCCATTTTATCCAGACAGTGTTACGTTTTATTCATATAATAGAAGTCCAGATAAAACAATCACATTTCTTTAGTAACTGGAAGCTGTGAATTTTAACAATCGCATTAATGCTTTTAGATAACTGGAAAAGTAGATTTAATAAAGTGTAAAACTTTCCACTTAGGAACTAAAAAGCTCCCTAGTTCAGAGTCTACCCTCTTCCTGTTCCAGCATCATCTTGGGGCAGCTGTGCTCACCATGGCCTTGTCCTGCCCCTCTGAGCCTGGCCTTCCTCACAAATCCCATTCCTAATCCATTCCCATCCCTGTCCTGCCCCTCTGAGCCTGAGCCCTGCTGTGTTGATGGGATGGGGCAGGGCTGACCCCAGCTCTTCCCCCAGCTCGAGCAGGGTGTGGGAGCTGAGCTTGCAATGCCAACAGCCCAAATGTGCAATTTTTTCTCCTTGCTGCCTTTTCCTTCATCATTGTTTTCCAAGCCTCCAGCAGGAAGAAAGAGTCTTGTTGCCATGGGGCTACAGGAGCCATTCCTTCCCGTGACCAAATCTTACAGCACTTCTGTTTTATTCAACTATTTGGTTGCATTTTATTCCTATTTCTGACTGTTTGGAGCAGTTTTTGATCCCATTTTCCCACTTGTTTTCCACCAACCCTTCGGTGTGTGGGAGTGCCCGAGAGCTCTGCAGGTACTACCGTAACACCACTGTTGTGCAAAGGAATCTGGATGCCCTTTTTTTGTTGCCATGGCATAAACAAGTCTGATCAAGAAGTTTAATCAGATTTTCAAACTCTTTCAGCTGAGAAATTAATTAAAAGAAAAAAATTGCGTAGCTTATAGTTTCCCCAAATAGTTTGATGCTGATTGGAGATACTGCTCAGAACTTAATGGTTATGCTTGACTTCATTAAAAACAGTACTTAATGTCACTTTACTCAGTGTCCCTGTGAAAACCACAGTCATTGTAGAAGGAAAATGCATCTCATTGGTCTTCGGGTTTTTTCAGAATTTCTGTGCAGAGGGTTGGATAGCTGCTGCTTGCCATATACATTTATTTTAAATTGTGATTAGTCCAAAATACATCTGCTTTCTTCTTTAAGAATAAGTGTGGGAATATAAAACTTCTTAGTGGATAAATTTTGGGACTTCAGTAAGAATATTGCCAAAAGGACTATTGTTATTTATTCACCAACACTGAGAGGTTTTGCTGCTCTGACTTTTGTACATACATCACCAATGTTTCCTTTCATTTTTTGTGTAAACTGCCAGTAAATCTCTTCCATACAGAAATTGGGTGGGTTGCTTTTGATCTGCACTTTCATAGAAAGAAGCACTAACCCCTAAATAAGCCTCACCCCAGGAGCCCACCCTTGCTGTCTCTGTGGGATTTACATTGGTTAACCACTCGCTGCTGTTATAAAACACCACATCTACAACATCACCATTTGTGAGCTACTTTGTGGTGGGAGAACGTGAGAGAAACACAGGGAGGGATTGTAAAACGTGGATGTAGAAAGATGTTATGTTGTTGTTCTCCTGTCCTGGAAACCCTGCACCCTCATTTTTCTTTAGAGTGTGACAAATGACGCTCCAATCGAAGCAGTGAGTGCTGCACTCCTGAGTTTTCACAGTACCTGTGTGGGGCAGGGGAGTGGTGTTTTTACACACCTCTAATTTGTATCAGCACCTTTGCTGCATGTTTGCAAATCAGGAGGTTAAACCCCTGCATTTATACATTCCAACAAGTAATTAGGAGCTCAGCATTGACAGCACAACCATTATTGGCTTCAGAAGAAAGTTTTTAGCTGATTTAATTTAAAGTTATATATTCCTTTTTTTTTTTTTTCTTTTTGAAGCCTTCAAAGAATTGCTATGAGTGTGGCTATTGAGGTAAGGGTGCCCCAAACATTAGTTCTAACATAAACAGGAGAGTGACAGCTTCTCAGAGGAAGTGGTTGTGTGTTCTTGGCCTTGTGCTGAGGGTTTCTTATTTTTCCATGGCACTTCTGTTTCATTTTCTACTCTGTGTTGGCATTTGCTGCCAAATCTGTATCTTGAGGCTGATGACATCCACAGACTTGCCTGCATCATCCAGCAGAACTTATTTTGAATTTACTTTCAGTGACATTGGGAAAAGAAATTTGTGGGAGAATGGAGGGGGGGATAAGAGAACACTCCTGACAGCAGTTGTATCCTTTTCTTTTCTCCCTTTTTTTTTTTTCCCCATTTTGGGTCTGACATAATCTCTTTGCCAAGACCACAGTTACTTGTTTGTGTAAGAAATAGCATCTAAATGGAGCAATTGATTTGTGGATATCATACAAATTTGTTTTATGGTATTACAAATGACTTTAGGGCCATCAGCAGAGTAAGTGCTATATTAGCAGCTTCAGCTGCTTGCCAAAACCTGCTACAAAATTTGAATGGAGGCAATAAATTGATGCTCCCTGCTAGTTTTTGCTGTGGTCTATGGTGTAGCTGTCCAGTGGAAAAGTGAATGACATATTGTTAATCTAGGTACATCAGGAAGACAAAATATTGAGTTTTTTCACCGTGTTCTGTTTATCCATCCCTGCCTCTCACTTCTTGCCATCTCTAGCACATGGAGCAGCACTACACCACTCCTCAGCTAAAAAGAACAAGATTTGCCCAGTGTCCAGCATCCTGGACAATGTAGGTACAGAGCAGTTTCATTTTAACATTTCCTGCGGCATAGAGTTTATTTGTGCACAAGTTCAGCAGAAGTCAGAATTAAAAGCCTCATTTGGCCTGAGACTAGAAAGACATAGGCCCCTGGAGACTTTTTTTTTTTTTTTTTTGGTAATGGTGGGAAAAGGAATTTATTGGCGATTTTCTGCTGTAATAATTTCTCTCCAGAGACTGCCCTGACTGTTGGATTCCAGAAGATTTTGGGTAGGTCTCCTGGCAGGGTGGCCCCAGAGGTGCAGGAGGAGCACCCGAGAGGCACCCGAGCTCTCTCTGCACTCTGTTAATCCTCTGGGATTGCTGGGGTCCAAAGGCTGCGTTTCCCAACTGTTTTGTCTGGCTGCTCCTGTGGGATGCAGCTCATGGGCTGCTTTTGGCTGGGCAGGAATCAGCAGAAGTGGGGCACATTTTCCCCTCAGAGGTGGAGTTGCTAACTTTAGGCAAACAGAGGTAAATCTTTCCAAAAGGATCGATTTACGGCCTTGCTTCTAAGCATTTGAATTCATTGTTACAGCTAATGGACATCTCATATTGTCTTAAATCACTGGCTCCTCAGTGTGCCAAATAGTAATAGAAACCTTAGAGCTACCCTAATTTGGCACCTATGTTTCAAATCACTTGCCAAAAGAACTTGGAGGGGGGAGGAAAGATCAATTGAAATGTTTTTCTGAGTGCTTTCCCTGTGAAATGCTTTGCAGGACTTGAACTCCTGAATATCACATGCAGACTTAATATTAGGTTCCTGCTTCATGCTTCATGTTTACTTTTCCATGTTAAATAAATTTGTCTAATTTACCACAGAGGTAGATAAATATTGATTTGGTAAGCAAATGCAAAAATATGTTATGGGCAGGCTGAATTTCATTCAGTATCACACCAGTGTTATGCTGTGTGTAATGCAATAGTTGACTCTGTGGATGATCTGTAGGAGTTATTGCTGTGCAAGGTATGGCAGTGACTTTACATGGTGTGATTTATGGATCTATTTTTAAATTTGCATAAGCAGCCTCCTCCTCCTGCACGTACCAGTGGCATCTCTCACTGGATCTCATTTCCTCGTGGGAGAAATTATGGTGTGAGGGATGAACCCCTGTGAGTGCTGAGACCTCCACGCAGCCTGGGCATGGCACACACACCTTGGTGCAGCCAGGAGAGAAAATCCTGTGGCTTTGCTGTCCAAATGTTGAAACCTTCTGATCCTGTCCTAGACCACCTCTCTTTGAGGCAGCTGCTCTAGAGAAGGGTGGGAGGGCTCTCTCTGCCTTTGCCCTGTGAGGGTCCTTCATCCAGCACCTGCCTCACACCAGTGCCTCTCACATGCTGCAGAAGCCCAGGTCTCAGCCTCTCTCATGATAACAGGCACAGGGATTTTAATGCTGAAAGAAAGGTCTGAAGAATTTAGGCTCTAATGAGATGACCTGAGAAATTTTGCAGGAAACCCACGATTATCTTGCCCAGCACTCATTCTTTGATGGCATAGACTTTTTCCTATTTAAGAAAGACCTTTTCTTTGTTCTAGGAAAATACCAAGGTGATCATTGCGCTGTATAGCAGATTTTTCTCTTGGAAAAACTGTCTTGCACATGATTAACTTTATGGTACATAATAGAGAGAAAGCTGCAAGGTGATGGTTAATGGCATTTGAAAAGCCATTGTTAACCTCAGCTTATAGAGATTTACAGGGATTGCTTAATATAATCAATATGCTGATTACATTGTAATAAATAAGTGGTTATGAATATCAGTTCTTCAGAGGAATAGGGAAATATTTAATATATGTATCTGAAAAGTTCCACCTCCTTCTTCCATGTTTATAAAAATGAGTTCATTTAGCAAGTAATTTTTCTACTGAAAAGGAGATTTTTTTTTTCCCCTTTGAATAAAAGTTTTCCCAGTGCAGTTTGTGTGTATAGATCTATATATACACACACAGGGGTGTGTGTTTGTAAATGTCTATATATTTTTGTATATGCAGTTCATTTCCCATACCATTTTAATGATTGTGCGGGTGGCTGAAGAGAGCAGAGATGAACGATAAAGCAATGTGGGAAAAAGCAAGTGTGACACGCTGGGGAAAACAATGAAAGGACATGATGGAAAAAAAAAAGGCAGAAAAGAAAAAAAAAGCAAAAGCAGCAGAAGCACCAGGAGTGAAGTGGTTAAGGAGGCTGCCACAGCAGGAAGCGGGTATAGCTCTGTTTGCAGTGTGCTCATGGGAACCGGCTTGGAAAGTGTTGTGGTAAAAGTGTGTGGAAAAAAAAAAAAGAGAGAAGCATGAATTGAGCTATAAATATCTGGTTTTCTTTGAAGTTTTGTGACCAGCAATTAATGTTACTGGAAATCTCATAAAAAGTAGTTGTTTTATAAACTCTGATTTGGCTGAATGAGACAAAGTAAAGAGGATATTAGCTCATCTCATGTACACTGATTTTTGAGCTCCTGTGGCAGGTACAGACTAAGTGCAGAATGAAGCTTTGTGTTCCTTTCCTCTGCCAGGGAGGCTGACTGCAGAAGTGTATTTAAAATGACATAAAGTAAAGAAAGGTTTATCTGTAAGGACACTGTGTGTATGTCATATGTCCTTCAGTGAAAATGAGACGAACATCTATATTCTGGTTTTGTCCATACTCTTTAAAATCAGATCTCTCAGAAGAAATTAACTCTAAAACAACAGGCTGCTGTCTAACCTATTTTTATTTTTCTCAGATTAGAAATCCAATAATGAGCAGTAGTCCAATAATACCAGTGAATATGATCATATTAAAAGCCTCTTTAAAACTGGTAATGAAACCGAAAACTGAAGATTCCAAAGAAATAATATCTGTCCTCTCCACATCAAGCACTTTAGGTGGGTCTGTTTTACAGCTGTAGTTGGTAATTTTGGTGGCTTCCATTTATTGAGCAGATTTTGCCTCAAAATCTTTTACAAATTGAAGTGTGTGCATTCTAAAGCTGTGCTGAGGTGTGTGTGTTCAGCTTGTGAGTGCAATCAGCACAGTGCAGCTCTCAGGGCTGGCATCTCAAATACTACCATGAGCAGTGCTGTGTTTCCAGGACCTCTTTTAGCTTGATTTGTGTCCATCCTAGATTTCCTGGAAAGAGAGGACACATTGTATTGCTTGGTGTGGTGCAGCATCTTGATCTTGGCTCCTCCTGGAAGCTTTTTCCCACCTGTGGACCCTCTTGTGTAAGGAAATGTGGGTAAGAGGTATGGGGAAGCACTCAGGGGAAACCAGCATCCCTGGAAGAAACTGTGGCCCCCTGCACAGCTCCTTTACTGCGAAAGATTGGAAATGACTCGGGTTTACAAAGCCTTTGTAGGCACATTCTCCTCAGGCCCACAGAGCAGGCAGGATGTGCAGGCTGGGCATGTTCACACAACCCAGTCCCTTGACAGAGAGATGCAGAACTTGCTTAGGAAAGCTGGCAGAGCTGCCCTGCACCTCCTCTGGCCTCTCACAAAGACCTGAGGCCTTGCCCTGTGCTGATACACCCATTCTGCCAAGTGAGCTGTGGCTGAGGAGGTGAAACCCCTCAGATCAGCCTCTCTGTTTGCTGGTGCTCTGGTGCTGCAGCTCCAGCCGAGCACTGGGGATCTTGTTGTGCAATCTTTTTGAGTTGGCTGCACAACTGTCAGCATCGTGTCCGTGTGAGTTTCTTCCTCCAGTGCTCGCATTATTTGCTCTGGGGGCCCTTGTCAGCTCACATTCAGCTTGTTTGCAGACAAAAACTACCAGCAGGGAATGAGCTGTGATTGAAATTGAGATGCTGAGCTACTGTACAGGCTCTCAGTGAGACACGGCTGCTTTGTATACAAGTGTCTGAGCTCTCTGGGACTGACTTCACTGTTGTTTAAATAAAATCCAGTTCTGATTGGTTTACTGAAAAGCTCTGCCTACCCTCAAGGCCCTGTTTTGCGCTCAGATTATTAAAAAATTAGCTGGAGGCTGTGTTTGGAGTTTAATTCACTCCATCACTTTACTTCTATGTAGACGTGTTTCTCCCTACAGCTGCAATCTGCAAGCAGCAGCTTCAGAGCTGAGACATGCCATGGTCTCACCAAATCAGCCTGAAATACATGAAGACTGTAAATTTGAATCAAACTTCAGGAGAGAAAAGAGAACTCCTCAAATCAATTTTTAGGTTCATTTTTCAATAAATTCAGTGCTGGAAAACAGAACTGAGGGAAAGAAAATCAGGCTGGGACTTTCTCCTAAACACAGCTGTCCTGTGGCATGTCATTAAATATAATAATTCTTCTATTGCTTTCTACTTTTAGCAAAAGAAATCTTCAGCGGTCTGAGAGAGAGGAATTTATATGGATTAAAGCCACTGGGACCATCACAGTGTGCCCCGATTTCTACCCTCAGTTATTGTTTTTTTCTGGTGTTTTATTTTTTACCACATCACTTATACCACAACATTGTATTGCTGACTTGTAAATGAAATGTATATTAGAATGAATCATCAGGACAGAAAAGTCCTGGGCTTTTTTGAATGCACCACTAAGCACCTTATCTGCATCTAAATATCTTTACAAATCTGAGTCTTAGTGAGAAACTTAATGCTGCTTTATTCTGGCAAGCCAGGATATAAATGCCCAGAACTCAAACTTTACTTTTGATTGAGTTTTCACACTCATGCAAATGCCTTACACTACCCTTAGGAAAGAGCTAATTTGATTTTTAGACAAAAGATTGTTCAGCTTCAGTATTGGTTTGAGAAGCAGCAGTGTTAAAAGAGGAAGAGGCTTCAGTGCCACATCAGACTCCCAGTAAGGCCAACCAGAACAATAAAGTTCACATTAAATGCGAAATTGTTTTTTTAAATTGATAAAGTGAAGTTGAACTAGCAGAAAAATAAATTGAGATGGAGGTTTTATGTAGTTGTTCTACATTTTGCATGTTTTGGTGTGTCATTGACAAAAATAAGGCTTTGTAATCTTCAAACATTGTTTCAGAAAGAAACAAAGACATTTCTTCCCAGAAATCCTGTGGCATGATGACTGCAAATTTCGAATGAAACTGAATTTGCATCAAGGAAATTTTGCTGTGTTTTCTGTCCACATGGCTGATGCTATCATGCTGAAAACATCATTGTAGAAATTACTCCAGATTATGATAAGCTTGATATATCTGTGAAGAGAATTATATAAGTGGTGTCTTCAATAACACGGATATGAGACTTGATGGTCTGGGAAGTCTCCTTCACTCCACATTTCCATGCCTTCAGCACAAATAAAAAAGAAAGGTGTTTGTTTTGTTAATCGTTAGGTAGCTAATCCAACTCAGCTATTTTGATTTATAATCCTACCAGAGACAAGGCCCTCTTTACTCTGGAAAACAAATCTCACTCAATAGAAAATGCACCTCATTTGGCACTGAAAACGAGGCTTCAGACTAATTGAATTCCAAGAAATGTTAATACTATTTTTCTTCTATTCTTGCAGAACAATATCTGAATTCTTGATGCTTGTCTTTGGTTTGCTCTTTGTGGCTAATGCTGAGCTAATGGTAGATTTGATGGAATAATGGCAGTGATCCTTTATGACAGATCTGTTTTGTATCTGGCCCTAAAGCTGGTCTTTCTCTGCATGTGCTGCTGCAACCAAGGACAGAAGGGCCCTGCAATTAGTACTTTTCCTAAGTAATAAATTAGTTCATCCAGCTCTGTGCCCGATATAGTCATTATGTGGTGGAAAATCAAATCCATACTTTTGTTTCTGGTGGGCTGCAGTGGTATAATGAGCACTACGGGTGTTTTAATACCCTTTGTTTGCACTTGGGAAAACATAACACTCTCCCACTGAGAACCAGAAATCCTCTCGTGTTCTTGTGAACATGACATTCAAAAATGCAGCGTGAAGAGGTTTTGATGTTGGCAAGGAACATGGAGGAGGCATTTCACAATGTGCCTCCACTATCCCAAGAAGAAAGAAACAGTGCTAATGCTGAAAACTTGCTCAGAAGTGTTTAAATCTATTCAAAGGCAGTTTTTGAGTATGAGGCAATCAAGGTATAGTTTGCCTTTTAGAAGCTTTGGGCAATTTAGCCATTTCTAAATGCCTATTGGGTCACTGTCCTGAGTGCAGGAGAATAAAACCTATCCAGACTTGTGCTGTGATGAATGGGGAGTTATCAGGCTCACCCAGCCCTGTTTGTGTGATTGAGGTCATGACAGCTGAGGGGGCAGCTCCATATCTTATATCTCGTGTATCTCATATCCTTCAGATACCCAAGTTAGTGACAGGCTAAGGAGTTGTGACTGCATGCCAAGAGAATATCAGAGTGGCTTAATGATTAATTGTGGTGAAGCTGCTGAGTTGGAGAGGTGTAGTGTGGTCTTCAGAGCCGTGGAGTCATCACCTCACTTTCTCTTCTCTGTGTGTGACAGAAGATGTTAAATCTGTGGGCCAAGGGAACAGAGCCATGGGTAATGCTGGGGGGAATACGTGGGTTGAGCTGCTTAATGTGCACTTGGATTGTCACCATCATCTGAAAGGAACCTACTTCTGTAATTAAAGTTGATGAAGATTGTCCTTTAATTCCCAGATGGCAAGAGCTCCTCATGGTGCATCTTTTTACGACCAACATAAACAGCTTAGAAACAGCATTTGTAACCTGGCCTGAACCATAACTCCTGCAGGCTGGTGTGCTGTGTCCTGTACCAGGAGCAGTATGGCTTTTATCCCAAAAGAACTACAGAAGTGAACCCTTCAGCTCAGAGAGCATTGCAGTTGTAAAGCCCTTATAGCAGCAAAGGTTTCAGTTTCTTTAAGAGCGCATTCACAGTTTTAATTGTTTTAGAAATATAGGTAATAACTGCATATGATGTATGGGAAAAATTAATTACTGAACAGTTCTTGTGTAATCCGTGTGATATCCCACATAATTCGGTCAGCTGAATATAGTGACCTGGTTTTAATAAAATAAATACAGGCTATCCAATATGTAAATTAGCTAGTTAAAAATGTACACTAATGGATCATTAACCTCTCTTGAACTTATGTTCTTAGTGAAAACCACATTAAATGAATATAGGATTATGGCAATGGAGACCTGTTAAGGAAGAATCCCAGTGAGCACATGGAACTGGGAGATATCCCAGCAGAGAACCAGGTGGGACATGTAGCACTTCTCAAAGCTCTGCAGACTATGGAAAACTGGGATGCAGCTCCATCTGGGCAGAGAGCAGATGGAATGGTCAATGACAGGAACAAGCACCTACAGTGAAAAATGCTATTTTTTTTCTATCTCCGCTTCCCTCCTATGCTGAAAAGGGGGCTTTGGCAAACACAAAAACATTGTCCTTTTCTGTGTCCCCTTCCTGCTCCGCAGCCTCCAGAAGGGCTGTGCTCAGCTCCTCAAGGATGGAAGGGCTGAGAAACTGGGTATATAAAAATCCCATGAACTGGTGGATTCAGCCTTTAGCCAACCAAACATAAACCATCTATTGCTTTACCCTGGGTTACAGCTCTGTGTGCCCCACTGGACCCATCCCAAAATCCAAGTGGCTTTGTCCTCCCCAAAGAGAGCCAAAGCCTTGCAGGGGACTGAGCAATCAGAGCCAGCCCATGAGTGTTGAGCTGCGAGGTGTTTGCGTGGCACCTGCCCACGCCCCGGCTCCGACCATTGTTATCTGCCTTTCAATTTCACAAGCACAGCTAAAAATAGCTGCCAGGGAGCCGTGCAGAGCCACAGCAAATAGGACTTCTTCAGATGGCTTTGATCACTATCTGCACTTGCGTGGGTTTAGAAGTTACAAAGTAGATTTTGGTATCAAACACACCTTGGCTTTGCTAAGTATCTCTGGAAGAAAAATGACACGTGTCAAGGAGAGAGGATGCTAAACCTGGGCCACATTGTCAGCTGTATGCCAGTCCTTTGCAGCTAAAACATAACTGAATTCAAAATCATCTGGATAAGGCATCCAAAATGTAGTTATTTTTAACTAGAACAGTGCATTGTAAAACTATGGCCCACTCTGCATTTATTTTTTCATATTTTTAAATACCCAATTCTTTTTGTAATTTTCCCCTTTCTTTTAAAAGCAGAGCTTGAGATGGAATAGTGCCCCCTCAGCCATTTAGAACTGAAGCAGTGGGGACCACTAACTGTGGCTGGCTTTGCAGCTTTAACTGGCCTTTATTACCATAGCCATAAATAGCAAACCGCCCCAAATATTACAGGAGTTTTGTTGGCTTTAACCAATGAAGTAGAACAAGACCTCTGAATACCCCATTAGTTCCAGTGCTGTGCTTTGACGACTTTGCATTGGCAGCTCTTTTTCTATACAAGTCACTGGCCTCACCCGTGTCTCTTAACAAATACCGTTGACAGGCACCATTGCAATTTTTCTGCATGTTCTGACAGTTTAATTCAGTACCTCCTGGCTAAGCAGCCAGAGCCTGAGGGGGTAATTCAGCACCTTGGCATCACACTGCTGCAATTAAAATAATTAAGGGAGTTGGGATGGGCTTACAGAGCTTTCCGTCTTCTGCAGCCTTGTACAGAGAGTGCACTTTCCTATTCCCTTATGGAATGAGTACAGGAGCTTCCTTTACAATATGCTGCAGTGATTTCTTTTTTTTTTTAAAGAGATGCTTATTTCCAGCCTCTATTTGCAAAGCTTTTTGCATTTATGCCTAACAACTTTTCTTTCTTTTCTTGTATACAACCCAATTTCCTTCCCTCCCCTTTAAATGAAAGGGGACAAATACTTTATATTCCAGCTGTGTTTTCTTTTGATTAAGAGAGGTGCATAACCCCTTGGCTGCATAATCTTAGTCAAATCATTCACTTTGGTGCTTAGTAAGGACAACCAAGCATTGCTGTCTAAATTGGTAGTTCTCATTTCTCTTACTGAGAAGGAAGGAGGAATAGAAAAAAATGAAAGCTATTTTGCTGTACCTTTAGTGTTAAAGGCAAATAGAGGAGTCAGGCAGGATTTTGTGTGTGTATATATATATATATACACACACACATAAAAGAGATATATATGCATCTATATATATATAATGTTTGTATGCATAAAGAAAAAGGTTTGTTGTTTTCCTTTGTTTATGCATCTCATACTAAGTGCATTTATACTACTTGCACATATAAGAGCCCTGCAGAAACACATTTTGCTGAGCTGTGTATCCCCTATCTCTCTAAACCAGGTGATATCCTGGTTTTACTGAATGGAAACCTCCCCTGACACATCTGGGCCCTCGTTCCACCTGGGAGTTCACCTTGTTCATGCTATAAGTGAACTCCAAAGGATGGAGATAAGCATTTGAAAGGAGCTGTGATAAATATCAGCTGTGTGAAGTGAGCAGAAGTGCTCCGTGTCATGTTCGGCTCATCTGGTGCACGCAGGTATATCACATGCTGATCTGAGCCCCCTTATCTGCTCCTACTGCGTGTGTGCCTGCTGCAGCCTTTCCCTGGATAACTGATATCAAGCTCAAAAAATGCTGCCCCTGTATTTTGTCAGACCCTGAAACATTAATCATGAGGAGGGAAAAATAGTCTCAGTCAACAGTGTTGTGAGAGATTCGTTCTGCGGGTTCAGGTCACGGGTTTTTGCAGCTTGGGAGACCTGTGTGGTGTGAACAGAGGAAAACCTGAGGGGTAACCTGTTCACATCAGGGCTGCTGAGCAGAGCCAGGCTCTGGCTTTGAGGCTCACCACCCTTAATTGTCTCTAAACCCACCCCTCAGAGACATGGGCTGTCACAGGTTGCAGTTCCTCTCTGCTCAGCCTTTCCTCAATGACTCTTCTTTTCTGTTGGTTTCTGATGCCAGGAGGAAAAGTGTGGTGGACATCAGCTCCAGCTGTCAGGGGGTGAGAAGGGCTGATCACGTGGGAATTTTTTCCAGCCAAAGCCTAGATGCCACACAAATGTCCCTCTCAAATTCCTGGGATTAGGATGCATCCACAATCTGCTGATTGTGGATGCATCAGAAGATGCCCTCTGGTTTGGTGACAAGAAAATCTTTGTAATGCTCTTGCTGGGGTCGAGTGAAGCGAACTGATAATTCCTCCTGTGGGGCTTTTCTGTTACAGCTCATAGAAAGGTTTGGGTTGCAAGGAACCTTAGAGATTTCCTTGTTCCATCTCTCTGCCGTGGGCATGGACTTCCCATGTCCCTCCCCATCCAGCCTGGCCATTAACGCTCCCAGGGATGGGCCATCCACAGCTTCTCTGGGCAACCTGTGCCAGAGCCTCACCACCCTCAGGTGTAGGCTTGTATTTAGCATTTTTCTGACTGCTTTCCTGGTTTTGAAATGTACTTATTCCACCTCAGGGGTGACCTGATGGCTGCAGGCTCTTTGTTCAGGAGTGCAGCTCCTGTGTGTGCTGTAGGTGCAGCCACGTGGCCTTGGCTCTGCTCCATAATCCCGGCTCCCTGTGTGCAGCACGGCTGTAATGACAATAAGGGATTGGTGTCTTCAAAAGCGCCTATACTCCTTCAAGCAATAAATAAAAAAATATTTGAGCACTTAATAGAAATTTCCACGCCTGTTAAAGGTTTTCGTTGAATGGCTCATGTGGTGATCTGACCCTTGCAGAGCAGGCTGGTACCAAAAATAACTTCTCTTTTTGTTGTTTTATTATATCAAACTAGCAGATATTTCAATTTAAAATGTCCTTTTGGAAGACAAGATGCACCTCGTTGAGTGTTGGTGTGGGCTGTTCTCCCAGCTGCAGCTGAGCAGCACCGTCCCCTCTCAGCACTACCTGAGCATTCAGGTGGGACTGATGGGTTTCAGCTTTCAGCGTTTCACATCTGTCATGCAAATCTTTCAGCAGTAAGGGCGAAGGAAGTGGGTTTTCAAGTTGGTATTTGTGAGGAAGTTCCTGATTACATGTACAAATGGGTTGTGCATTGCTGCCAAAGCACCTTAAATTGTTTGGGATAATGAGTACCAGTACAACGCCCTGGCTGATTTACAGCTCTGTGGGGATGTTACTTGTTTTGCCCTCAGCTGATGCTTAAGGATATTAAACTGTAGTGAAAGGGGGACTTCCTGATCCCAGAGCATCTGCTCCACCCGCAGCACATCCTTCCTGCTACCCAGTCCAGAGAAACACGGCCACTTCAGTTAGATTTTCCTTTTATCCTGGCAAAGGTGTGCTTTGGAAGTGATACCTCTATGCCTCTCCTATTTTAACTAGTAAGATCTTCTGCCCATTTCCTGCATACTGAGAAGCCTCCCTGATGTCAGCTGGTGATGCAGTGGAAAGAGCAAGAGTCACCTCCCATGTTCAGGCTGGGCCTTTCCTGTGCACGCTCTCTCTCACTTCCAGGAAGGCTGCTGTGACTTTAAACCAGATTTTGCAAAGCCTCTACCTCCAGTAGCTCAGCTGAAATAAGAGTGTCTCATGAGTTTAATGGATCAAACAGCGGTGATGGGTTTTATGGCTCTTTTTCACTTTAGGGCTAAGGGAAGAGAGAGCAGGCCAGGTTGGTTTTAAATTCAAGGATTTATGTTGTTAATCCTCCTGGCTAATTATAATTTATGGGATCCTGATAAATTAATATGCAGTTGCTATTAAAACACAGAGAATGGTGTAAGGCAGGCATAAACAAGTCTTGTTCATTCTTAATTTATTTTCACCAATGGAGAATGTTAAATAAAATGAACACTGGGGCATTTCAGGGGAAGTTTCATTTTCATTATTCATCTTCAGATTTATGGACTTCATATAACAATTTTCCAAACATTTTTCCCTCTAATGAAAATTATGTTGAGAGTTTGAGGATACTGGACACCCTGCAGAAGCAATAGTTGTAGTGTTCTTTTTTAACACAGATTTCAGGCTCA
Source organism: Petroica traversi (assembly GCA_025920805.1). Classification (NCBI taxonomy): domain Eukaryota; kingdom Metazoa; phylum Chordata; class Aves; order Passeriformes; family Petroicidae; genus Petroica; species Petroica traversi. The sequence continues at coordinate 3,318,334 of JAHLSL010000036.1, read as the reverse complement.
CTCTGAGAGTGGGGATGGCAAAGAAAACCCCTTGATTGGTTATTTTTAATGCTGTGAATTTAAGCATGTATTAAACTGAGAGGCTGACATCAATAGCATTGTGTGCATTTCTCTTTGAAGCTCTTGAGTATGTTTAAGCCCTGCTTGGCACTTTACCAGCCCTGAGCTCTCTCTGGCAGAAATTGCAACAATCATGAAGAGGGTGAGTGTTTGTAAAATTATTTTTGTAGAGTGAGAAAATCATGGAGTTATGAGATGGCTCTGGAGCACACATTACCAGACATCTAGGAGCATGAATGTTGCCCAAAACGTGTCTTAATCATCAACAGCATCTGTACTTTCTGTAATTACAAGGTCAGGCAAAGTAGGATCTAAAACACTGACAAATACATCAGATTGGATAAATAACATTTATTGTAGAAGGGAAAAATGATGATGAATAAGCACCTTTCCTTTAGGACACAGAGAGAAGCACCTGAACACAGGCTCCTCCCAGCTCCTCCTGCACATCCAGGGCAGGCACAGAGCTTTCGGGATATCAAGAACTTGCTGGAAAGATGTTGACAAATGAATAACACCCAAGACAAGGGCTCTGCCCCTGATTTCAAACCAGAAGTTAAATCTTCACACTGTCAGTCTTTTCCAGCCTCTTTTTGCTTTTGATGCTTGCATAAACCTGGCTTGAAGAGCGTCTTCATTAACACTGAGTAAATCTGACCATGCCTAGTCACAGAATAAATGTATTTCCCCATCAAGAGTGACTCTATCTTCTGCCAAATAGAAAATGGAGGCTGCTGGACTAGTAATAAAATTATTGTTACTTTTAATTAGTAAAAAATGTAATAAATGCCTTGGAGATTAGTCTGAAAACTGGAAAAATTGTGGTTTGGCCTTTTACAATCTTTGACTTCTCTTAGATGTTGTGGTGCTCACTTGGTCCTGTTGGATCTTCCCTGGAGGAAAACAAATAATATGTTTCTTCCTGGATCTTCTTGAGCTTTTAAAAGCATTTTATTAAGCAATTTTCATTTATCTTGCTCTTTGGTAAAATATCTTAAAGCATAAAAATAACTTATTTTCAAATGTAACTTGGATGAAATATTAGGCTGTTCTGCTGCAATAATTTATGGGTCTGGCACTTTCGTTTTAGATACAGTATCTAATTATTTAAAAAAACCCCAAAAACACAAAAAAACCCTATAAGGAGTTCCTTAACTCATACAAGCATTTTTCCCCAGGATGTTTATACACATTGGGATTTTTGATTGCAGAGATATGTCAAAAGAATGATGTCCAAAGACAATTTTGTTACACTGACATAAATTCCTAGTGCAGAACTATTTTAATGCCTTGAGGACCGGGGTCCTTATTTTTAGTAACAAGATATAGGCTCCTACATCACTTTAGTACTTCTGAAAGCATTGCTTCTCTTGTAATCTATTTCTAGAGTTCTGAGATATGGTTTTACTTCTCAACTATCCATCTAATTACTTTGCAATTTTCCATCTAATTACTGATATCTAAAAAAAAATGTTTTCTAAATTCATAACCTGACTTCCAGCTTGGCAAATTTACCAGTTCCCAAGATCTCTGCAATTTTATTTTCCATAGGGAAAAGCTGGCAGTGCAGCAAATAGTGTTTTGCAATTAGTCTGCTTCATCCAACATTTTTCAGGCAGCAAAGGCTTCTGTCCAAGTATTAGGTGACCATATAATGGCATCAGAGGCTTCTGGTTTACAAACGTCTTGGTAATCAATTCTAATTTTACATTTCCTGGGTTTGTTTGGCTTTGCCAGATTCAGCATCTCTTGAGGGTTTTGATTAGAGTCATTGAAAAATTTAGACTGGAGGGGACCTCTGGAGGTCACCTCGTCCCCCCTCCTGCTCAGAGCAGGGCCAGCTCCCTCCCTGTGCATCCCCACAGCAGCAAGGAATGCAGCTGAAAAAAGCAAACAACCACACCTACCCGTTCTACTTCAGAAGAATTTGGGAAAAAGAGGAAAGCTGTGTTTGTACTTCTGTTCATCTTCATCCATTGTCCCCATCCCCATCATCAGCACTTAAAATTGCTCTCAGTCAGTCCCAACCTCTGCTCAATAGTTTTTGACTCCTGCTAACAGAGAGGGAATTACCTCTTAGGGCAAGCAGTGTCCTTTGGCTCCAAAACCAAAATTGTGCAACTGTGCATTTGCTTTACTGATTTAATTGCATCTCCTCTTCTTTATTTCTCCACTAGCTTGGCTTGTGTGGGCAACAATACCTGCATTTGTTTCCATTTTTGCTGCAGGTTCAGTGTGAGGTGTGGGTTTGCCCATTGCATAAATCAGCCTGATGATGATTTCTTAGTGAGTTAGGCAGTGGTGTATGAACTTGTTCAGCTCCATTAAAATCAGGGTGACAGGAGCTAACTAAGACACAAATTAACACACATCTGTCATGGCTTCGCAACAAAACCGTCTTAGGAGACTTAAAAAAAATAAAAATAAAATTTAAAAACATATATTCAACACCTCCATAAGAAGGGAGAAGTCCCAACAAAAGGTGCTGTGGGATTCTGAGCAGTCGAGTGGATTTTTCCTGGGGGCTGTTCCTGAGGTGAGGGGGAGTGAGAAATTTGGTGACTCAGGACGACTGTTCTGCCAGCATGGGCTGGAGCAACAAGATTTGCCTTTTTCCCCTCTTCCCTGTTAAAATATGTAATGTGCATAATATTCAGGCAGAGTATGGTAATTCTCAAAATAGGTATTGAATTTAATATATTTAATTAATCACTTAGTTTTTTTTAGGCTACAGTCACTACAAATATATTGTGAGCTATAACAGAAACAGAAAAATCTGCTTGGAAGCACAACTGAGTAAAGGTGGTAAAGATATTGACCACAGAAAGCCAAAAATGCAATTAGTCTTGTGCTGCACTCTGTCTGCATCAGGAGGAAGGTACCCAACATAGATAAATGGGACCAGGAGGCTGCTGATGTTCACACTTGCAAGAAAAATTAGCCCAAGAGTGGCTGTGACCAACATGGCTTTGGCTTCAGAGCCATTTTGCTGCTGAGCAATTCCAGCTCAGTAGAACAAGGTTAAGCAACTGAATTATGAGATACAAAAGGACTGTGTTGTAGATACAACTGGGAAAATTATTCCTAAGGCAAACACACCAGTTTTGGATGCTGTACTTATTGGCTTAATTTTCAGACTAAGTTTTTAAATTAAGTAAATATGCATTGAGAAATCTGGGATGGTATTTGCTCAAAGGTTTGGAGGGATGAATGTTTCTGTTCAAACTCTTGGATAAATGGTGTAATACAAGACAAAAAACTGTCATACTTACTATGTCTATGGCCAAGGTTTAATACTCTGTCTTTTTGGGTATATAGAATAATGCAGAAAGTATTAGCAGTGTGTTTTTCTGTTACTTATGGGTTGGTCCATCAGATTTTGGGATAAATTGTGGATTCAGAGGCAGTCTTAAAACCGAATTCTAGCACGCTCCAAAATGTCAGCAATAGTGGCAGGTCTTTGTGGCTTTACCTCAGAAGTGTTCACTCAGGTGTCTGACTTTTTGGAAATGTGTGCATTTTAATTAATTAATACCAGAGATGATTTCCCTCCTCTTTTCAGCTTCCCTCTCTAGTCCCCACCATTATAATGAGCAAGACTCATGTTGCTGAATTCCATTATAAGTTACACAAAATGGGCAAATCTAATATGATTCCTCCCCTGTAGAATTAACATGAAAATCTATCGTAAATGGTTAATGTGGCATAACTCATGCATGAATAGAGTTCTGTGCTGTCTGAACTGTGTAAGCAAATACTGCTGTTGGAATTGAATGACATTTAAATAATATCACATTTTTAAAGAACTTTTTTTTTTAATCTTCCATCATGAATAGTGTACACTGAGAAAACGGTGATGGGGGGAGGAACTACGGGGGCTTATTTCCAGCGAATGTTGGCACTGTAAGGTAGAGTTCAGTGGGGAAAAGTAGGTTAAAGCCTGAGAAAGCCAGTTACTCACCAAAGCAGCGCTCGACTTTAATAATAAATAATATTGAATGTTGGGATATTAAAACAATTCATTCTTGGCAAAGCGCGGGGAGGTTTTATTCCCCCCAGTAACTCTGGCTTGAACAAAATACTACTTATAAGCTGCAGATTTTAATATAGCATCGTGTTCCTACAGGTATAATAAAATAAAAACGTTAAGAGTATTAATTCCTTTAAAAGGGGTGATTAATCCCAGATGTGGAGCGTGCGGGGAGCGGGTGCAGGTGCTGACGGGGCTCTCGCACATGTTCCCGGAACACAGCTGTTCTGCAAATCCTCTGCCAGTTGCTCCAAACCCTCTCTGAAGTTGTACTGCCTCTGGGCACAATTAAAAGCTGTATACTACATTTCATAAGGTGGTGTTAGAAATTTAGGCCGAGCCAAAAAGGAGAGGGAGGGGGAAAGGGAAAAAGGGGGAGAGCCCCTTGTTAAAGAGGAATTAACCTCTTTAGCTTTGCTATTGAAACAATAAAGCTTCTAAATGACACATAAAGCTGTGGTATTAAGATAAAAAATGCCACTTGAAGCTGCAAAACAAATACTATTTTTATTTAATATTGATTTTCAGTAATTCATTAACTAAAATTAATATTGAATATTGGGGTAAAATCTGCCCAGCCTTCTCCCACCCCCCTGTTTCTTGTGTTTTCTTCAGAAACATATTTGCTGGTGTATGTGAAAAATAGCTCTGACACAGGGCTATGCGTGTTTTAAAAAATGCTAAAAGTGCAAAATAGTCTTAAGCTAAAATATGTGGTTAAATAGTTTCAATTTCTGCTGACTTTTGCCTTATTAGAGCCTCATAAGAAAGACAAGTTTGGTATGTGAACCAGAAGTGTCCTAAAAATGTTTAATTTTTTACATATTTAGGTACAAAATACTAGTAACTGCTTAAACAATGATACAGAGCCCATCTTGGGAAATCCTTTTGGCATTAGTCTGATGGATGTTGTCACACAGTTCTCCCACGCTGCAGATTTGGAAAGGACTTGTGGCTCAAAGGACAGCTCTCCAACCTGTCTCACTTCTGCTGTCTCCTGCTTGGTGCACGGCGAGTTCTGAGCTTGGATTTAGGATACAGAGCAGACTCTGGCTCAGCTCGCTGCAGTACTCCAGAGATTATCATTGAATATTGGAAATAAGGGGGAAAAAATGTTTTAAGAAGTGTGTTTTCATGCCTTACAACTGTACCTAAGCATGCCTCAGTCAGCAAGAGTTTCTCCAATAGTTTCTGTATGATATGTGTCAACCCCAGTGTGCACGGGTGTCCTTCTAAAGTGAGCTGATGTCATTACAGGAAAATAAAGGATATTCCGTAATGAAAAGAATTAAGGGAAAAAAACCTCTGTCTAGACAAACTTAATGGCAGTTGTAAAGGTTTTCTGATCCTGCAGCATAGTGCTAGTTAGGTAGGGTAATAAAACATAAAATGAATGTTGTGATATATAACTATAGGCTATTGACAAAATAAAGCACTAGGAAGGTCTGGAGCAGAAGTGAAGCAATAACATGATCTGCCACCCTTTGCCTTGGGTGATGGGCACAAAGGATTTGAGCACAGGGAAATGACAAGATTTCACTGAAAGACCTTTAAATAGTTGAAGTGACATTGGGGATTTGGCATCATTTAGTGTGTATGTCCTTGGGCTCTGGTTCAGGAGTGTGCTTACCTTTAATCCATCCAGCACCTAAACTTGTATTTAAATCCCACTGAAATCAATGGGTCTTGATAGGATTTTTTTCATTTTGATGACTAGGGATGGCTTACTTCCATACCCATGGTTGAACTTGACTGAATCACAGCTTTATTGGCATGGCAAGAACTTACAACGTTACTATGTATTGTGTTATATGTTTATTATCCTTTTAAATTACTGTACTATGATTTTTCAGTGAATAATATTAGCCAGTTGGATTAGAAATCAGAGCTATGAGGGAATATAAATGCTTCAGAGTTAAAATAATGCGTATGCATTTAGTTTGTTGGGTTCCTGTAAAATCTATATCCATTTGTCCAGTCCAAAGAATTCAGATACTCTTTGATTAGGGAAGTAAGTAAAGTGCAATTGATATAGTGCCACACAAGTAATGAACCAAGCACTCTGAAAATGTTTGATTAAACTAATGTAAATGTTGCATCAAATTGTGAAAATATGTATGCCATAAATTACAGGGAGATGTGGCTCTGAAAAGCAGAGGTGAATAAACTCTTGTAGCTGAGATTGTCTTGTTAGATTACTTATCTGTCACTTAATTTCACATTTAATGTCTTGCAGTTATGAGATGCTTCAGTCTCAGCTTGATTTTATAAACTTTGGCTAGAACACTAGGGCAGTTTTGTAGCCTGTAGGACACTCACATTTCTGGTTTTGATCTCAACTATTGTGAATCAAAATCTTTAACCAGAATTATATCAGAAAAAAATCCTCAAAATATCAGAATAAAGTTGTTACTCGATTGTTAGAATACATCCCTTCCCAGGAGAGGTCAGAGAGGAAAGAAACTAAGAACAGACAGCTGACTTCTGTTTCCACCTGCTCAATAAAATGTTAACTTTAATAAGCTACAGCAGCCCTTGTTTCTTTCCCAGTCTATTCTGAGTTTGTTGAAAGTTATGGCAAAGTCATTTTTTAAAGATAATTATGCTTTGTAAATGCTAACTTGATTTCGTAGCAGTAAACACACCTTCTGGTTATGCAGGAAACAAATTAGGAACATATGTCATCCTCCAAAAGGCAGCTCAGCTGCGTGTGGCAGTAGCATTGATTACAGATAGCCCCTGCACACGCTGAAAGGTCTGGGAAATGCCTGTTTCTGCTTGCTCATGGGCAATGAGACATGTATGAAATCCTCCCTCCTGCTTTTTTTGTGGATATCAGCTCTGAGATGTCTGTTACAGCCTGGCTGGATGTGAGGGATCTGTCACTGTACCTTCAGCAAGGGCTCTGCTGCTCTGGGTGGAAGTTGTGCTGGTTTTCTTCTCCTTGACCCTGGCACTTCTCATGGCAATCTGGGACATAGCTGATACTTTTTCACTGTTTTTTGATGTCTTTGGAGAAAGGCCTTATTAAAATACAATCCTATGATTGTTTTTCATCAGACTTTTGCTAGTTTGGGGAAAAGCTCACTCCTCTACTCATATTATTGTTAGATCTGATCATCTGAGGGGTCAAGGTTGGACAGGGCCCTGAGCCACCTGATCCAGTGAGTGGCATCCTTGGTTTAGAACAAGATGATCTTTAATGTCCATTCCAAACCAACCCAAACCATTCCATGATTCTGTCTCCATTCTTTCTCTCCCCTGTTGTTATTTATGTCAGAAACCAGTGATTTAAGTTGATTTGGGGAATATGGGCTTTTCCTTAAAGCCTTAGCTGTAGTTATATAAGTGAAAACATGTGTCTATGGACATACGCTTACCCTTGGCCCATAAACCCCAGACAACCATTGACTTTTGCAAAGTGCTTCTGGTGTCGGTTGTGTCTGACCATTCATGGTCTCAGGTCCCACTAATTGCCTTGCTGGTGTCAAACACCATAACAAAACTTTAAAATGTTTCAAGACATTTAATAATGTCATGCAAAGGCTTGTGTATAAGGGCATTTATGGGTTACAGAGCAGCCAGTCAGTTATTCCAGCATGTTTTGAAATGGATGAGTCTTCTGCAAGCTGAAAGACCAATGCCCAGGGAAAAGCTACATCTTTGATGCTGTTTTCTATATTTGTACACGATCCAGGACTTATGACATTAGATTTGTACAACATTATAGCCAGAGCATCAAATGCGTGAACTGTTAGTGAGCTTCCTCATAATCAGTCTGACAATATTTCTTCTTTGCAGTTGGAAAGTCAAAAGATTTGCTTTGAAGGAAAAAAAAAAATCAATATGTGGCGAGTGTATATTGAATGCAAAGGCTGGAACAAATTCTCCAATGGCAACTATATACAGGAGGAGGTCATGATTCTTCAGAAGTCATAGTTTCACAGTTTAGCAAAGATGTAGCTGCCTGCCTGGCTTTTGGTTCAGGAGTTTATTTTGTGAAGAGAATTTTTTATTTTTTGTCTGAAGATGACTGGTTTCACATCCTGTGGCATTTTATATATTCAAGTGACTGATCTTTTTGCATGCAGTCCCCAAGCTGAATGTGTTGATCAGATGCAGAAATACAATATTCAAGATACCAGGCTCTAGTTAGAACTGGTTAGAGCTGCATTCTCTCACAGCTTGCTGAAGTGCTTTGTTATTCTGAACCACATGAAACAAGCAGCCCAGTGCGTTGCTGTTATCAAAGCAGCATTAAGAGTGCTGGAATGGGACTGTCTGTGAGAGAGGTTAAAACTTCCCTACAGTAAAACTCTAAAACTACTTGGAATTCAATAGGGTTAAGTCCTAGGCAAATACTTGCATAACAAGCTGAGATAGAATAAATGGCTGTTATCAGTCATTGCCTGTGTGCTTTGCTGGGAACCCCAAATGTACACAATTTCTTCAGGCATTAGGACCAAGCATAGACTTGAATTTAAACTTGAGTTCTTTCCCTTGACTGATGCTCATTAAACTGGTTAATTACTTATAAATGTAATTCCTTTCCCTGTCTCACAGTTACAGATATAAATATCAAGCACATGCAACATAAGGACTGACCTAGCATAATGTTGATTCAGATTTGTCTGCAAGTCCAGAGCAGGAATGCTATTTATAGGTTTATGTAATTAAAAAATAATCTTATTGAAATTGTGCATCCTACCTGAGCCCATTTGAAGAGCCATGATAGGAAACTCAATGGTTACACTTAGAAGTCAGCACATGGCAAAAAGAATGCTATTAAGAGACTGTCAAATTGAAGTTAAGGGAGGAGTAGCAATGTTCTCTTTCATAGCAGGAAATTTCTTATGGAAATTTTAACTGAAGAGGTGAGATTAATTTATATTTTTTGTTTAAAACCATCTGTTACACAGCCAGGCTTAGTTCTCCCACTATAAGCAATGGTTTCGGCTGCTGTGATTTTGCATTCATTTGAACCTGAAGTTCAAAGTGAGCTTGTGGGGTCGAGGTGAGAAACCACATGGGACTGAAACTGAAAGGAGTGGTTGCCAGAAGCCCCCAAAGCCAACGTGGCCAGGCTGAGCTCTGCCTGCCAAGGCACCTACCTGAGCTGCCCTGGTGCACACACCGAGCTCGGGTGCCACTCCTGGTCAAGCAAGGAACCCCCCAGGGGAAAAAAAATATGGGAAAAAAAAAGAGATCGTGTATTCAGTGCTCAGATTTACAGCTTGTACCCAAGAATGCTCGAGCAGCTGTGGTTTTTTTTATTTAATTGGATCATAGGTTTTCAGCTAATTTCATGAACAAATCTCTAATGCTCACTCAGCCCTTGTGTTACCATCCTTCCTCTGTTATGGCCTGTGCACTTCAGAGCCACTGCTTCAGCTATTTGTAAATGCCAGTCAAATGCCAATCAGGCCTTCACCTGCAATGAATAAGGGTTAGAAAATTACTATTCGAATATCTCTTTTCAGATGTTATAAGGTTTACAACCTTTGCTTTTTGTAGTTTGAATGTGGGCATAGAAATATTTAGGATGTTAAGTATGGCTGTTTTTTCTCATGTCGTGCACAGAAAAGCAACTCAGTGAAAACTTTAAACTATATCCTTCACTTTGTGTCAGCAGAATGAGCACTTTTTTCTGGAGTTTTCCTCCCTGCATTTGTAGTCTAAAGGAACCTTTTTAAAGTGAGTGTTAATGAGGATCCGTTAACAGAGAGAAGAAGCAATGGAAAAGTTCTGGCATTTTATATATTTTGTTTTAGAATGCGAACTGGATAAGCCAGAAAGGATGAAGGTTATTATTAAATTGCCAGAGCAGTAAATCCTGACTCCCATGGCCTTACACGGGCTGCACAAAGCAGCATTGTTATGCTGCATGGGGAGAGCTGAGGTTCCACACAGAGGTCACAGTGACTCTGCTGGATGGGGAATGGTGCTTTGCACTCACAGATAAACAAGATTAAGCATCTCACCAGCCTGACAGAAGAACCCTCACAAGTGTTACACCAAAGGGCTGCGAGTGAGGGTCCTGCAGTTGTGGAGTTGTGGTGTTATTTTGTGTTTTAGCAGTGACTGTTATCCCAAGATTTTACCTTCTGATGTGGCGAGAGGATTGTTGGTAGAACTAAAGCAGTATAAAACAGGGATTGCTGTTCCACTGTTGTTCTGACTTGCACTTGTAGTATGAGGTTCTCATGAATACAAACTGTGTAAGTAGTGAGTGGAGTGAGGGATCTACAATGAGAAAGCTTGTTGTTAAAACTCTGAGCTTTGGTACTCATCTAAATATGCTTTGCATGCATTCATTAAAATAAGAAAGTAGTGCCACTTGGTAAACTCAGCTTTCTTTGAGTGTAGGAGTTGAGGAGAGGGAGAATGGTATTAAGAGGAGAATATTTTAGTCTATGCCAGCTCAGGGATATTGCCACCAGCAGAAAATCCACAGGGGTAGAGTTGTAACGATGCAAAGCTGCTGCTATTTTCATTTTCTTATGTCTTGCTGATTCAGAACATCCCAACATAAATTACTATTAATATGGTCTTCTCAGTCCCTTAAGGGCAACCATTAGCAGAAGATGGTATTACTATGAGTTGTGGTGGGGGCAGCAAAACCTACTTTTGGTGGGTACCTGTGTGAGCCTGGGCTTGTGCTGGCACAGGGGTGCTCAAAGACAGAAGCCAGGGTTGGTAAGGACAGATAAAGGTGGGGTTTAACACTGGGGAGGGAGATCTGCACACCTGGTCATGCTGGGGAGTGAGTGTCACTTTTGTCCTGTCACGCTGCTCTTGCTCATGGGGGAAGCACATGATGCTATTGAAGGGAAATGCTATTTTACTGTCACAAGATAGTGATAGTTTGGTGAACAAATATAAAGTTAAAATGGCAAAAGCTTCTCTTTTGGGAGACTGGAGAAATAGATCAGCAAAACACACATCTATAGAGAACTGAACTTACAAAGGAAGATAAATTTGAACTTGTTTTACTGGAGATAGCACTGTGGAGTTTTTCTACTTCAGAAGTTTTAAGGATTTGTTTCCAGTGTTGCCCAAGCAAATTGTAAAGTATTGGGAAGGAGGGCCTCACCCCCTACTCCAAGGGCACAGATCAGTTCTTCAGTGGCAGTGTATTAAATGATAACCTTGCCACGTTTAATGTCACGGCACAAGGAGCTGCAGAGGCTCTGGTCCTTCCAGCTGTATCTGTGCAGGTGAATTAACTGAGGGAATGTGGATTTGAACTTTCATAGAGCTAATGAGAGTCATCCTGCAAAACATGGCCCTGTCACGTTTTTCTCTGCTGCTGTCTCCTGAGACGCCACCACCCCAGTTAAGGTGTACTTTTTTCCCTCAGATTTTGTCATCCCTGCTGATGTAATTTGAGTAAATTATAGCTTTTTTAGTCACTTGGTTTGGGAGTGGATTTTCTTTATAAATGGAATAATGCATTCTTTTTATAAGGAAATAGCTTCAGTAAAATAGTCCATGCTACAGTGCTCTTGTTGAGATCATTTTAAATCCAACTTTCTCTGACTTCTGTGGGAACAGGATTGATCCCTGTAAGGCTCACATTTCCTTGAGAATCCCGGCTTTGAGAAAAACTGCTATAAAGCTCTGAAAGAGTTAAGCAAATTCAAGGCTCTGTGAGCCAAAACTCACTTTTCAATGCGCTTGTTGTACTTAAATGTCAATCTATTTGAAAAGGAGAGTGTCCCAATTATTTAGATGGCCAAAAGAAACAGCTTCAATTCTTTATCACATAAATACACTTAAAAAGCGTGATTTAAAACAGATGAAGAGAGAACTGAATTAGTGTTTTGGTTGCTCAGCAGAGCCAAGTGCAGGCCTCCTTGGCACCGGCTGCGCCAGAGCTCCAGTCCCGGAGCTGCTCCGAGTTCTTTGAAGGCACTGAAGAGCCCTGGCAGGCGTTCAGCTCCTCGCTCTTCCCTGCTCTGCCCTTGGAGAAGGCTCTGTGCAGGGATGGAGCCGGCAGAGCTGGGTCAGGGCTGCTGCACCCTCGCCACAGCCGGCGCTAATCCGGGATGGCAAGCGCTGAAGTTCCTTTCCAGCTAATTTGTCCGTGTAATTAAGTTAGCGAAATTGTATGTTTTATTAATTTAATAAAATGCGTTTCATGGTTTAGACTGTCTTTAATCCTTTGACCTTTGAAGTCACTCTTTATAGTCTTCAGATTGCAGTAATTTATTTTGGTTGTTTCTGTTGGGAAAACAGTTTAACAATCTGCTTTCGTTCCAGTTTTACATTTTTTTCCCTTAAAGGTAAATGGGATTAGTAAACATCTGCTTCTTTTGAATATTTACAAACTTCACAATCAAGATTTAACAATGCCGACAACATTAGTAGTTTAAATGCTCATAAATATTCACAGACAAATAAATATAGCATTGAGGCACACTGGGCAGGTGTTTCTAATTTCCAAGAGTTTAAGAGTTAGCTGTTAGAACATGGCACATCTTTTATGCAACTCAGAATATATTTGGTGACATGCTACATGTGCTTTTCACATTATAAGTAACTCAGTTAACCTACTCTTCTTCCCAGGGCACTTTCAGGGGGAAAACATTTGCTCAATTGTATTAAATGCTACAGAGAGTTTTGCCTGTCAGTATAATTTAACTAAAACACGCTAGCTTGCTAACTCTATGTGTAGTTAAGTATATGGAGTTAAAGATGAAGTGATGTGAGTTTATATTTGCCTGGCTTTTGACAAAGGTTTAGTCCCACGTCAGGACTGGGAAAGCAGGAGTCAAGGCAGGAGCCTGTTACTTGCTTAAATGCTTTTCAGCCCCTTAAGACCACTGGATAAATCTAGAGCAGTTGTTTCCAGTATTTCTTGTTCCAGAGGTCAGTGTTAAACACAAGGGGATTTGCTCCTGATACCCTTCAAAGATTTTACTTTTAAAGTATCTTTTGTTTGCAGTGTGAAACGCCTTGGTGCGCAGGCTGTTCACAGAAACAGCAGCTTTTCTCAAAATCTAAATCCTTATTTAAGATGGGAGGAATACAAAAACTGCACTGCTCCAAGAAGTGGGAATTGAAGACGAATCATCAGAGCAGTCATTTAGGCCCTGCTCCCCTGCCCTCAGCATGAGCTTCACCTCCTACCAAAACAGGTGGCTTTGCTCTTTTTGGCCACACTTCGGGTGTTAGGAGAGACCTCAGTCCCCCCTGTAAACCCTTCTTGCTCTGTGTTCCCACTACTCCTCATGCACACATGGAAAGGAAACACTTCCCTCTGCAATACTTTGCACTCGTGTTGGGTGCCCAGACAAGGTGCTATGTGTCAGCAGGGTTATGTGCTGTAAAGAAGGAAAATTCACAAAGATGAATGGAGTTTCATAGGGTGGATCATTTATGTGCGTGTGTGGAGCAGCAAGGAAAATGTTCTCTTCCTCTCTTAATTCTTCGTAAGACTTCAGGAATTATATCCCTTTGCATTTCACATTTATTTACACTTCCAGGCCACAACTGTATCAGTTGCAACCTTGATTTGTCTCTTTGCTTTACAACAAGTTCTGCTCTTGTTCATCCTTTATCACTTTTTCACAGTGCTTCCAGCAGTGGCTGGATATGGTTTAACCCTGAAACTTGTGCCTTTAACAATCAGTTTTTCAAGTTGTAATAATAATGAAATCACGCTTAAGAGGCAAACATTCCTCTCTCACCCCATTCAGCCATCTGGCTTTGCTGGGAAAGAATTACTCCCAGCAAATCTGCCCTGTTACCAGGCTAAAGGTGCAGGATTGATTTAGCCTTTTCTTCATGTTGTTTAAACTGAAAAAGGTGTTTCCCCAAAAGCTTAAACCCTGCAAAGCTCCCAGTGATGGGTGGGATGATGAGGGTCCATGAAAGCCCTGCAGCCAGGCAGAGAGGAGAGCTGTGGGGCTGCCTCACTGTTTTCGGAAGAAAAACAGCAAAACCACGTTTAGCTTTGCACCTGGACAAACAAAGTTTATCACAGTCTCTCCCACCTGCCTCTGAGTGCCAGAAGTCTGTCACTGTTTAGCTGGAAGTGACCCGGGAGCAGTGGCCAGACAGACACTGAGAGCCCAGACTTGTTTTTTATCCCGTATTTGCTGTTTTGGGGGTGCTCCCCTGGCAGCGTTGGGACTGCATGGAGCAGAGATCAGAGCCTGGGAGGAGGATGAGGATGGACAGGCTCTCCCCATAGGGAGGGGGAGACAAGCCCTTCCACCGTCCCATGGGGGAAAACCATGAGCTGGGGTGCTTGGGGTGTTCCAAACTTCTCCAAATGTTTTTTTCATCCTCAGTGACAAAGATGGTCTCCCACCTCAGTTAAATGGTTTCAGGTACATGAATTGCAGGTTGGATACCTGAGGAGCTTTTCACCTGCTATGGCAGGACCATGCCAGCCTTTTGGCATCTATTCAGACCTCGATGGTTTTAAGAGGAAACGAAGGGCTGCTTGCTCTGTGAATGGAGAAATCAGTATTTCATGCTAAAAAAAGGAATCAAATTGTTCATATAAAACCACACGTTAGTCAAACATGGCTATGGTGCTTCTTGTTAAAAGCAGAATGATTCCCAAAAAAGGAAACTGTCTTGCAAGTACTGAAGTTGAGCTCAGCAGCCATCTCTTCTTTTCTTTACTACATAGTGTTGGGGGGCCTGGCTTGAAATAGATACATAGAATAAGAAAGGCAAATTTTGTACACTTATGTATATAAGCTAGAAAGAGTGAACAAAGCATTTTGGGGCAAAGCCAATGTAAAGAGAAAAAAAAGAAAGAATAATTAGAAAACTAACACTTCTGAAGTGAAATTGTTGTGTTTTGCCTTTTCAGTTATCTACTTATCACACAAAAATAGCAACAATTTTAGCTCCCATTCTGTTTTCTCAAGACAGCCTGCCCACAGATTTTCTAGAAAATGTGGTTACCAGCTGGTATGGCAGTTCACAGTGCAATTTCTGTTTTACTTCCAACAATCTGGCATCTCATATCTATATCAAGTCACAATTTACCAGGAAATATATATGTATATGAATGTAAGGAAAAATGAGTTCTATATCATAGTAACATTTTTTGTTTTTAAAAAAGTAATCCAAACAAGCCATGAGCCTAGGTTTCAAAAGAATGACACTGCGGAAGAATAAATAATTGATTTTATTTCAACTTCAGATAAAGATTTTTGAGTGAACATGATCAAGAAAAGGAAAACTATTCCTGTGAATTTTAAAGTTAAATATCTGCATACTTAAACTTACCTGAAATCTTTCAGTTCTTTGGGAACTTTCTGATTCTTTATGAGGTTTCTGTCTTTATCTCAGCCTGACACAACTGGCCTCTGACCCTACCCTGGAACAGTACTGCAGAGTTCTTTATAATGTGTTTGTTTGCAGTTTGAATTCCTATTTTGAACACCTCTGGCTCAAGGTTACCCTAATAGAAACAGGGTGTCAATGTTGAGAAGGGGGAGGAGGGATTCTTCCACACCCCTCCTTGCCAGGAGATTTGAAGTTCAGCTCTTAATGGCTTCCAGGTGTACCTCGATGTTGCACATATTTGGCTGTAATCCTGTAGAGACTGGGGTTTTTGCCTTTAAAAATACAGCAGAAAACAAACTTTGAAGTTTTGAAGATTAAATTGGTAAAAATAAACTTTAAATAAGTTGTCTCTTCTTGCGTTCCAAGAAGGGGAAATGGTTTCGGCAGGCTGTTTCTGTGGACTCTGTATTAGTGTTGGAAAAGTGTGAGTGCAACTAAATATTCTGCTGGAAAACTGAAGGCACATATTTCTCTCAACCTGATAAATTTTGCAGTTAGAAACACAACTTAAATGAATTCCTTAGCAGCACTACAAGCATCTTCAGATACTCCAGAATTGTTTTTCTTGGATGCCTCACATCTTAAAAGCCACAGGTTGCTTTCAAAGAGTCAGTTAAAGTCTATAAAATTTGATTGCATAATGACTGTGTGCTCTATTCATAACATGTGACCTGGGAGCTGCAAGGTATGTCTCTCACATTTTACAAGCCTACAAAGGTTTCCTAATTGCTCCTGAGCCCCACCTTTCCAACACATGAGGGGATTTTTCTCACCTCATGGTTATAAGCCCCAAAATGAATAGGGACATGAATTAGTGCTTTGAAGGGCAAGGAGGGTGGATGGCAATTGATCTGATTTTCTCCCTCTCCGTGAGTCACTCGGCGGCTGTAAGTGGGAGATGTCTTGGGTAGGTCAATGAGTTCTCAGTGTGGTGCTACAGTTAATAAAATATTGTCTGAACAGCTGTAAAACAGTGCAGCTGGACAGCACAGATGCACAGGAAAGTCAAATTATCACTGACTCACAAGATACCTTAGGCTGGAGAGATGTGGAGTCACTAGTTGCGGGTTCATTTACCTTTTGGGTGTGTGCATGTGTTCCCTGATGGCTCTGATGCCTTTTCCTGGTTTTGGGCTGCATGGATGTCCTGCAGCCTCACACACACAGGCACCCTCATCCCTTGACCTCCTCGTGTTAGGAGTGTGACCACTAAGACAACATTTGCAAGAAATATCTTGTATCTCTTCTAATCTTTCACTGATCAGGTGGATATTGTGTTCCTAAGTTTATGCCTGTTTGCTGTAACTCCTGTCTCATGTTCCTGCTTGCTGTCTTTGCAAGTATGAGGACAAAAGGATCCAGATTAGTGCACCTGATCTGCTTTGCACCACTCTGCTGGAGAAATACATGTGCAAATCCAACTCAGCTGGCCATTTGCACTTGTATACAGAGTGGTGCAGAAAGGCTGTGTTGAGATGTCCACTCTGAGAATGGCCTTTGTGAGCAGCAGAGCTGGATGGTGCTGCAAGCAGCTGGATGGAGAACCAGAGTCCTGTCAGCCAAGCCTTGCTGCCACACTGGCAGTGTTAGTGGGACAGGACAGGATGCCCTGGGTTCCTATTACTCTTCCAATGCCAAATCCATGCCCTCATAGTGCTGCTTGTTCCTTGACTGAGGAGTGAGAGCCAGGTTTCTACATTTATTTCCTCCATCTTCATTTTTAGGCTGCCAAAGTGTCTTTGTCTCTTCTTTCCTGTCCCACTCATAGCCCTGCTCTAGTTAATCTCAGCTTACCAGCTCCTGTACCAGAACTGGTGCAAGGAAGATTAAGAAGGTCCACTCTAATGACAGGATGGACAAACTTTATGTATTAATTAACAGAAGTTAGAACTATCTATATTTGCATGTCTTGATCAAGAATCACCCTGTTGGCATCCCAGCTGGTGACAACTGTTTTGTTCCTGAGGAACTGCAGTCAGAAGATGAGTCAGGAGAGAAGGCAAGAGGGTCAAATAACAAATGATGAGCCAAAAGAAAAGTTTCTGGCAGAGGGAGAGCTGTGAGTGCCACTGCAATGGGGAGCACCCAACAGTCAAGAGGGAGATAAAGCCAGTGGACAGTTTCACTGCTGGATGATGAGCAGTGAGTTTCCTCTTTACATCCCCCGATTAAAAATTTGTGGCCAGCTTTTAACGCCGAGTGGAACTGCCTAGGATTTTATTTGCACACCATCAGTCAACATCAGGCTTGCTTCTTTATACTTCTCAATGGGAAAAAAAAATCCTGCTTGGTTTCCAATTGCAGCTTTTTATTATCACAGGCCAAGAGGGGAAATGAAAAATCATCTTAATTAAAAAACACTAAAGTCTCATGAAATACATGGTTCTTGTTTTTGAACTGCTTTGTCAGGAACTGTCCACAGCCATTATTTTTAATTAGCTTATCTTTTAAATTAAAAATGGGTTATTTGCATTTTTTTAATGGGGAGTTTCTTGATCATTCAGTTCCCCTGTATTTTCATGTTCTAAGACAGCAAGCTATGTAAAAAAAGAATCCAGGCAATTTGATTAAAAATACATGGTATCTTTTTAGTCTTCTTTTTTACTTCTTTATAAAAATTATGCAAACTTTTACAGCTATAATTCTCCTAAAGAGTCTCTAAGCATTTTACAGACACTGAGAGAAGACAGAAAAAAAGAATTAGGTCCTTTAAGTAATGTGGTCATTTAAAAAATAGCTTCTCTTTCAAATCATAATTAGAGGTCAAAAGGCTAGAATAGAAGAAAAAAAAATCTAAAAGCTTGAAATTGAAAAATTTTGAAAGACCCTTATTTTCACTCCAAGCTATATAAAGTAATACCCCTTCTCAGTAGCAAAATCAATATTTCTTACAGAAAATGAATATTAAAGTCAAAATTTAAAAATTAATTCTTTCTAAAACAATATTATAAAGGAGGTTGGCTTTCACTAAATAGTACTTTGTAATAGAGAAATCTTCCTTTTTATTCCAATAAGTTCCCTTAAATGGTTGGGATTCAGAGGTGCTGAACCCCAGAAAACCCCACTGGCTTCAGCTGGGACTCTGTAAAACTGAGTCAGCAACATGACAGCCCAAACTCCCTGTGAATGCACTGGGATAAAGTCGCTCTGACCAACAATGAAAAACATCCACATTTACCCTGAAAAGAGTCAGTTAACAGTGCATAACAGCTCCCCTGAGCTTTTGAAATGTGGTGGGAGCAGAACCATGGTCAGTGGAAACATCCAGACCTGGGGGGGATTTCTGAGCTGGACTTTCCCCAGGACAAAACTGTTTGCACCCTTTTGCTTAGGAAATTTACCTTGAGACTCTTAACAACCACCAGGGATTATTACTCACTGTTTGTCTTGAGATGATGGCAGCTTCCGGATGTACCTTGCTTCTTCGAATGGGTGGTTTATCAAATTCTTCTTTCTTTTCTGAATTCTACATTATTATTTGTGCTAAGTAAGAAAGCATCATTCCCAAGTTACTACAGTATGTACTGAGGTCTGACTTTAACACCAAAGTAAAACCATAATGTGAAAGTAGATCATAGAATTTATTTACATTGTCTTGGCTTTTCTTTCCTTTTTATAACAGCAAACAATCATGCCAACAGCTCTTTGTGGATTTGCAGCCTTTCTGCCACATTTCCTTATAATTATGTTGTTGAAGTTTGGTTCATAATTCATTGCATCTATGTGCTCTGTTTACGCTAAACTCAATTTGGGTTAAATTAAAACCCTCATGTCTCTCTCAACTATGATCCTTCAGTTAGAAGTCTACTAGTGACAGAAAACACTTCTTAGGTTCTGCTTATGTTAGTGTAGTAAAAAGGAGTTAGGAATATAATTTGAATTACGGGGTGAAAAGAAGACATTGGTGAACAAGTACAGAAATATGTAACAAATATTGTCAAATGTTGTATCGCATTTTGGTAGTTCCAGGCTGTGTCTGCTCACCTTCATGATAGCCATGACAGGACTCACCTCAAAGGGACACTTAGATCAAATCCAGTCTCCTAATTGCATTGTTTGGGTGAGAATGTTTTAGGGAAAAAAGAAAAAAAAAACTGAATATACATAACACAAGTATTTTATAGTTGTTTTAAGTGAAAAAATAAAGGGTTTAACAAGCTTTAGGTCCATAATAGCCTTGAGCCAACCTTCCTGTTTCTTCCTTTTTGCTGACGAGTTGCATCACGAGGTAACGTGTCATGAACTCACCATTCATTATTGTTATTGTTTTTGGAGAGACAGAGACCGGAGTTGTGGTTGTGGTAGGAGGAGAAGTACATTATTGAAATCACTTACAGTAAAACCCCAGTTTTGAATATCATTTCACTTCCTAAACAGGAAGTGTCCTACAAAAAACAACAACAAAAGAAAACGCAAGTGGAAGGCGATCTCGATCCATCAACTTCTGAAAAAGGGCCATGCAGAGAACTAGATGTGGTTTCTACATGAGATTGCTTTTCAGCCTGATTTGTGAAGACCTATTTAAACTTCTTTTCAGCAGCTTTATAAGGATGTCTCCTACTTAGCTATCAATGGAATATCAGCTGCATTCAGCAGCTCTTTGCTATTCCTGCCTTGGCAATAAAAACCCTCCAGTCCTGAGCATGTCTTATGACTTTGAACTCAATTTTCTAGCGTGAAGTTAATCAGTTCCTGCCTTTTCACCCTTCATATATAAGTCTTTGGGGCCATCTGACTATTTCTATTCAGGATTCTGATAGTAATTTTGGTAATTATATTATTGATGATTTTTCAAATGTAGGGTCAGCCCATAATCTGACCAACAGCTTTCCACACTGCAGTGATCCAGATTCAATTCTAACTGACTGCTGGAGTAGTGTAATTTGTAACTCAGAATGGATTAAGCCTACGGGGTTAGGCAAACATCCCAAAGATTCAAATCTCATCTTGATGACTAAGAACAACCAGCTTCTGGCTCTTAGAAGGTTTTACATATCAACAAAGCTGTGCATTTGCATTAACGGCTATCACACCACAGGGGCCTGCTCGTGTTTATCTTGGGAACAACCAGAAGCTGAACATTTAGTTTAAATTTGTTTAAATGTGACTCCTGTTGAAATCAGTGGCAAGCTGTGTGCACATATGTGAGCTAGAACGGTGCCTAAGGACTGCATTTCCACCAGTTTTTCAAGTCAAAAGCTATGTCTTAGAGAACTATCACGTGATAGATCAAAAAATTGCACATATTAGTATCGAAAATTCAGCTGGAACATACATTTGCTGGGTCTCTGCTATCTACGAGTGACAGGCACAGTTACAATTTTGCTGTCAACTTGTGGCAGTGTCTAAAGACTGCTTTCCAATAGACATCAGTGGCCTAAAAAGTGTGCTTGTGAGGAGAACAGTCCTTTTTGCCCTTTATACAACCCGCGACTCAAACCTTAGAAAATGCCTGAGTGGGAATGCCTCAGTTTTTTAAATGGTCAAAATGGTTTAGATTTTAACATCTATATGTTGAATTCAGTTTTTGCTGCATTCTTTGTTGGGAGATTTTCTTTTGGCTTCACCTTAATTTTAACATTTTCATTCCATGGGTGAACAAGTTGCCAGTTACATTTGAAAAACAAATCTCTCTTAACAAGCTGAAAAGTAAAGTTGTTAAGAGACAGAATTACCAGAAGTATAGGGCTTCCAAAAGAAGTTTCTTAAAACAGTTTCTGAGAGTGTAATAGCACCTTGGACCAGCTGCACCAAAAGCAGGTCGTCCATTTACCTTCTCCTGTATTTAGGTTCAGTTTTATCTGCCCAGGAAATTATTCTGTAAAATCACACCCCTTCCTTGCATTACCACCAATCACTGCCATGAGTCTTTTGGGGAGACGGGGGTAATGGCTTTAAACTAAAAGAGTAAATTTAGGTTAGATATTAGAAAGAAATTCTTCCCTGTGAGAGTGGGGAGGCTCTGGCACAGATAACCCAGAGAAGCTTTGGGTGCCCCATCCCTGGAAGTGTCCAAGGCCAGGTTGGTTGGGGCTTGGAGAAACCTGGGATAGTGGGAGGTGTCCCTGACCATGGCAGGGTGGTTGAAACTGGATGATCTTTACAGTTCCTTCCAACCCAAACCATTCTGTGATCCCTGCAATCGCATCACTCACTGTAATATGTGATGCACAATGTTTATCCTGTGTTTATTGTGCTCAGTTTCTCTTCGATGCAAAGGAATTTCCACATCTTACCTTCTGTTTACAGAAATGATGATGAATCCCGCAAGCAAAAACATGCAAGAGAATGTGTATATTTTTCCACTATGTTAGTAACTGGAGGAAGTGGGAAGGTGTTTTGAATTTGCTGTAAATACTTGGTTTAGTTTTTCAATAAAAACATTATACATGTGACAGCTAAAGCAGAAACGGTCTTTATTTCGTTTGCTTGTGAGTCTTGCGATTTCTTCCATTCAGCCTTTCAAAATATTGAGAGATCATTGTCCCAAAGATAAATAATAAATATTGAAGCATGAAAATATGTTTAGCTTAGCTATTCTGGTACTGAAACTTCTCTGAATGAGGAGCAATGCCTTTATTTTGAAGAGTACTGTTATTATAAGTACAAAAGCCTGTTTTCACCAACTTTCTTTTGAGTTGCCCCCAGATCTATTTGAAAATCCTGCTCCAGACACATGAATGAAGCCTGAGAGTTTGGCCTGTCTTCTTTAGCCTTCATGTGTTTCTTACCTCACCCCTTATACCTTTAACTCAGGCATGAATATGTTTTTATTGTTTTCCCTCAGCAAGTGGAGGAATCAGCTCCCCCTGTGGAGCTGGCAGCTTTGGTCCCGTGTGTCTGCAGCCCCCTTTTGTATGTTTGGGCTGTGCCTCAGCTCGCCTTTGTTGTTTTTCTTTAATCATGAAATATTGAGATAAAATGACTGAATCAAGGCAGGAGTCTTTAAGGGCAAAACCCAATAAAATGTATACATTATGGGAAAGCACTCGAAGGACCTGACAACTTATTAATCATAAAGGGGAAGACTCAGAGTGCAGCTTCTCCTCATTTACGGAGGTTTGCTCTCTAATAGCATTTAGAAGTTTGTTTTATCCTGTCTCGGCGAGAAGAAAAGGCAGCTTTAACAATTCTGTCTCCCTCAGCAGTGCATTTGAATTTTTGTTGCCTCCCTTCGGCGTGCTGGTCAGAGGTCAGGGAGAGCAGGATTAGTTGACCTGTGTTGACAGAGCGGGTGATGGATGAGCAGAGCACAATGCACAGCCTGTTTGCACCGCAGTGGCAGCAGAGCACACGCAGCCTTTACACCTGCGCTGAGCTGGGGGAGAGCATCTCCTGCTCTGCCCAGCCACCACTGCCTGGCTAAACACTTCACACTGCATTCCCTCCCGTGGCCCTGCGCTTGTTCCAGGCAGTGAATAAGGGACTGGCCATTTGCTTTTTATTAGCAGGATTTGGGAAACACTGCGGCTTAATGGAGTAAGGTCAAATGGTTCAAATTCTGAGTAATTGCAGCGGATCGCACTAAACAATGCTAAAACTGTGCTGAGGAGCACATCTTGGTCTTTACACTCCTCAAAACTCACACCCTTGGTTATTTCTCTTCTTCTTATAATGATTCCCTTCATTCTGGTGACACTTTATTCAGGGGTAGCAGAGGGAGCCCTGCATAGCCGCTTTGTGACTGATGAAGTAAATTCACTGTCCTGTACAGTTTCTTTTCAACTGCAAAAAGACCCCCAAAAATCAGTTTGATGCTTAAAACGTACCCAGAGGCAGAGAGTCAGGCTTTGTGAAAACCCATGTTTTGGAGAGCCTGTGTGACCACTAATCCATTTCCAGTTCAACCCTCTTTTCAAGTGGGTAGGCGCCGGCTGAGCTGTCAGTCAGAACAGGCTTTTGGAGGGGAACCAACACACACTCAGTTTCTCTTTCTTCTCCTCATTAACAGTGAAAATCATCCATCATAACCAGCAGCGTGGAACCAGCGCTGGTGGCAGCTCTTTTGGTATCTGCAAGCTCTGAATGGTGCAGCCAGGTTACACACTGAGTCAAGGGTGGGCTGAGCTTGAGCCAGCAGAGACATCCAGGGTAGAAATGTGGATTTATGCAGGGCCAGTGGCCACAGGCCACTGTGCTGGGGCTCCACAGCAGTTGCAGCCTTGATTAGAGCCTGTTAAGTGAGAGTAGAGTCATAGCCCTGAAAGAAATGTCAGGCTGGGGTGCAGTCAGTCCTGGCAGAGCTCAGTGCAATCAGGCTTGCTCGGCTGATCCCGGTGGTTACGAGGCAGGGGTTTGACACTGACACTGATGGCACAAAAATTAATTTGCGAATCAATACTCCAATTAAAATTAAACAACCTCAGAAATTAAGGCAGCTAAATTCACGTGTCTGTGAGCTATGAGATTTGCTGGGGTTCCCCGAACATGGTTTGTTTCTTTACTTTTAATAGCATTATTCATACCATGTGTCCAACAGTTTTCCTGAGACAGCCATTCCTGGTGCATTCAAGTGCAGTCTTTGGGGGAGGGGGAAGTAGCAGTGAGACCTACACAGGTAGAGTGAGCCTGACATTCACTTTACGGACACACAAAAATGCAGCGTGTAAAAATATCCTGCCACATGTCTTCATGTGCAGTACGGCAAGGACACCAAGACTGCTTTTGTGATTGAGAGAAAATCAGTTCAGCCAACACACGGATTCCTCCCAGAACTTTGGGAATGTCCAGAGACAGCAGCAGCTTGCAAAGCTGCCAATCTGCTGTGGACACCAGCAACTAACCTAGGGCCATATTTAGGGCTGCTTTCTGCTTGTCATAGTTGTGTCTGTTGTATTGACTTTTGCTAAATATGTCCCGTATTCAACAGCCAGAATGTCAGATCATGTTCATCATGAATGTGACATCTCTGAGCTGCTAAATCATCTCTAGAAATGAAACTCAAGGTTTTCAATCCAACTGCTGACAATACATTCCTTTGCCACCTCTTGGTAACTGAGATCTCACCAAGCTTTTTCGAGTGTGAAAAATAACAGCTGATTTGTCACTACCAGTTAAATACTGATGGGGATGCAGCAATACAGGGATTATTTTCAAAAATATCATTTATGCTTCCATATACATGCTATTTTGTGTGAGAACATGGAATTAAATTAGAAGATAATGTTGTTAGGAAACAGGAAAAGTGTTGTGGTGGGGTCTGTGGGAAGGGAGCGCTGGCCTGGCTGTAACTGGGGAACAGCCATTTCCAAACTCCAATACAATTTACACAGCTATTTTTCCAGGTTCAAGGGTCTATAACCAAAACTTCCTTGAGAGTGATACTCACACTCTATAATTTAGACCACAACTCCACATATCTAATTTAGATGCAATTCAGAAGACCAAAGTGAGTTTAAAGTCAGGTTAATCTGCCTTAGTGTTGGTTTGGTTGCTTTTTCTGGGTGTTGTCCTCAATCAATTCCATCAGCCAGAGCTCTACAAGACCTGATTATTTTCTTTCACATGCCAGAGTAACACGGCTGCTGCCCTGAGAGACTCTGCCTGTGGTGGGACTGGGTGGCTCATCTGGAGTCAAGACAACAGATGAGCAAAACTGTCCTACAGCCATGAAACCTTTGGTGCAATTGATCTGTTGCTGACAATGGAGAATTAATGTGGCTCTGACATTTTGAAGAAGAAAATTATTTCCCATTAATACTTTTGATCCTATCCTGGGAACCTGATGTGTCTTTGACCCCCATAATTTTTGCCTCTGGTTATGCCAGAGTCTTATCACTGTGGGTATACTCATTTTGGATGTGTAATGATTGTAAAAAAGGTGATGCTGTCCAGCTCTTTTGTAGATCTTTCACATCCTGTTTGAATATTTGAAAGGCTTCATTTTCTGGTTGTCAGTGAGGAATATGTAATGCTAAACTACAGAGCCTTGGATGTACAGGTAGGTGCGTACACAGCTGCTCATTCACCTTGGGTGAAATCCTAGCTTCACACAAGCAAATTCATACTGCCTTTTCTGAAACACAGATTTCACCTTTTAGAGGAGGTAATTAAAACCAAAGGCTCCTTACAGAAACACAGGCTTGACCTTACATGGTTTCCCAGTGCGAATGATAAGAAACAATGACCACAGTTCCACTTGAGTGCACATTATTAGAGCTCACAGGGGCAGCCTTGGAGGTGTGTTGGAGTTAAAACTGGATATGGATGCCAGCTTAACTGGATGCAAAAGTGGACATTGCACAAGTGGAAGTGGACAAAACTACTCAAGTTTAAAAGATCACAGTGTTTATTCTAATAATGACTATGTTCACTCCTGAAAATTTAGTACTCTAGTATCCCCAAGAGATTTAACTTTTTTACCAGAAATGAAAATAAATTGTTAAAATAATAAATAAATCACTCTGCTCAAGATTTGTTAACTATTTTTTACAGAACAAATTTCTTATTAACAATAGTCCTGCCAGCCCTTTTGTTAAGTTTTACCTGTTTTTGCAACAGGTTGGTTTTTTTTTTTAATTTTTTTTATAGGTTACCTCTCTTTTAATAAAACCTGTAGTGCATTTCATTGGAAGGAATATGATTCATGATTTAGGGAGACACTAGGAGACATAAGTTCCTGTTAAAATTGGATGGGTTTTCCTGCTTCCCTCAGTTGTGAGTGGATAATGGCTATTTAAGTTCTGCCTTGTCTGTAGTTGCCAGCATAAACAATCTCTGTTTCCAAGAAGTAAATTTCACATTTCACTTTTGTCTGTAGTGAGCCCAGTGTACAAATTGCCTTTTTTAGAGGCAGAGCTCCTGTTATCCATATATCACAGATTTTAGAGAAAACAGTATTCCCTCTGACATTTGTAAGATATCACCATGTCATGTCATCAGCTCATCAGCTTCATATATTATCTTCCTTGGCAAAAATAATGTATCCATCCAAATGCCAGTGACCACTCCCATAAGAAAAATAAATAAAAATAAATGCCAGAACTGACCATTCCTGGGAAAGCCTGGAGTATAGGAACCAGTTTTCCAGGGACTTCTTAAGTCAAAGCTGCTAAATCTGTGAATACACTGAATATCATGCATTTGTCACGGGGACATTTTAGCAGCTTTACATCCTACACGAAGTTCAAGAGAAAGCTTTGTTCTAGAGGCCTAGAGTGGATTTATTATTTTTCAGTACTTGTCATGAATTTGGTTTTGCTTTTGCTTAAGGAGTGATGGTGGCTTGGAGTAAAAGGCCAAATAAGTCAGATGAAAAGTTCTCAAAAAGTGGCTCTTTCTTCACTGATAGTAAGGAAGTCTTGCAATTAAGATGAGTTATACATACCTACATTAGTCTCATTTGAAAATAGGGAAGTTGATGCTTACTCCACGTTTCTGGTCCCTCAGGACCACGAGTGTGGCTTTTTCTGCCCTGAGCGCCAGAGAATAGTTCCACTTCTTTTTTTGAGTGGAAATGGGGTCCCTCTGGAGCCAGATGGATTTTAGCCACTAATTCAAAATAATGGAATTTATTCCAACATATTCAAGTCTTGACGTTCCTCTGCATCCTGTTGATTCTCCACATCTGTGGTGATGGTATGGTTTGGAAATCCAGCAATAATTTTCTCTTCCAATTATCACAGTAAATAGCTGTTAGAATTATCACCTATAAATTGCTGCTTTTCTTGCCTTCAAGATGAAATTGTTGCTGTGGTTGCTATATTTAGTGCGTTTGCTGATAATAGTTTGTTTCTCCCACATGTTGGGCCCATCTGTATCAGAATTTTATTTTACCAGAGTGAGTGAGCAGAACTCTGACTTCCTGATGTCAGATCCCATTTCCAGTGCATTATTTCACCTCAGCCACCATGGATTTTATAGCCATATTGTGTGAACAGTCTATCAAGTCCATCCCTCTCCTAAGTGATCAGGAAAAAGTCAACCCTGTTCTGGATTATTTTCAAACATACTTTCTGATGTACTGTGATTCAGAGAGGAATCAGTTTTTCAGTAATGAAATGCATTTTAATTCCTTTATTTTCTACATTATAAACACACATCTGTTCAAAAAGGAAACACATTAAACATACCTCCTAGCATTAGACATATCGATTGAAAATTTGTTCTGAGTTGTCTTAAGTGTCAGTAATCTTGACAAGTTTTCCAAGAACTGATAAAATGAGTCCTTGTACTGCTGAAATGAATTCTGTGTGGATAGATGTTTATGCTTTTAACATTAAGATAGCTTCAAGCCATGCCTGAATTAAAAAAAAGGGTATTTCTTTCAGGGATTTTGTTTTTATTTGGCTCCTGGAACTACCTGAGTATTAACCTTCTGACCCATACTGGCTACCTGAAGTGTCCATAATTGTTATGTGGAAAAGAATTTGTAGGAATTAATCACAGCAGACTTGTGAATTGTTTATCTTTCTTTGATTCATTTTACCAGATTGGGGCATGCCACACATCAGGAGCAACTTCTAAATCTGACCATGAGCTGGGTGTCACCTGGGAGAGCTGTCCCTTCTCTCCGGGTCCCCTTAGCTTAGAAGATGAATCTAAGCCCTCATCACACACATAGATAATTACATAGCAAAATTGTTATTCTCCAAATAAATGGGGTCATTTTGTCTAAAGTTGTGTGTGAGGATGAATGAACAAAAAGTGGGGGGATTTGTATAACATAAATGTAGCCCCTGCTCAGAACTGACTGTGGCCACAGCATCCTGATTGTTCAGCTGACTGTGCTAGAACAGAGAGATTCTCCATTGAACTCCAACTCCCGAGGTAGTTTCCAGATAAAGCTACAGTAAACATGCACAAATATACCGGAATATTGAGGTTATGGCTTTTTTTGGATGCACCAACCCCCCTACTCCAATCCCATCATTTTGGGATTGCAGCGTTTGGGTGTGTTATTTTTGGTTTTGATAATAAAGGGAGTTTGTTTCAGAGTGTGCTGTGGTGGTACTCAGCTGCCAGATTAAAGCTGGCATTCATAATAGGGATAAGGATAAAAGAACAGAAAGGGAATGAATGCCTCTTAGCTTGGTATTTCTTTAATTTCACGTAAATTTCACTAAGTAAATATGCCTTAAAAGTGAATAAAATTTTATTTCACTTTAACAAGAGAGTATAAAAGTTAAAAAGGTCACTGTAGTAATAGACTAATCTCAATTACCAGGGCAGCCGGTGAAACCCACAACTCCCACCTAATCTCATTCGGTGCACACGCAGTGCACCGTTTGATTTCCAACACGGCTAAATGAAATTATAAAGCAGTGTTAAATTTATTAATCATTTAATTAGCTAAATGTTCCTGCAACTACTCGTGAGATGAATGGCATGTCATTTTCTAATGCAATTTGCCTCTCAGCCAGGCAGGGTCAGGAGGGAAGCTACTGGCATCTTAAATGATCTTTTTTATATTGCACCTTCTATTAAGGGACAGTGTGATATCGCTGATTATATTTGAGTCTTGTACACAAGGCCAGGGAGTTTTCTTGTTATAATAACAGGTTATATTTAAACCAAAATAAAAGTGGTAAGATCCAGGGAGCGTACAATTAACCCGTCTGTGGCTGTATTTCTCACTGTGGCATTGCAAGACAAATCTTTTTCATATTTAACAAGCCAGTGAACAGTGTGGGAAACTACACCAGCAGGTATTAAAGCAATGCTCAATCTAGTTTTATTTCTTTAAATTTACTCAGTTGTGAAGGAATTTGTGGACTGAAAATTCTCCCAATGCCAGGTTAGTGTAAGCCGTCTCATTGACTCAGAATTTATTTGCACTTCCCCTATTATTGTAGGGAAATCAAAGCCTTTCCTGGTCTGTGCATTCAACAATTGCTCATTTTTGTGTGATGCTCAGCTGGGATTTTTGGCATGTTTATGTGTGCATGTCACACCAGGTTGATAGGATTATATTTTTTTTTCCTGATGTTTTGTTCTGTAATTATTTTTCCACTGCAAAAATTAGTGACAAGTAGGATTCAGCAAATCTGTTTGGATTGACACCAGGAGGTGAACCATGCTGCTTGAAGGGAAATATTCCTCAGAAACCTGCAAGTGGATTGTGCTGGCATGAAGCTGAAGCTGCCCAGTTAAAACACATAGAAAGCAATGATGTTTTAAGGTCCTTATTTCCCCAGGTTTATAATAGAATAAATAAATTTTATTTATGCACTGGGGGTTTAATTTCAGGTCCTGGAGCATGTCCTGTGCATAGCAAACATCTGTGGTGAGCTCCAAGCCAACGAGAAGATACATTTGGCTTTGTACATGCTGAGATCAAAATGCCAGCAATGTGTCAAAATATTTGCCTGTACCACAGTTAAATGACACAGCCAAAAATAAAGCAAGAGGACCTAAAGCAGGAAGCAGCAGGAGATAATCTTAGCATAAGTGGTAAAAAAAGGCTCTCAGTTATTATTTATAGTACAGAAACATGTGTAGACCTCTTGGAAGCCAGGCCCTGTTGGCTTTGTGCTGCATGTGCAGCTGATAAATAACTGTCCAAACCCAGATCCACACAGCTTAATCAAGGCTTCTGAAATACAAATTGTCACCCTGGGCATTGCACACAAACCCAGTGCAGTGGCTGCCACCAAAGGGAGGTTCTACTCAACCTCCAGCTCAGCCTCTGATAGTGTTGGCTGATTCCACTGGCAAAAGGTGGACAAGAGCAGCCACATTTACTCAAAGGTTGTTTTTTAGGTGCCTAATTCTGGGTGGGTTAACCCTGATGTGTGCTGTTAGGAACTTAGGTGTGTATAAGACAAACAGGTGATTCAGAAGGAAATGTTTAATTTTTGTAGGAAATTCTAATGTCCCATTGAAAACAGCCAATGAATGAGATATTTAATCTTTTATTAATAGAAACAGAGAGGTTTTAGATATGAAGTCCAGTAGCACAACCCAGCATGTTTGGGAAAACTGTGAAACTTGAGTGGACTCTGGGCCATTTTCAGAGCCCTATGTACTTTTTTTTCCTGCTGGCTTTGGGGATAGTGATTCATTTGTGCAATTTTTGGGAGGTACAAAGTGCCTCCCCCCACCTAACAGGGAAGGAGAAAAACACCAAATGTTGAGGCACAACTTGGGCAGGAGAATGTGCTGGGGAGCTGCTCTGCACAGCATTTCCCCTATACCCTGCACCTGCTCTTCATTAGTGCTAATGAATCCAGAACGTAAAACATTTTGTACTAGTGAGTCATATTGTTCTCTCTTGGCTGTGTCTTCATTGTGGATCAAATTAAGTGAAAAAAAAAATTTTTGCTAAAGCTTTAATTTCTTTTCCTGGGACACTTTTTGTCTTGGGATAGGTCACTTAGCACTTAGGGATGTAGGGTGGTATGCCATTAACTTCTCCCTCATTAGCAAATCTTCTTTTAATTTAAGCTGGGAGATGTGGGCCTTCCCTGAGAGCTTTAATTCCCAGCCCACTTGCAATTTATGTGTTTTTCACTTTGCCATTGCAGGAGATTTATCGTACTGGGGAAAATCTTGGGTAGCCAAATCTCCAGTGCTTGTGTAGCACCATAGGAACCTGGGGAAGGAATAGAGCTTGTAAGTCAAAGTTGTTATTTACATTACTTAGAAATTAGGAATGTTGTCACACAGAAACAAGAAGATTTGAAATATTTGTAGGTTTTTGGGGGTTTTTCCTTTTTCTTGTTTTTCTGATGATTTAGGTCAACTGCACTCTTGCTCACAAATTTTTGGACCATCTGTGGTAAACTTGTACCTGTTTTCTCACAGCTGCTCACTACAAAAATCAAAAGTTTTGAAAGCAGGGATCTGCAGGTGTGAAGATTTAATTGAGAGGTAGCCACATATTTTAAAATAGTCCTAGTTTACATGAAGGCAAAATTCCTTATGGCCAGCACTTTAGTACAGGGTTGTTTCATGTGCTGTATGTGTGTGTGTGCAGAGCAGTGAACACACACAGCAGCTTTGCATTTGAGCATCTTAGAAAGCACCTCTGATCCATCCCCTGTGCAAGTTGCAGTATGTGGACATTGTCTGTTACACACTACGTGTTTATAATGGGTTTTATTTCCTAAATATTTGGCAAAAAGATCTAGTTAGATCATTTGCTGGCAGAAAACCACAAAGCAATATTCCTCTCCTTGTCTGAGTTCAGTGCAGATAAATACAGACTGCTGGGGCTTCACCCACTGGGTTTCCATTCACATTTTTTAACATGTTAAATATTTCTGGTTAACCAGTTAAAACGGTGAGATGAACATGATTGCTTTTAGATTGCAGCTATAACATCGAGTGAATTTTATAATAAGAAGCCATTTTTTTTTCCCCTGCCGAGCTGCCCTTGTGGCTGCCAGCCTGACTTTGAGGTCCTCATTATTGTGGGTTTAAATGAAGGATGTTCATCCAGGCAGGGCGGGGGAGGCCAATAGACATCGGTGCCGTTATCTGGTCCTTCTATCAGGCCAAGTGACAGGCTTCTCAGGGAAGAATGCAAAGCTCATGGTGGAGACCTCAGCCTGACACAGAAGGTGACTCCCCTGACTCTAACCTTGAAAGGAAAAAGTTCCCACTTTATTAAAATGAATTTCGAAAGGGCCGCTCTGACAGCTGCATAATTAAATATTGGAGTGTCAGCGATAATTTATTCTGCTCGCATTTGGTGGTCAGAGCCTGCTCACTGTAGGGTCAGCAAGCACAGTGACAGAGCCAAGGATACACTGGATTACGGGGCCCTTTAGCCGTGCGAGTGAAAGGAGAGACTGTAATTTTTATTTAAATAGAGAAAACAAAGCAGCAAGGAGGTGAGCAGGCTGTGAAGTGCTCTCAGTAGCTGCCTGACAAAAATTGTGAGGGACAATGTTGGAACTTGTGCTGAAACTGCTTTGTCTGGCTCCAGGAGCTGCGATTTTTTCCAGCCTTGCCTCTTTTGGGATCCAGTTCACCTGCTAGGACCAGTCCCTGCTTTCTTCTGTAACACACATGCTAGGAATTAACCCAGCAACAGCCCATACAATGTGCATCCCCACTCATAAACGAGTTTTCTGTAAAATGATGTAAATGGCCTTGAATATGTATGAAACAAGTCAGAGATAGTGTGGAGAGTTCAAACTGACCCCGTTAGCATTCCAAGTGAAACACCAGCCATGAATATTCTTTTCAGAGGGCAGTGGCTGCTGGAAATCAACATCTAACAAGCAGATTTCCCAGAAGAAGTTTAAATAAAATGGCTGTGTGCCCTTATGGCCAGTCAGAAAGCAGGAAAGGTCACGCTAGGAGCAGGGCTTTTGGCTGATGGGCATCTCCTTTGGAGGAGCTTGTTGGGACAAGGCTGTCGCTTTTCACTCTTAGATTGCTGGTAATTGAAGCTGACACACCAAAAATATACCCTTTTTGCACACACCACTCTTTCAGCAAAAGCACATTGCTCACACAAACAAAATAATTTGCAAAGGCATTTTGTTTTTCTCTTTCTTGCCTCAGCTGTGAAACACCTATTTTCCACATTTTCTTTGGAGCCTGCTTGAGTGGATATGTTACTAGAGCTCAGGTTTACTAGTTTTCATCTTAAATATCATGTAGCTTTTGCAGAAGAATTTACTAAATTCCTTCAGCACATTCACTACAGCACGTCCAGTTACTGAATGAAAAGCTGATCTTATTATGAAGGATGAATTCGGGTTTTGTGGCTCAAACACTGGATGTGAACACAGCGTCCTCAGCTCCGTTTTTAAACCACCTTTAAACTATGAGCCAGAAGGTCTCTCTGTGACTCAGTTCCTCATCTGTAAAATGGCAATAACAGTGCTTTTCATGGGATTGCTGTGAGAATAAATACTTTGGTGTTTATACTCAGTTTTTATCTTGCTGAGCATAAAAGAAAATCCCTACTTGTGTTTCTGCCTTCTTGCTTGAAGAAAGACCATAAAAGCATCTTTGTCTGCTTGATGTTGAGATATAGACTCTTAAAATGACACTCGAGCATCTTTAATGTAATTCTTTGGACTCCAGACAGCACGTTTCCGTTGCTTAGATCTCTGTACCCACCTTTACCTCCTCTGGTTGCGTTTGCTCTATGTTTGTAATGCAGAATGTTCTCTCTCCTCATGGGAAAGATGTGCTGGTTGTATGACATTTTTCTCCTATTAAGCAGGCATGTTCAAATATGTTTCTGAAATATGTATTTTTTAAAATTTGATGGTCAGGTGGAGAAGGAGAAGGAGCATTTAATGTTCATATTTAGAAGCAGCAAACAAATATCCATGCTGGCCCGCAAGGACATGCATATAGTCATGCCTGGTGTTAGATTTCTGTCTTCCTATTTTTTTGCAAGCCTGGCTTGTCTGGGAATCCCTAGCTCTGCCATAGTGGTTGCAGTGCATGCTGCAGTTGCACAAAGCTTGTTTTGTAAAACCATATTGTTAAATTTTTCTCTCTTCTTTTCATTTTTTTTTAAAGTAATTGCTCTGTGCAG
Source organism: Petroica traversi (assembly GCA_025920805.1). Classification (NCBI taxonomy): domain Eukaryota; kingdom Metazoa; phylum Chordata; class Aves; order Passeriformes; family Petroicidae; genus Petroica; species Petroica traversi. The sequence continues at coordinate 3,284,486 of JAHLSL010000036.1, read as the reverse complement.
AGTTTTGCACCAATACAGCTGGAGCCATTTATGGATGGGTGTCAGAGTGCCCAGCTGACCCTCCTGAGGGGGTTTGGGGTGTAACTGGTCCCAGCACAGGGAAGAGCTGCAGCAGGGATGAGAAATCAGCCTGCAAGGGCTGACAAACACGTTGGGCATATGTCATTGTCAGTCGAGTCAGGCTGGGGACAGGGCTGTGGTTTAAAAATGATAACCAAGCTTCATAAATCAGAATGCTCCCGCTGCAGTCAAACTTCCTTGGAAAGTCTTTGAATTTGGGTAGTGCATACTAATAAATGAGCTCTGGCTGCCTGCACCAGCCGAGGCCGCTCGCTCCGGCACAGCTCCCTCAAGGATGGAGGAGCAGCTTCCATCAGTAAGGTTGGTGGTGGTGAGTAAAACAAGCTGTCCCTCCACAAAGGGAAAAGGAAGAGTCGTTAAAAGTTGACCTAATATCTTTGGCTTTCAAGACACACTTTCTGGGCCTGGTTACACAGAAAGTATTGGGCCGTGGCCTCAGGCAGGAGGTGAAGTCCCGGTGCAGCCAGATGCAGAGGCAAAACTCCCGTCAGTTCAGCAGGATGAGGATTTCATCCAAAGTTCACAGTGGGATAATTAGTGTCAGCTCAGTACTGGTAAATCACAAGTAAATCTGTCCTGCTAATAGCTTGCAAACTTTTACAAACAGCTGAAAATTTAGCCGGAGTTGTTTTTATTTTACTTTGCGATACAAACCCTCAGCAGCAGAACTTTAAAATGAAAGCCCATTATTGCTTTCATTCCATGCTCGTTGCTCTGTGAGTGGGAAATTTCCTCTGGATCCACTGACCTTCAAAACAACAGGAGGAATGATATTAAAAACGTGGTGTTAAAGATGGTAACTGTGAATTAACATCCCAAACTCCATTTCAGCGTTGCTGTTCTGAGCTTTGTGTCGCAGGCTGGCGGCTGCTCGGCTCACACAATATCCCAGGGATTTCACTGGGACTCTGCATGTCAACAGTAATCTATCTTCATGCTACATGATTCAGGATCAGGTCATTAGTTTATACTTAGAATTAAATATTCAGTTTGATTTTAGCTCTGTGAAATGAGAGCCGCATATATAACACCTGATTTCAGAGAGCCTTGTAGTTTTGCAAGTCTCTAAAATCCGTGGACACACAGAAACTGCTTTTACTCCTCTGCCCCTGAGATGATTATAGTTGGAATGTTATTGAGATTACAGTTTTCTTTAGATGTCTTGGATTATTTTCTAAATCCATTTCTAACCCCATTTCACTGTGGCACTTAAATAAATGAGAAGAAATGAAAGATTTTTTAATTTCTAAGAGAAAATGCAAAATTATTTCCTAAGCACCTCCTTTCATCCTCTCAGATTTCCTCAAAAAGAGAATATGATGACATCCTGATAGCTATGAAACCAAAAGAGAGCTGATTTGTGCTTTGTAGGGAAATATGGCCTGAAATTACATGTCTAATGTGTGGCAATTTTTAGCTGAATATCTATGCCTGGTTTCCTAGTGAAGCAGACTTTGCATTGGACATACACAGACTGAACTGAGTAATTTTAATTTAATTGAATCTTTTAAGTAGGCATTTTCCTTCTAGGGAACCTTGGCTAGTTATTCGTTTGTGAAACTTGCAATAAAATAGGAAGACGGCTCGTCAGGGATGGAAGGAAAGGGGTAATATTTAAATTATGCTGACTTTGAAGACATTGCTTTTGATCCATTCCTTGATTTAAAAAAAAAAGTATATATATATATATATATAAATATATATATATGTGTGTGTGTGTGTGTTTAGTATTTAAAGATTCCTTTCTGTGACTACTTTTTTGTCAAAATACTTTTCTGTAAATGTCTGTTAGATTATTATGTCTCATTAGGTTATTGGTGGAGACAAGAATGCAAAATGTAGCATTTAAAACTGTATTTCCTCACCTTCTTTGTCTATTTTGTCTAATTGCTTTGGATGCCTTTTTTCCTTTTAAAGGGAGGCCACCTAAAATATCTTTAAATAATCACAGTTAATCTAGTGCAAGAAAGGCAATCACAGCCCTTGTGCATTCAGGCCTTCAGCTGAATCAGTTCCTGAACAAATAAAGCCCCATTCTGTGAGACAAACCTTGGCTTTTTAAAGCCTTTCTGGAGTTATCACAGGAGGAAATACAATGAGTTAAAAAGGAACACCAGAACTGTGCGGTTGGGTGAGTGGGTAAATCAAGACAGGCTTTGTCTGGAGTTTGATCCAAAGCGAAGCAGATTCTCTGCTCTGAAACTGGAAAGTCCCCATTCTTAAAGTTTTGGCGAACAGCTTTTGATTTTCCTAATTTTAAAGGAAACCTTTAACAGAAAGTGTCTGCCAGCAGAAAATTACCATATTGAGCTGGGGGAAGCACACAGCTCATCATCCCTGGCCAGCCCCTGCTCTGTTTACTCTGCTGGGGTAGGAGCAGTGGCCGGCCAAGCTCTGCTGGGCAGGGTGCATTACCCTGTCAGGGAGAGGCCAGGCTGCAGGATTCACCCTGAACAAATTACATACCTCACTACATCTCCCAGCAAGGTAGCAGGGTTATAACTCAGTCTAAGCACCATTCACTCTTCTATTACCTTCATAACCAAGGTCATACTAATCAACTCAATTACCAGTCCTCTTGGACATTTTCATAATGTTTTCTGCTAGTTGCTCTCCTGTGAAAATCTCCCGGTCTAAGCAAATTAATGCCATTTTTATAACTATCTGCATTTCAGGTACAGTGATCATCTTTCAAGAGGCTGCTTCATGGCAACAAATACTGGCCAAATGTTAGGACAACAAGGATGGCCAGCTCTATTCTTATCTTGACTTTCTTTACTGTGGAAACAAATTTAAATGCACCTTAAAACAAAGGTGTGTCAGAAATTAAGGGTGTCTGTTACTGTAGCTTTTAAGAATCTTCAGGTCGTACAGGAGGGCTGATCAGGAAGCCACAACATCTCCCTGATTTTTATGTTTCTCTGAATTCTTCCTATACAGTATTTTAGTGTAAATGCTAATGCCTAAATATTTAATTTGGAAATTTCTAATTGCGCAGCCACATCTTTTAAAAACTCCGCAAAATATTATGGCACCAGGCAAAACAATCAGAGGGCACTAATTTATTGTTAATTTATATTTCTTTAAGGCTAAATTGTTCCCTAAGGCAGATTTTCCCCGTGGAGAACTTAATTTGGTCCCTCTTTGGGACTTTAGTGTTCAGTGGAATAAACCAAACACTTTTTATTCCTTCTAATTCTCTGTGGGAGCTATTGAGACACAGCTCTGGAGCCTTACCCTTGTGTGATTCCTTAGGGTACAGAGATTTCATTTCCCAAGTCTCCCCTGACCAAAAATGCTTTCAGTTGAGTCTAGTTCCTACTAACTTGTTTTAAAAGAGGCTCAGTGAATTTACAGGTGGTGTTTGTTATTTCTAGCCATGCCCTCTCCTGCCTGCACCACCTCAGAAGCACCCTGAGCTTCCTTGATGCATCCTGGGGTAAGAAAGAGGGTAAATATGACCCAGCTGATGGCCAGGGTCTTGTCCACCTTTGTCAGGCTGAACCCATTTTTGTGAAAAGTGATTTGGCTGTTTCCTACACCCTGAAAACTCAAGGCAGCAAACTAACTTTGCTCAGCTCCATCCTCTCAAAAATTTGTCACCTCTATAAAACAAATCCTGCCTTAAAAATGAGAGTGTTTAAAAGCAGAGTTTCTGAGCCCCTACTGAAATCAGCCCTTCTGCGGAAACATGAAGAAATGCATCGTTTTTGCAATAAGGACAAGGTGAGAGAATGCCAGGCGGTTTGTGTAATGTGACTACTCTGGTCCAGCAGCCAGGAGAGCTGGAGCTACTTAAAGTTTTAATGTGCATTTGATGTCCTATACACCAAATTCTGAAGCCCAGGGTTTCCTGGAATAATAAATTGATATTATAGCACCTTGAAAACTGACCTGCAGTAAATATATTGTTGCTCTGCATTTGTACTGTTGCAGTCAGCATTTAGCAAGGTGGCTGGCTCCAGGAAAAGGGAAAACTTCTTTCCTGGAAAGCAGTGTGGAACTAGAAATCTTGTCAAGAAGTGTTTAAAAGATGAACTCCTGCATACCTGAATTAATCAAGGCACCTCTGTACATAGGTAACTTTTAAGCATCTGGCTCTGGATGCTCAAGACTTTGCTGGGTGCTTTACTGAAAGTTTTGTATAAAGAAATAACATAAAACCAAAACTTGTTCCGTGCTGGGTCTTGGGGTGTGATAATCATTTGGACAAAAACAAGGATGTTGCAAACCCCTGATTTACTTTGTCACGTAATTAGTAATGTATTTGTCCCCCTTAAATGGATCCTGTATTTTTCTACCTTACTTTTTTGTCTCTGTTCAGCAACGTCCGTGCTTTAATTCAAATGTGAACTTTCATTACTATCCATGCCCCAAAGGAGGTGTTCGCTTTTGTTAATAATGCAGAAGATTTTAATTTATGCTGCATCCAATGTAAAAATCACAGTACCCCTGCTGCTAAGAGCACATTTCTGTCCCCTTATGCAAACTGGTTGTTCTGTGTTTAATACTGCTAATACTCTTTCTGCTTTTCTTTGTATTTTAATAAAGTTGACCAGAAGTCATTTTACCTCTATAGCCATTGTACTGATGTATAATTATCTTTTATTGATCAGTCCTCAACATATGATTATAATCATTTTGAGTGCAATAAGAAATGTTATGAAGGATTTTGCTTCTTCATCCTGTTTGTTTGAAGTCTCCACTGTAGGGCCAATTTTCTCATTCCTTAAAGAAAGAATTGCTAAAATAAATTCAATCGCAGAAGCTTTTAAAATTTGAAATCCCAGGAAGCTAATTAGCATTTCCTTTTAAGACTGCTTCCTGCTTTTTTATGTACATATAGATTTGGACTTCAGATGCGCTTGGCATCTTTCCAACATCAAGATCAGGTGATTTTTAATTTTTTTTTTTTATTTTGCCCTGCAGAGCATTAAGTTTTTGCAGAGCATTATGGTAATTAAAAAGACAAAATAGGTAAAAACACCATCCTTTTTGCCTTCCCCCCTGCAACACACAGCGATCATTTATTAGCATGGTGCTTCAAAATTTGTGGTTGTATTGCTTTGCTTCACAGTCAGGTGATAAAGCCATACAAAAATGCAGTGATATTGTGCAATCTGCCTGTTTTCCAACAATAAATGCAGCGTTTGGAAATGAAATACTTTTATAATACATGCATATTATAGTGCAGCAAGCTGCTCATTTGTTCATGGGCTGGCTGGCAAACATTGCAATTGTGTGAGATACAGCATAAAATGCTGGGTACAACAGCTACACAACTAAATCTGCACAGGAGCAGTGTGATCTCTTAATAAATCATTGCACATCACATCCACTTTATAACCTTAAAGAGGTGCCAAGTACAATGGAGACTTTGGTCACATAAATAATAAGAGATCGACGTTTCCTTCTCAAATCTGTATACTCAAACAAAGGCCTAGGTGGAATGTTAATATCAGACTCTCCTTTTTTTTGTCCCACACTCCCAGTGTAAAGTCAGTTTGCACAGTGTTTTTTGCTTCCTTTAGGGTATGATCCACATTAAGCTGTGCATAAAGCTTTTGCAACTGTGTGCACATTTTTATTTTTAAAGGAAGCATAGAGGCCCACGAGCTGATGCAGAGCAGGGAGGGATAAGGAGTAATGATGCAGGTTTTAATAAAGAAATCCTTCCCATGAGGGAGGAGAGGAGAGGACTGTGGCTTTAATAAAAGAGAGAAACAAGTCCGCCAGCATCAAAACAATAAAAAAAAATTACTTGAAGTTCAACACTTGAGATACTTCCAAAGAGAAGTGTTTACAACCTTTGAAGAAAATTTGGATTTTTGGTATTTACTAAAGGTCCTTGGAGTAAAGAAAGGGGGCTCCATTTTGTAGGATTCCCTGGAGTTGCTCAGTGGGACAGGAACATAAAACAGCAAGTTCCTGCCTTGTGTCATAGTCCAAAGTTTAAATAGGATAAACCTCAATAGCAGCAGTCAGGCAAAGGATCTATGCTGCACACGATTCACAGTCATTTTTTAAGAGCATCTATGACAGGATGCTGATAAATATCTGTATTATTAATGAGTCATGGTTCATGTTAGCCAGATCTTTAGTGATATTTTCGCTTCATAGATATTCAAGTACTGGTGAGAAAAGAGCTGATGATTGTCAGGTTTAGGTACACTTTCCATTTGCTTCGCTGCTCTAAATCATTAGTCAAGTAGTATTTATAAACCTGTGCTCAGTAATTATTGTACTTTTCTTGAGATGGAACTCAAGATCTGATACTCCCCAAGTCAGGGCACTCTCCTGACACTGTGCTTTGTCATTTCTCACTCTTGCTGAAGGTAAGGCAAAAGAACTTGGATGATAAAAAACCTGTAGCACTGAGTTACCAATATCTCCATTTGTGAAAGTTATCGAGCTCAGAATCCTGTGGTGGATTCACATGTGTGATGCCATAACAGTAAATCACACCGTGGCTACATTAGAGGGGAGGAATTATTGTAAGGATTTAAGAACTTTTAATCTCAACCCATTTTTCCTTTCATTAGCAAGTTGTGGTAGCTGGGATCCATGTCGCTATCTAAGTTGGGGTAGCTGCTGTACGTGACTGATACTGATACTTCTTTTTCTGCCTTCACCCAAAGGAAAATAAAGTACCTGAACAAAAACCACACAGTGCTCTGCCATCCCAGAAAAGATGTTTCATTCTACTCTTCCACAACTGAACAAACAACATCTCTGTGCTGTGGTGATAGGCTTCACCAAACTTGCACCTGACTCAGGACTCTGTTGGAGAGAAAAGAAATGCACATTTTAATATCTTTTTGACCTTCTTTTTCCCTATGCCTTTATTTTCATTTTTCTTTTCACTCTTAATGGATTTTCACAGTATTTCTCACATGAATTTAGAGAGTTGTGACAGGTTGATAACCTTGCACTGAAGTTTTGGGTGCTGTAGATGCTCTGCAACTGGTCACTTTGACTCTGTTTCTCTTGTTTTAAGATTTTTAAGAACTGTAAAAATTCCTTCTTGCAGCTATGGCATTTTTGTTTGCAGTTTATCTTTCTGCCATTACTGTGGTTCCAGACAGAGCCCTGTAGAGGGGCTGTCTTCTGACACAGCCTGCTTGGCAAGGAACAAAGGGCAGAGTCTGAATGTTATTTTTCACATGCACTATCTGCCTTTGGTGCTCCTGCCCACGTGGGACTGATGTGGATTGAACCCCTCAAAGCTGTTGTTTGCTGTGTAGATCAGACTTTTTTAGGTGACACATTATCAGTTATGCATGAAGTGATGGATTCCTGCTTAATTCTGGTGGCTCCCAGCAGCAGAGTCCCTTGGTGCCCTTCATTTGCCTCATCGAGGGGAGTCACTGCGGTCATATGCAAATCTTGCCATAATTACCCACGACTTTCTTTCTTCCTTCCCCACTGACTGGCTGCTCCAGAGCTTCACTCCAGCTCTGCCAGGAAACTTCACCCAGCAGCTTAGCCCCGACCCAAAAGTGATTCCTTTGCTCTCCAGAATTAGCACTAATTTTGTTCCGAAGCGGCTCTAAGCCCTGGTTTGGTCTGACAGCACAAAATCTTCACTTTGCATACTGCAAGTCAGCCCAGCTGGTTTTCTAGAGCTGATAATTTTATTTTCAACGGACAAGTTCAGAGAAACTCAAGTTGCTGGCCACCAAGACAGTGACACATCTCTACCCATGAGATGTGAGGAGTTAATTTGTGATAGAGTAATCTTTACGTCTTGGTGAAGGAGTGTGGAGGTGTGTGTCAGACTGGGAATATGTCTGCAAAAAGACCTTTCTGATGGGTAATAAAGTCTCTTAAACCTACACTCACCCAAACTGGACACCATAAGTCAAAAGTTATGCTGTTTTAATGAGAGCTTTATAATTAGGTTGTTCATTTGCTGGGTGAAATTGTCATTAGTAAAGGAAGGTTTTATCAATTCACCTTTTTATATAAAGAATATAATGAACCACTAATATTCTTATAGAGACAGACCACGATTATTTCTGCTTCCTGCCTTGCAAACATCTTGTTTCAAATTAGGTTTATCTGCTGTCTAAAACTAAATACAATGAATAGATGTATAATAAAATCTTTTAATTGTCTTAGCATATGTTGCTTTTATTAGGTGAGAATAATTGCATTCATGGGATCACCTACAAAGTCCTTTAGAATATAAAATTGAAATGGCTTCACACTGAGTGCACAAGTCCTTCTGAGCCGTGCCATTTTCCCCTTCACTGCCTCTTGTCCCCCTTTCGCTGTAAAGTTCACATTGAAGTGTGACAAGAGACACTTGACAACTGACACATGCTGGATCTTATCAGCAGTGAGTGCAGTCATGGGCCCTGACTGAAGAGCGATTGTCATTTCTACACCATTTATTCCTCTCCTAGCCTCATTGCTTGCTTCCTTTCTGAGGAAATTTTCCCTGTTAAAGTACTGTACTTGTCGTTTTTTTTGGTGCGTGTCTGTGGGGGTTTTCACTTTTTTTTTTCCCCTCACGAAAGGATTTTGTTATGCATTCATCCCATAGGCAAGCCTCTAACAGACTTCCTCTAACCTCTTAGTGTCAGGACTGCTCTAAGCTGATTCAGGCTAATAAAAGCAACCCAACAAAGCTTTGATGGTGTCATTACATCTTCCTTAAATCCCCTTCCTTGCTAACATCCAATAATTCTATTACCTCTAATCAATTCACAGGCTATTTTATTTGAAAGGAGGAGAAATCAACTTCAAACCATGCCGGTGCAGTTTACCCAGCATTCACAGAAGGTGATGATGTTTCTGCCATGGCTTCAATTGACTCTTTAAGTGAGTTCTGGGTTATTGAGCAGTCTGAACTTTTATCTGCACTCTGCCAACCCAAGCCAACAGCAGCAGAAAATAGAGCAGAAAGTGTTATTGCCTCTTGGAAGTTCTCCCACTTCTACGTAACGCCGTCATTTCTGTAGTTTGGATAGTATTAGCAATAGATAATTTGAAAGTACTGAGGATAAAGCAAGGAGCTCCCAAATGCAGGAGTTCAACCACTCTATGTTAAATTAATTGTCCCTGCAATGCTTTGTATCAGAACTCCCTTATTTTTCCTTTATTTGAACAAGAATTTTCTCCCTATTGTTTTAACTTACTAGAGCTTTCACGCGTGCTCAATCCCACCAGGGTGATTGCTGGGTTCTGTCATTAATACTGCAGAGATCTGAGCAAGCTCTCAGGCTATGTTCATGCATCGAGGTCTGACGGGGGTTGTGTATGCCAAAAATCTTATTGCCCCTGGCTCGTATCAAGCAGCGCGTCACGATCGCGCTGACAGAGCTGCTGCCACGCTGCCCTAACACAGCTCTGGCAAAATAAACTGGGGATCTTCAGCAGCTTAAATAATGGGTCTCTGCTAGGGCAGCCTCCAACTGAATCATCTGAGTGATTAGGGGAGCAGCTGGGGCTGCAGGTAGTGCAGGGTGGTACCTGCAGGCAGGCTGGGGGTGATGAGCAGCAGGATGTGGGGCAGGGGTTCCAACATCTCAGGCTGACATGGAAGGAGCCAGTAAAGGACTTCAGGACTACTTAACCAAACTTGGCTCCCCAAAGATATCTCAGCCACATCATCTATTCACAGAATTGTACCCTTCTTACCTGGTAAGTATTCCTGGTTCTGTGGCAGCAAGAAACATAAATGTACGTTAAGCATCAAGAAACCCCAGGAGCTTGACACTGAGCAGGTGGATGACAGGCCCTTGCCTCAGTGAAACTAGGGTGTAATTAGGAGAATACACTGTCTGTAACTTGCTGTTGAGAAGAGTCTTCATGTTCAGAAGTAGCTAAATTTTATCTGGGCTAAGGCTCTGTCTTGTTTCTAGTAGAACTTTTAAGAGTGTTGCTATTGTCCGTTTTCTTAATGAAAAACAAGCATCACCTCATCACGCGTTGGTTTCCTCCTCTATCTCTTCTCTATGAAAGGCAGAGTGATGGGCATCCTGTTTTCTCCCACGCCGTGGTAGTTGTTGCTTTCAGAATAAGTTGGGTTGAAGCTCAGAGCTGGGGAGGAATTCATTGCTGTCCTCGTGTTGGTTAACAGTTACTCACGCAGAGCCCCTGGGATGACTCAGCTGAGCGTGGGAGGCAAACCGATACAAGTCAGGATTGCCTGTGCTCTGTACCCAGCATCTACTCTGCTCATTAAACCATGGCCTGGATTGTTTGGAAACACGAGGACTTTGTTTTCTCCCTTGTATCCTAAGAATAAAGCACATCTTTTCTGTAAACATCTGTCAATCAGATAAAAATTACAGAAGCTTCTCAGAGCACGGCTTGGCGATGCTGCTTGTAATTTCAGTTGTCACGCAGGGTACACCTTGTTCAGCAGGATTTCATTGCTCTCAATTGCCAAGGGAGATTTCTGGGTGTACGTGACATGTAAATGACACTGGTGTCACTGCACACAAGCCTGTGGTTGCTGTTCCCACATGTGCTGCCTCTGAACCTGCACGTCTCTGGCTCCCCCAGCCCTGTCTGGGGCCGCGGCCATGGGATCATTCCCCTGCAGCAGTGTCTGATGCAGGGCTGCTGGCACAGCCTGTGAGGGCTCATGGCAGCAGCATCCCCAGCTGATGTTCCTTCCCCAGCGCTGAGTGAGAGGCCCGGGTTGGCAAGTGGAATAATTGATTCTGATTGAAGTGAAATTAAAATTTAGAACCTGGGTAGCAGCGGTGATTTACGGCACTGTAACTGAACTATAGGTTTTAATAACGTATTTTATCTCCAACGAAGATGGAAGAAATGTACCAACTGCTATTAGCCTAAAAAAGAGAGGGAGCTTTGCATGGAGGTGCTTGTTCCAAAAGGCAAAGTTCATCTGAATTTCTTTGTCTGATCATCTCAGGAAACAAGAAAGGTTTAAATGTACTTTTGGTGCATGTGAATGACCATCCTGTCTCTGGTTGTGAGAATCTAAGTTCAATTTTTCATATTACCATTTTTTTTTACTCCTCCAGTACACCAGCAGGCCAAAAGTACCCAGAGAAGGTATTTAAAGTCATTCAGAATACAAAGTTTTAGTCTGTCAAATTAAACTCTTTCTATCAGAATCCCTGGACTTCAAGTCAAATATTCTTTTTCATATTATAATTTATGACCTGAGTCAGAACAAAATTCTGCCCTACAGTTTCAACACTCAAGGAGAGAAGAGGTAGACAGGTAATCTACAGGTTAACATTTTTTTAGGTATACATGCCACTTGTTTATTTAGAGATAATTTGATTGAACAGGCAAAGATCATGTAAGAAGGGGTTTTATTAGTAGTGCGTTTCTAGATCAATCATAGTTTGATTACTGGAAGGCCATCCTGTTAGCAAATATGGTTCTCATCAAATATTAATTAGACATGTAGACAATACTGTGGAACATCATCACTTTGTCACAATGTTTGTCAAGCAAATGTCATTTCCTTTGCATTTTAACATAGATTTTTGCTTTATTGAAGTGTCAGAGTTTGCTTTCTTTAAAATAAATTTTAAAATAGTTTTTCTATTACCAAGACATTGAAAACAGACCCCAACTTCTGCATTTCATAGCCAAAAGCTGGAGAAATACAAGTAAAGAATCCAGTTCTGGAGTTAGGCATGATGGGTTCATGGGAAAGAGGAGACTTAGGAAGACTGTAGAAAAAAATGGAAACAGAAAATAATATTATGAGGCAAGCTTGACAAAGTGATTTCTTAATTAGTTAAATCACCTGTGGGATCAGAAACTGGAGCTGCCCATGCCTGCAATCAATAAGGGGGTGCTGTCACCTTTCTCAGTCTCTGGTGTCAACACCGGGTATAACAGAGAAAAACATTTTGATGTAAGTTTCAAAAATCCTGCCTAGCAGGATGAGATAGATTTAAACCACTGTGGTAATTCCTGAACCAATTTGATTTCCATATTCTCCATGATGTGATATTAAGCAGAGAAGTGGTTGGTTTGGAACAGATGAACTGGAAGGAAAGGAGATCTCTAAAGCAAGGGAATGCATGGGAAGAGAAAAAGTAGTGAAGATCAGGATGAAAGAGTTATGAGAAACTTCTGTATTAGGATGTAAGAGGGATGATAATTTATTTTGTGCCTGGCACAATGAAACTGCTTAGAGGGAGATGTTATTAGCTCTCCTTGGTCATTAAACCAAATGGAAAATTTGGAATGCAGACAGCAGAGAAAACAGAGGTTTTGAGGAAGAAGATGACTTACTCTTTTATTAGAACTATCTGCACCTGATGTAATTGCCATCTCAGTTCTGGAATAGCAAGTTATGGCTTTTCAGCAGCAAGGGATGTAAAATGGTTAGGTGGCCTTTAGAGTGGTGGAGTGTAAATAAGTGCAGCGTAAGCAGCAGTTGTGGTTGTGTTTGCTGTGGAGCATCTGAGGAGGATGTCGTGCAGACTGACACCGGCACCGGCAGTTTCAAGGGCCAGGTTTGTCACTGTGGCACTCACTGCTAGAATTTCTTGGGGTCTGGTTGATCACCAGGAAAGGCAGAAGAAAAAATTGTCACTGTTTTGGGAAGTGTTGAGGACAGATTGCTTTGACATTAGGTAAATCAGGATAAAGCCCTGTACCCATCATCAGCCTCCTGTTTTGCCTGTTATTTCTTTGCAAAACGATAAAAAAACATTCATCTGAGACATGTCTCAGCATTAATCAGGCCAAAGCCATCAATTCAGCTGCAATGCTCTTATTTTATCCAGACTTTACTCTGTAGCAAGAATCCACGTTATTTCTGCATAAATTCTTGTCCCTTTTCCTGTATATTTTTGCCTTTCCGCCTTCTGACTGGTATTTGTTGAAGATATCTATGCACAAAGAGCCTTTTTCTCTTGTGCCCTTCCTGCCCACATATTACAATTGAGCCCAAGCAACACGACAAGCGGTTGCTGTAGAAGTTACTGAGATATAAACAGAGAGGCACAGCCTTTGTTATCTAGACATGAAGGAGGAAATGGAGAGTGGGGAGGGGCGGGGAGATTTTTTATTAACTTGCAGTTAGAATGGATTCAAGCTGCAACATCAGTGGAAAGGTATATATTTACCTTTGAGTGCCTCGCTTAGTTCTGTGTGTCCGTACCAGCTCCCTTTTACGATGTGCAATTTCTCTCACAGAACCCCCCTCTTCAATGGACTCTTGCAAGGCAGCAGAGCCGGGCCATCTTAGCAGAGAAAATTACAAATTACTAATTTAAGTGCTTCTTAGAATCATTTTCTCTTTGTTTTGTATAATTTCCACACTTATAAAATCAAGCTTTCAGTTAAATGTTTATACAGTAATTCAGCCGGCTTAAGCCATCTGCTCGCGTGGCATCTGCAGAGCTGTTTTGTTGCATCCTCAGTATTGTTTCCTTCACACATCTTTGTAGCCTGGTATTTTGGTTGCAAAAGGATCATTTTATTTTTCAACACAAAAGAAGTGCTGTTTATATCTCTGTATCTAATTGTCAGCTTTATTTCCAAACTCTACCTCAAATCAAGTTCTTATGCCTCTAAAAACCTTATTCTGATTGACATTTACTTTTCAAAACCTATATTCAGTCTTATCTTGCTCTTTTATTATACCTGCCTCTATATCAGTATTCGAAAAAAATCCTTATCATTTGTGGAGAGTATAGGTGGGCTTGGAGCATTAGTATTCATACTTGCATGTTAACAACTGTTATAACGTGTACCAGAGGGAAAATATTATTTCTTGTAAATGCTCAATAATTACAGTCTTTATTGCATCAAAACCAGTGTTTTGACAGATAGTGGAAAGCTTTCAAAGTTTGTGTGGGATGGCTGACAGAGAGCTGCAGGTGGAAAATATTCTTTTAAGTATTGGGTTTTCTATCCCTGATACTGTAAATATTCTTCCAAAATAACATTAACCTTCCACACAGGGTTGGTAGTGTTCAATGATAATATGTGTATTAGCAAAAGATACCTGGGAAATAATTCTTAATGGTTCTATCTAATTAATCTGTGGTTGGGACATTAACGTCTCTTTTCATTAAGTTGGGAAGTATGAACGACTAGAAAATTACTGCTGTGCTGGATTTAGTGCTTTAGGTATAATTTGGATGGATGTGCTAAATTCTTGGTCGTAATTTGCACTAACACCTAGCCTAAGACAAATTAAAAGGGGAACTTATCTGCTACTGCACTTTCCAAGAATATCTGGATGCTTTTAAGCCATTGGCAGCATATCCCTTTGTGAAGAGATTTTTTTTTTTAGTACATCCTATGAGGCATTGGAGACTATTCTCCAATAGTTTCCAATAACATGTTTTGTCTTGAGTTTTGTAAACACCAACGCACAAGATGAGGCTGGATGGTCATTTTTTTCTGTTATGCTTTTCTTTTGGTTTATTTTTTTAAGTGTCCTGTCTTACTGGATAAACATTTGCATTTGCAATGGAGTCGTATCAACCAGAGCCCACCGCGCTGCAAATGAGGTCATGAGAAGTCTGAGAAAATTCATCTGAACTTGCAGTTCCTTTGTTTGCGGTGTAGATGTTCTGATCAAGTTTGTGCTGTAGTCATATGGACCTAATGCCATGATTTGTGCTGAAAGCTTAACTCTTGTGTTTTAAGAGTTTGAGGAGCACAATAGCCATGCTGCCTCCTCATTAGGACACATCCTGGGTTTTGTGTGAAATGCCTGAGCCTCTGGAGTTTCAAGTGCCTTTTGAGTGTCAAGATAGCTGGATAACCTAATAGGATTTTAGGTTTTCAAAGAGTTTGAGAGTTATCCAGTTGTGTTTATTCCATCTCGAACACTATGTTTGCAGTGTTTGGTCTATTGAAGTCAATGACAAGGCTCCCACTGACTTTAATGGGATCAGAATTGCCAACCTAGGGAGAAAAGGCAGCGGGATGTAAGATTTCTGTCAACTGCCTTTAATATTGCATCTAAATTGAGAAGGCCACTTCTCTTACTTGGAGGTTGTGGGGATGCTAAAGTGTACTTGACAGATGTCTTGCCAAGGGTTCAAGCTGATTGCTGAGAAGTAGCTCTCAGCAGCCTCTCGCAGGCCGATAGTGAATGCAAGTTGGGCTTGAGCATCACTCCATTCAGAGTGATTAAACAAGGCAGAGACAAACTATCTGACATCAAGTGCTGCCACGTTTTATTAGCCCCTTGCATCACACAGAAGGCCAGAAGGCACCAGCCAGATATGTGGGCAGATATAAGATGTTCAGATTCCAGATCTGCTCAACTGATAATACTCTTGAAAAACAAATTAACTGTGCCTGGCTGCTGCAAGGGTTCAAATCTGACCTTTTTCCCATTTTTTCAATGATGAGATGGACCAGCCAAAAGTGTAGATCCCAGCACCATTTCAAATCACCAGTAACTTTCTGAGAAAGAACTGTTTTTCAGGAGAAGTCTGAGGAGTGGAGACAAAGGGTTTAATTTTGTACCTGAGCTGTTTGTTTCACAGATGGGACTCCCTATGGAATGTCATTCCTTGAGAAGTCAGCAGGGGTCACTTAAGATCATTATTTTGCAGCAAATTCACTTTTGGACTTGTCGGAAAGTAAGCACTAAATATCCTTTAGGTATTTACCATTTATGCCACTGAGTGACTTTCCCTTCAGCAGTCTAACTGGGCAGAAAAAAATAAGTTCAGAAGTATGTAAGGAGAGTTAGATAGCACAGTTCCAATGCAGCACTTGGACAGAACACATATTTCACATGTTGCCAGCTGAAAAAGATTGTGCCACTTGAGAGCATATTGCACTTTAATAGAAATTTATTGTCAAAAGAGTAGTATCCTAGCAGGATATGGCATTGTGGCAAAACAGGGATAGAGATGTTGTTAGAGACCATAATTTTTACTTGTATGTAGCAAATGGGAAAATACTGAGGTAGAGTCAACTGATTGGCACCAATGGGAAAGGATCTTCTGTTTGTTGGGAAGCTGGGCACATTTCCATTCCTCCCATTGGAGACTGAAGAAGGGGTGGGTATCCCATCAAAAGAAAGCATTTCTGTCTCCAGCTTCCCATCCTAAGGGCTCTCCATGCTCAGGGAATTGTCCCCCTTGCCTCCCACCATTGCTGTGCTCAGCCCCCTCCTCTACCCTCGCCCCTGGATGGAGCATCTTAGGTCTTCTATCAGCAAAGTTTTAGCTGCATTTTTGGAAAGGGATACAGATCCAAATATTGCAAAAGCTAAATTGCCAATGTTGGTTGCTTCTTAAAGGTCTATTTAAGGAGATAACTTAAAAGGGAAGCCTCTGAAATCCTCATGACCTCCAGCAGAAATCACGGAGTTTTCTATGCTTTTTTATTTTTTTGTATTTCAAAATTTTTCATGTAGGAAAAACAATTTCTTGAAGTTGCAGTGGAACTCCCCAGCTCATCAGAGTCCACCTTGAACACTCAACCAGCAGAGTAGCTCAAAACCCTCTGTTTTTCACCTTTGTGATGGGTGGGATGTTTCCTTGTTTTACGAGAACATCATGCTGTTGAAATGCTCAAGAAAAATGAGGACATAAAAAAGCTGGGATGGGAAGAGCCTCAAATTTTTTCTGAAACATTGAGTGTCATGTTCGGTCTTGGAGGTGGAGCTCCCTTAATCCTGAGTTGATGCCAGCTAAAACTGACTGGTTTATAAATATCACACAGGAATCAGAATTGTTTGGTACATGATCCAGAAGACCTCTGCATCCATCTATTTTTTACCCAGAGCAGTTTGGAGTTGTTTTAACTACCCGCCTAACTTGATCAGGACACGCTGTGTTCTTGGCGAGCACTGGCATTGCAGGTTCCTGCGTTTCTGTTCGTGCCAGGACATGGAGCAGCAGGGCTCTCTGAGCTCCCATTCCTCAGCCTCCTCCTCCCTTGCACTGCAGTTTTTGTGGCTAGATTGAGTGTGAGCTACAACAAAAGGAAGCTAATGGTTCTCCCAAATTAGACTGTCTTTTGCCAGAGGAGTTTAAGAGGTGTGTGGCTTAGTAAAGCAGCTTTGGCATCATTAGCACTGCAGCAGAGAAGGCTGTCCAAGAAGCCTGGCTGAGGCTGGAAGGAGGTGCTACAGACAAATGAAGAGGACACCATAAAGCCTCTAATCCTCCCAGAGATAAAGCACTGAGGGAGCTAATCAGGGACACATAAATTATCAGCGTGGCAGATGAAAGAAAGAGCATTGCACAGAGAGCAAAATTGAGTTCAGTGGAACACGGGTCTGACCAGATGTACAAACACACACCTAAGCTGATAGAAATAGGAACAAGGAATATGCAGTCTTCAGCAAAATTTAGGATGACCCAGTAACATGTCGTTCCTGACTCTACTGTGAAACTTAGACCTGACTTTCTTCTCTCTCTTAGTTCTCCGATTGATTAACCTGGATATGAACGTTCTCTTTTTACATTTCTTTTTTCTTTGCTACTTGGTTTGTTGCAGTTTATTAATTGTGTGATTGTCCTAGAAGAGTAAAGGGACTTCAACATGGCAACTGAAAGCACAGAGATGCAAAGGTGCTTCGTAGCCTCACAAGGTCAAGAAATCTCAATAGCTCAATGCACAACACTCTGCTACTAAATATGACTATGATGTGTGTGTGAGGATGTCCATGAGCAATACCAAACAATTGCATGAAAACTGGCTGTAGGAGCTCACATACTTTATTAGTGTTAATTTGACATTTTAAATGAATAATTTATGATATAAGTATATAAATGCACTTTTGAATTTCAGCATTGGAGAAGGATAACCTGCTGCTTGGCAATATCAGTTCCTGCATCTTTAGAACTGCTGTTGGGCATGTACTGATTTCCTAATAATAGTCAAAGTGATCATTCAGCCTACTTCTAGCATGCTGGGATTTAAAATGCAAAACAGCAACATACTTCATGCAAATGTCAATTCTGCCTATGTTCTAGGGTGCATGTCCAGAGGAGGAAACAATAAGTTTATTCTTCTCCCCAATTAGACTTTTGTGAAAGGCTCAGTTATGTCTCCAACTATCACATTGAACACGCACTAAAGCAGCACATTAATGTGCCTTTTAATGCTTCTTAGGACTAGATCAAAAGAAATGTCAGGTGCACTTTACATTCCTCCTGTGATGTGTCTGAGGCTGTTAGTGCATCACCTCTGCAAGGGCCGTTGTTCCCAGCCTGCCCTGCTTGGGCTGCGGGCGCTCTGCTGGGACTCTGCCCTCCAAAAATGCTCGGGGATTTACCTCCATCCCACTGCACCTTGTGTCTTGGCTCCACAGCTGGAGGAAGCCAGTAAAGCCATGCTGCAGTCACCAAAAGCAGGGTATGGCCCTTGCTTTCCAGTGGGAGAAAGAGTTGTTGAAATCAGTCCTGGAGAAAACATCTTAAAACTCAAGATGCCGGAAAATGGAACTTAATTAATGGGAGCAAACTTGCAATCCTCCACAGCAAACTGTTATTATTTTGCTTGCTTGCTTGAGGGAATATGTCAGAGCAATGTTTACCTTTTCTCAGTACAAGCTTGGCTGTTCTACCCATCATTTACTTTTACGTGATTAGCAGGTGAACTTGTAGCTCTGTCACTCTAAACACAGGGTGCTCTAAAATGTGTAAGAGACAACTTTCCTTAACCAGGACAGCCCTGTCATTGCTGGGCCCTGGGTCCCTTGGCTCCACAGTGGAGTGGTGATTGATGCAGCTCATTTTTAGCATGTGGCTCTTGTTGGAGTATGGGGCTAATACTGGCCCAAAGATTGCAGAGTGCATTTGGCATGTGAGACACAGCCAGGATATCACAGGCATCCTCTGCTACACCAGACACTGAGAATAGAGCTGGGCCTCTGAGGTTTGCAGAGCTGAGTATAGCTTAAAAATGGAAGATAAACAGAAAAGAAAATGTACCCGTGTCAGCTATAGGGTCAAAACTGCAAAATAGGAGACAAGACTAAGAAAGTATGTGAGGAGCAAGAAAACAGAAACGCTGAAGTGTGCAGGATGACATGGACGAGGACAAGAAGCTGGAATTAGTGCAGAAGTGGGGAAGCAGCGAGAAGGGTTCAAGTTTTGTAACAAAGTTCATTTCTATATGTTTTCCTCTTTCAAATGGATGCTTTGAATAAATAGTACTTTCATTTCCCGTGAGGCAGAGGTGAATAATAAGTACCTCATCTGGGGGCGCCGATCTCCCCAGCATCAGTCATCTGCTTGCAGCTGTACACTCCAGCAGCGCTTTGGCTGAGCAAATTAGCCTGAAGTGTTGTGCCCTTGGCTGGCAAATCCTTTCAACCCGGTTGAACGGACAAAATGAATACCCAGATTGTTCCTACGTCTGTTATTCTCTCGTGTTTATCTGGCTGAGCTGTCAGTCAGGCCATTATAACTGTGGTGCACACTCAAATGACTTGTCCACTCACAAAAGCAGAGTCTGTTGATGATAAGCTAAACAAAACTGGAGAGCGACTGTTGACAGACTTGGGGATCTTGCGAATGTCTCAGGTAAAAGCAGAAATGCAGTTTGGGAAGGTGCAGACAGAGCTTTTCTTAGGTGGGTGTAGTTTTAAAGTGCTCACTGGGATTTGTTGGCAGATGACAAACGGGCGTTTGTAATGAATTGGGTTCCTCTCTACTTTAAACAAATTAAGCAGCACGAAGAAGATTTCTGAAACTTGAATGTAAGGGTATATTGCACTTCCAAGAATTAATTAGCCTGAAAAGACGTGATTTACTCAAGCAGGCTTTGCCAGGGCAGAGTGTTGCTGTGCCGGCCATGTGCCAGGAGGAGGGACAAACACCCACAGTGCAGCGGGTGGGCTGCGCGGGGCTGCGGGGAGAGGCCAACCTTCCCAAAGGGCTCTGCACACTCAGCCCTGGGCTTTCATTGCCCTCTTCCTGCTCTGCAGGACCTGAGGGTTTGAACATGGCGGTTTCTTTCTCCTTTCCAGGCAGGAAGGGTGTTTGCACAAGGGGAGTTTATCAGTTTTGCTCGTAAAAAGAACAGAGCTTCTTAAATAGTCCAGCAAAGTAGTGAATGACACAAGAATAGTGCTGTATGATTTATTTCCTGAGTTTTTCCATGAGGACACTGAGTTAGAAGTAGGACTCTGAGCCACTCATGAAAGTGATTTGATTGCATTTTATTAAATAACACAGTGCCTTTCTGCTGAATGTGACTATAGCCAAAGCCACCTCATCCTTCAGTCTGGTGTTTGTGGCAAAAATTAACAAGCTAAAAGTTTTCAGATTGTGAGTGTGAACAGTCTCAGGTGCTTGAGGAGTGCTGAGCCATATAACAGAAAGTGATTCCTCCACCTTCTTCCCTGACAGGGAAACCCAGCATCTTACTTTCTGCAGTGGAGAGAAAAGACAGGACTGAGGAAGACTGCAATGGTTTAAATCCTCATAAGTGTCATGAAGAGGCAGAGGAAAACTTAGGCCAAGACGGTCCTGTGTCTTGCTGAGAGTTTGTTAAGATGCACAGTTAGGGAGGGAGATGCTGCTGAGAGTGTGGCACAGCACAGCAACAACTCTTTTATCAGCAGCTGGTGCCTTCAAAATCCCAACCCCAGTAGCCTTGTTGGTGGTGATGATAACTGTAACGGATGGAACAGCTATTTTTCATCAAATGCTTGTTAGTCAATTTATTAGACTCCTAATATACTAATGCACTCATTTGGCAGGCATCTCAGCAAACGAGGCTCGCAGTGGAGTGTACTCACTCAAAGTCACGGTAACTCGCAGGTTGCTGATTTCTCATCAGCACTCAGAAGATAATTTGCAAATGTGCCATTTATCATTATGCGCTTTGTAGAAGCAGATCTCATGAATGGGATAAACAGATAAGAGACTCTAATAATGAACATTTCCTTCCCAAACAACACTGCCAGCTTCTAGAGTATTTTGTTTTATATACCTTCTACATGCTGCACCTCTCTGTGCACCTGAGCTTGTCTGTGCTAGTGAAATAGTTGGGCACACAGATTTTTAAGGATGGCTAATGCTCTTTTCTGTCTCTCTGCACAAGGAACACAGAGCTGAACCAGGTTAAACATTGTCTGCTGGAAGACACAAGATTTCTATTTGTTGCAGTTGTGTGGCCTTCACCATGAAAAGCCACCACTTACCTTCCAGCTTTCCTTTCCTCACTGGAAGCAGGAGCATCTGTGAAAAGCCACTGTTAAAGCCAGCAGAAGGATTATTTAGAGGCGGGATAGTGATGATTATATGGCGGGGGTTGCTGAAGAAGCACTTTTTTCCCACTATGTTTGAGTTTGCATCGCTGGCTGCTTTTTATTTGCTTGTTCACTTTTTACTGGGAAGAAGTCGAAAGTAACGGAAGCCCAGTGATGGGTCTGCAAATGTGATTCCCATCTCCCTTTGTGACATTCAGGGTGGAAGCCCTGCATACAAATCATTACTACTTATTTTTGCTTCTGCAGATGTGATTTTATTAAATGAAAGGTGTAACAAGAAGCCCGGCACAGGCAGGAGCCCTTTTGCCAAATGGCTCTGTGTGTTTAGCTCTGTGACTCCTCTCCAGCAGAGCTGGGAAACCATGCAAAGATATTGATAATTGATTCCGTTTTATATAAGTTAAAAACTAGCTTTTCCCTCCTAGTGTGAAGGTAATGGGTTTTGTCTATAGAAAGATAATAATTCTATGAACCATTTCTACGCCCTCTGCTAAAGAATAGTACAGCTTGCACTTGAACGTAATGCCCGTGTCAGCTCAGCTTTTTAAACATTCATCTTAAAAGAGTCTTCAACAACTGGAAAAAGATCTTCCCCAGACGCCAAGCTAAGTTTGAGGAACTTAAAAAGTCATGAAGATCCTGTCAATTAATGTGTTTATTCTCATGCGACTACACTGGAAGAAAACATCTTCAGACATGAAAGCTGTTTTCTTTCAATTAAAAAGTTGTCATTGCATTTAGTTTTCATAGATAATGGAGAGGGGATTTTTTTTTCTCTCCTTTACTGTACTGGGAGATAAATGCATCTTTTTTTACTTCTTACCTTTTTCCTCAGAGTAATCTCCATTTATCGCATGAACAAAAAAAAAAAAAAAAAAAAAAAAAAGAAGGAAGAAGAGAGCTAAATTGAAACCTTGTCTCCAAATCTGTATGCAGGAGGTGACTTGATTTAGAAGCTTTAGGTAATTTCTTTTTTGTTCACACTCCTTCAGTTGAAAGGTTTCCACAAACAGTGTGACAGCACAGAAGGGAGGAGATGGAGAAATTTATCAAGCTATTTATCAAATTATTTTCACAGTCTGTCAAAGTCATAAGCATGCTGGAAAAGAAACATAAAGAGCGTGTTGAAACAGAGGAGCATGTCTGAATGAGCAGCAGGACTGAAGCACAACCAGAAACAGGGGGACTGCTCTTGACTGTGGCTGCATCTGCCCTCAAACCCGGCCCCAGCGCTTGTGGTACTAAATCCTGGCTTGATGGATTATGGACTGAGAAAATGGAATAGAAAACATCGAAACTGGCCCAGTGGAATGTGTGTCCGCCCGTGGCAGGGCGCTGGAGCCAGAGGATTTTTAAGGACCCTTCCAAAACAAACCATTGTGCAGTTCTGTGACTCTGTGATCATTAAGCAGAGGGAGAGGTCAGAGAGAAGGGGATAGACCTCCCCTCTCTGAGCCTCTGCTGAGATTTACAGCTGGGGATGGTGCTGAATCTAAATGGTGCCATCCTGGGGCGGGGAGTGAATTGAATCCTGAGACAGAACCCCGCACTCTGGAGAAAACAGCCCGGAATGTGCGTCCTTGGTGGAGGGTCTTGGGAGACAGCACTGGCAAAGCAGTGGGGAAAATAAGCAAAAAAACAGCTGAGATTGAAGGAACCAGTCTAGTAAGAAATCTTTAATTTCTAATGAGCTTTAAAGGATTTGAGAGTGTTGATTTTTTTTTAACAAACCAGTTCAAATACATGCCTTCAGATTATAAAAGTACCTGAAATTGCCTAGAATATCAGCATGCATAGCTTGTTAATATTTACATATATTTACATGGGAAAACAAGAGACAGATCTACAGTTATTTACAGTCTACATAGGAGAAGAGAAAGGCAGCATAATTGTATTTCCTAAAATACAGTAGTTGAATAGTCAGCACATGCATATTAAGATATATTTGCATGATAGAACGCAAATGTTTTAAGACATACCTTTTTAACTCCCTATGCTAAGGTATAGCATAATAAAGGTAATTTTTTTGTGTTTTGTTTCTAGTCTATTTGCATCAAGTGCTTTAAAATGTTCACTAACACAGCGGCGGCATTATTTACCCTGGCAATTAAAGCAACAGTACACACGATAATTTCCTACTAACTAGCAACAAGCTGCTGGTGAATGAAATATCTATTGTTTCTCATTATCCATCGACCAACATACAGGGATCTCTCTTTGTAAAGGCAGTGCCTAAGCTATCACCATTAATTATAGAAGTAATATAAATGAGACTCTACAGTATGTACTAAATGAAATATTAACAAGACCAGTGTCTTTGAGCCTGAAAGATGCACTAACAGGGCACACTTTACAGCAGGCTATCTATGAAAATCACACATACATAATACAGGAGTGCCTGGCTTAGAGCTCTAAGCCTAGACTTTAGAGGCCTGTTTGCTAGATCTGTATTATTGCAAAATACATTCCCTTAATTAGTTTCTGGAAGACAGAGTTAGTAGTTACTTTCTTACCATGATACTTCCCCATCATAACACCCTGTGGTTTTTCAATGCATTGTGTTATTGGACTGTGTGTGTATGTGCAAATATGTGTGTATATCAACAGATGAAAAACCGTCTTTATCTTTAAAACCTAAACAAACAATTTGTTAAATATCTGTCCCAAAAGGTCACTTCCTTAAAAAACATTGTGTCATGTGGCTTTTTTTTTGACTCATGCCTCAAATAAAATTTGGTCCAAAAAATTATCTGTGCAATGAAGGAATAAGCCAGATGTCAGCATTGCAATGATATTCATTGCAATAATGCACATGAAAAAGTCTAAATTTGGACTAGTAATAGTATTAAAAAGCTATATAAATATATACAGCATATACAGGACCATATGTATACATACATTTATATAAAGTATATATATAATTAAAGTACAGCAAGAACATAAAACATTTCAATTCAGCATAAGTTAATAACAGAAGTGATTTCAATGATCTCTCATCTGTGTTTGCCCAAACACCAGCCAGAACAGTTCTGATGATTTACTTGCAGCAGTGTATCTAATCTCTCTTTTCTGGCAGGAAATGTTTAGTGTCAACAACCTGTTTACTCAACTCTTTAAATTGCTCTTGCTGGAAGAACCCACCTTTCACTGGCAGGTTATATGTCTCAGGAGGATTTCCAGTCCTCCACAGGATTCCCATTTTGACCATGGCCATCAGGCTCTGACAGTATTTGTGTTGGTGATCGTATTTGTATAAATGTGCATCACAGAAGGTGAACTGCCAGGGATGCTTGGGTGTGAGCAGCCCCCAGCAGTGCTGGGATGCCCAGGGACTGTCCCTGACAGGCTCTTTGCTTCTCACTCCACTGCCCAGAGCACCATTTCTTCAACCTGATCTCACCCTTACCCTGTTACACTCTAAAATGAAAATCAATAATTTTCTTCAGGAATTTTCCCAAATCTAGAAAGGAGCACAGAAGAATCTGCATTCCTCCAGTGCTCCAGACCAGCCTGTGAGAAGAAAAGATCATGGACATTTGCACGCAGTGTTCAAAACTGCCATTTCAGTGGAGCAGTGATGTCTTAAAAGTGTAAATCAGGTGTGAACAGGAGTTCAATGAGCAGGAGAAGGAATTGCAGCACTGATGTGCCTGGAAATGTGGTGTTGATAAAGAGGCCTGTGAGGAGTCCTGCTGCTCCTGCCCTGAAATGCTGGTGAAGCAAGGTAAAGCCACAGGCTTCATTATGGTTTTTGGAGCTTAAGATGGCTCTCTCTTAGCCTTAAAAATTTTTTTCAGAAGCTATTGTGGACTTTAATAAGATTCTGGAATATAAAGGAATAGGGTGCTGCCTGTGGGAATCAGCTCCCTTCCAGGTTCTGTGGCAAAAGCTTTTAAGTTGCACAGTCTGGTGTTTTAACCATTGTGTGGTTTGAGCTGAGATATCTTGAGGGGCTGGCAGATACAATACCAGACCTATGGGAAATATGTGCCCTTCTGAGAGACAGCTGTGGAGCACGTGGGGTATCTTGAGGCAGCTCAGATGTCTCAAGATCCATGTTAGGCAACTGAATCCCACCCCTGGTATGCCATGATGGCTCTGCCTAGCACATGCAGAGGGTGGGAGACATGAATGCATGGGACTGTTTCCCTCTAAAGCATCCATTTTTTAATATCTCGCTGTTGTTTTGGCTGGTTTGGCTCATTCTCTCTTGGTAAACTGGGCAAAGCCACTGGATGAGAGAGGGAAGACACTGGAACAGGACCTGGAGTAGCAGACACTTTCACAGGTTAAAGAATTAAGTTTATACAATAGAGAAATAAGCATAATTTTAAGAGATAATTACATTTTTGTCAGCTGTTTTGCCAACCTTGTTCTAGATCTTCTACACATTTTAACAATGGTTTATAATATAACACTTTATACTTACACAGTGCTTTTCCAAGTGTGAAAGCACTCCATAAATCTGAATGACTCCTCACAACACCCCTGTGAGGTGGGTAAATAAGAGTACTCTCCCTATTTTAGAGCTGGGAAAAGTGAGGTACGTGGAGTTGAAGTGACTTGTCCGAGCTCACTAGGGAAGGAAAAGTCAAAAAGAGGAAAACAACCCAGTTCTCCTGACTTGATGTCCTATATTGTATTTTTTTTTCCCTGATTGCAGACAATCTGTTAGATACTGACTGCTGGAGGTTGGAAGTTTTAAGTGCTATCATTGCTGTAATTGAGAACATACAGGGGTTTGCATAACACAAACAACATGGTGCATTATCAAAATACATTTATTACAATGGACATGGTTTCTCTTGCAAAGTTAAAACCCAGAATGTAAGTTAAATATAGCTGCATATACTGAATAGTTGAAATAATCACTAGGTCTTAATGCCTCAGCAGTTGAAAACAAATTCTCTTTTGAGAACTATTGCAGTTTCCTTACTCAAAGAACATAGCACACTTATCTCCTATAATGTATGTAAAGAATACTGTAAATGTGTAAGGGTCTTAATGACTCTAAGAAAAGTTACAGCTTGAAACCAACTATGCTTTGCGAGTAGAGAAGCTGATGGAGTTTGGAGTCTTTGTTGTTGGGAATTAGTTGAAAAAGGAATACATCAGAGGGAAAAAAGCAGACCGTATAGATTTTGGTTTATCCGTTGTATTATCTTCTAAGAGATGCTTTGCTGGTTTAATTGTGGTGCTGGGGGAAGGGGAGGTGGTTGAGCACCTCTGGTTAGATGTGGTTCAGTGAGACCTTTGAAAAGACTGTAAATACAGTGTCAGTTCAGGTCACATTTTCCTGCTGGCACTTTGGTGGAAATAGGACCTGAAGTCAACTGAGCCCAGTTTGGGGTTTAGATCATATTTGGCAGCTCCAAAATTTTATTTTTTTAGCTGCAGATATGATTTCAGTTTCGCACTCTCCCAAAATAGCAAAGGCAGGTCTCAATTTCATATTTCCTTGCTGAAAAAGCCATCAAGGAATCCTGTTTTCTTACGGGACATTAATACATGCATATTCTGAGCGTTATTCATACGATAACTGTGCATCTGGGATTGCTCTGAGTAAGAGGGCTGCAGCAGGAACTGAACAGTTCTCCTGTCATCTCACAGGCAGGACTAAAACTTGTTCACTGCATTGTTGGAAAAGTGTCTGTTTCTCACAGCTCTGAGTTATCCCAGCAGGAAAAGGAGCAGAGTAACTCCTGCCACTGAGAAGTAGCTCCCTCAGCTACAACTGGCCTCAGCCATGGGTGATATCACCAAACAGCTCTTAAGATTGCTCCTATAAACTCTTCAGATACTGAAGAATCCTGGAGATTGAATGAGGACATGAGTTTTAGACATGCTAGTGTTTTTGAGAAGAAGTCATTGTGCTCTGTCTTGTTCACAAGGACTTGGCCTTGATAGGAAAAACCTACCAATTTAAATAACAGAGAAAGGAATAAGTATAAAAAGCTCTGCACCCCAATCCCAGCTTGGGGGTTATAGCAATACCAGAAGGACACAAACCCATTCTGAGGGCAGTTCTCTCCCAGCTGCCCCCAGGCTGCACAAACCCCACAGTGCCTAACCCGAGCATCAGCATCAGGCTCCCAAAAAGCAATGGAGCAGATCCTCAGCCACTGCTCCAATCTGTGGAGCCTCTGAGAAGGCAGCAAACCTGTGCTAATTCCCACCGGGTGGAGATGGGGCTCGAGGAATGTAAAACTGCAGCTGTCACTTTAGGGTTTGGTTTGGACAATTAAGAGCCCAGCATTGTGGGAACAGATTCTGTATCATTTTGTTTGTTATTCCAAGGAGACTTTATATCTTACATCAAATCAGGAAAATGGCCACTGCTGAGGCCAGATGGCGAGGAGTTTTTCCCTCTAACAGAATGAACTCTTCAGGATGCTTAACAGAGGAACAGAGAAGATGTGGGTCACCCCATTGGTTTCAGATCTGGAATATGTTCATACCACCTTGGTTGCTGGGTTAGGTCAGTGGTTGGACTCGATCTCCCCCAACCTTAATGACTCTGTGATTCTACCTCACACTGCTGTGTGATGAGTTATTGGGCTGTAAACGGGGTGCTCACAGTGCCTTTGTGTGGATCTGATATTTTACTGTTGGGGATGTATTGGCTTTGTCTACTAGTCCTGATATGAATAACAGCAACATCCTGAAGAGTTTTAAGGACTTGCCTTTTTATTTCACTTGAGCTGCTTGCTTTGAATCTGGCCCTTGTCACAAATACTCGTCTCTCATGTCATTTTGAATTCACCTCTTTCCACTGGCCATCTTTTAAAATGCTCTGTGCAGAACTTAACCTCAGGCTACCAAGATAACTGGCCTATATCCTTAATTTTTCATAAGAAAATAAACCCCTCCTTTTCAAATAAGCTGATCCCATTTCCCTGGCAGACAGTGTTGAATGTTGTGTGCTCTTAACAGAGTTTAGAGTGGATCCTATTCATTCATAGTTGATAAATATACAGATAAGTTATGGCTTTGTTTCTATTATTTATATGCTTGGAATGTAAACTTGCTTCAGAACAAAAGTCTAATTTTAGAAAATAAACATGCATTTGAAGCTAGACAAATCTAAAAACTGAACATTAACTGTGTAATATGTTTTCTTATCAGGAACATAAATGGTATCTCAGAATACTAACGGATGCATTACATTTATTAATGAGGGTTTTACCCTGTGCTGTATCTCAAGAACCCCTTTTCTTTTACTGTTAAGATATTCAATATTAATTTGCATTCAGTGCCATCAGTCACAAATTGGCTGCTAGCAGTTATGAAATAAATGCCTATGAACTAGTAGCTACTTAGAATTTTCAACTCAACAAAGGATTTTAGAAGGATGGATAATTTAGATCTTTGAGCCTCAACTATAAATAAACAGCAACTGCTGTATAAATCCCACCCTGCTGCAGAGGAAGATTGTATTACAAAAGTGACAAATGATTTGCGGAAGAGAATGATGAACCCTTATTACTAAGACACTCTTCAGCTTAATCCAAAACAAGATTCCCGGGTAATTTTACGTGTGCTGGAAAGATTGATAGCGTGGTGCTTGCCCAGCAGCTTTCAAATGTTTGACTGGATCGGAAATGGCATTGAGGCATGATTAAAGATTCAGTTGGGCTTCTCACAAATTCTTTATCCTGTGTATTCATTATTGCAACCCACTGCCTTTGTTGCAGGTTAAAGAAGGCTGACCCCAGCTCTGGTGATTAGCACCCTGTACAACTGATGGACCTATGGAAAAAATTGTTTAGGTTGCCTGACGCTTTTAGCATTGTTTATCAGCTGAAATTGTTGGGAAGGGGGGGCCTTAATCACAATGGATCAGGGAGAGTCTGTGACAACTGACAAGCTCATTGTTTAAGACATTTTTTAACGAAGTTGTTAACATTAATTCTTTTATATAGTACTCTAATCTTCTTCAAATTATGTTCTGACATGGCACAAACCGCTTGGCATTGAAAGTCATTCAACAGTGATTAAAGTGCTCTTTTTATTGGTTTAAGAATGTTTCATCTTGTATCAGCAGTATGGAATTGTTTACTAATTAGATTCCCTAACATCCTCTGCCGTTGTATGCTGATGATATGTGAACAGGAAAGCTGATGAGCAAAAAATTAAAACTTGTTACTAAACTGTCATAAGGCCCAGCATATAAAGATGTCATTCAAAGGACTGTGTTCATAAGGGATAAACAATGTTTGCTGAGAAACAGAGCAGTTTCTGGCCAGCAGTGCAGGCAGTTTGCACTTCCCTCAGCTCTGGCTCTTCTCAGAGGTTTGTGGGATCAGAGTTGTAGATGCAAAGGAGGGATTTATGCCTTGGGGACCTTCCCATTCAGCATGGCACATATGAGAATTCTGAGCACATCCCCTTTTGGGCAGGAGGTTGGGCTGAAGACCTCTGGATACCCCTCCCATCCCAAAGAAGGATTTGATTCCTGTGATTCTGTGATGCTCACTCCCCTCTGTCCTCAGACAAGTCGCTTAGGCAGATCCTCAAGTGTCTGAATGCAACCAGCTCACATTCACCAAAGGAAATTAGGAGCTTAAATGGCTCTGAGAATCTGGAATTTACCTTCTGTTACATAGTTTTGCTGTCTGAAGGATTCTCTTAGGCTTGATGTGTTCATGCTTGTCCATTATTGTGAGATACTAAATCTTTACCCTCTGTCAATGAAGGGATAAATACAACTGCCTTTCTCTTAAGTAATAAGAAAGGTACTATTCTTTCAATGATAGAACCATTGAATTTTCATCTTCCAAAACAGCCAACATGATTGAAACATTTAGAAAGAAGTAAGGATACACACAGCCAAAAAGCAAATGGCACGTTGCTTACATCCAGTTCTCAGCAAAACACTGGAGGCATCACAAGATAAAGTGCTTTGGGCTTCCAGCCACATAATCTTTTATCGCTTAAAGTAAATATCCTATGCTCACACAGGGAAAACTATTCTCTTCTCATGGAGTCTAGCTTGTGTCAATGCTCAAGGTATAAAGCTCTGCTGTTGTGCTCTGGGACATTTTCCTGCCTGCCGAGAGTTTTGTTTAAACATCGTCGAATTCGACTCATTTGAAAAGATAAATTATTGTTTGGGTTGGATTTTAAACTGGCTCTGATAAACTTCCATTTTATGAATTAGCTGAATTCTATTAGAGATAGCCTGAGTTTAGCTTGGCTGGATGGATGCTTTTCAGCAATAGCTTGAGGGCCCTTGCTCTGCATTGAGCAATTTAGTTTAATTTTACCTTTCTTATGAAAGTCCAGTTGAATTGCTTGAAAAAACTTAATAATACTCTTTAGGGGCTTTGAGACATTCTAAACAGCTGAATACAGTGATCATACCTGTACTGTGGAGATTTATAGGATAGCTGAAATGAGCATAGAAATTTTATTGTTCTGTATTAATATTATTTTTAGTAGAACTCTCTTTCATTTCTGCTACTACCTTTAAGATACTTTCTCTTTTTTTAGAAAAGATATTGGCTTAATAAGAGGATTACTATGTATTATACTAACTTTAAAAATATTTTGGTCTGTTGATAAATATATGCCTTTCAAAATACTTAATACAGACAGTTTTGGTTTACCTTGTGATGGGAGATAATTTCTAAGCTGTGGAGTCATCATTATCAGTTTAATCCCATCTGCTGAGGAAAATGCATGTCTTGCAAACAAATATGCACTCCTTTGCTGCTACAAAGTTGAGATGCCTCAAATAAGGAGAATTGGGGCTTTTTAAACAGCTTCCTGTCCTTGAAGGATGAGAATGCAAAGTAGAGGTCTTCTGCAGGTTGACCCCTCTAGCAGCACCCTGAGTTTCCTTGGTTGTGACAATGAAAGGCCAAAAAAAAAAAAAAAAAAAAAAGTGGAGGAAAATCACAAGAGATTGAAGCCTATTCTCTTTTCCCATTAAATTATCTTAATGCGGCAACAACTAATTTCTCTTCATTTACTTTTTCAATTGCACTTGGCAGCCTCTTTATTCTGATTCCTATCAGCTCATAATTAGTTACCACAGAAAGGACTAAGATGTACATAAATAATCATAAGATGCCAGATAAACTCTATCGGTTTTAAATTAGTGTTGTGTTTTGCTAATGCGCTCTCACCTATTATTTTTAATTATAGTTTACAAAGCAAAATAGCTTCTTGCCCTCTCTCCAGCTGTTCTGGCACTGTGCTTTTAGTCTGTGCCAGGGAATAGCCCATCGTCTGTGCCAGGGCGCTTGCCCCAACCCTGTGGCCCTCCGTCTGCAGGTTTCTGTTGGGAATATTCAGAGTAATCCATTCTTCCTGTTCAAACATAAGTTCACTTGGTATTTAAATAAAATGAAAAAAGGGAAAGGGAAAATTTTAAAAAAAGCAAAAGCAATAAAAGGGAAAAAAAATCCCTTCTGATCCACAAAACCCTCTAATCTACCCACTCCATTTCTTAAAGCATTATAAGACATGAGAAATGGTTGTTACAGAACAAAACTCCCCTGGAAAGCCTCGTGTCTCTGCAGAGCCAGCCCCTGTCTCTGCCTGCAGCCGACAAACACGGCAGCACTGACAACGGGGAGACTGCTGATCCAAGGTCCATGGCAGGTTTGGCACCAATCCCGACTGCACTTTATGTGATAGGTCTTAATTGGAGTGCCCAGGTTAATTTTGCACAAGAGGTTTAGAAAACCCAAACAAACCAAATCCATCTATCAGGCTGCGTTGTAGGTCAGGACTGGGCAGTGAGGGTGCCTGGGCAGTGATGTCTGTAATGCAAAGGGAAGTTCTGAGATGCTGCTTTTAAACCTGGCTCAACTGTTCTGGTGTCAAACACCACCTGGGCAGCCCCTGCCACCAACCCAGGTTTTTACCAAAAAGCGGCAAAAAACCTGAATGCGGGGCTGTGCTTCAAGATTCTCTTTTCCTCTTCCTTTGCTCTAAGAGGGAAAAGGAAAAAAAATCCTGATTGGAGTGGTTTGTAAATAAGTGTCCAGCAGCAGGGCTGCAGCCTTGTCACCAGGCAGGTGACCCTGCCAGCCACGCTTGCACGAGACACAGCTTCAAAGGGCTGCGGTCAAAATTACAACCATAACAATAAACGATAAATTACATATTTTAAATGTATTTATATACTTTGCTTATTTTCTCTCTATTTTTTTTTTTTTAATTCCAGCAACAAGGAGCTGCCACGAGCGTGTACTGTGCCACGGCGGCGGAGCTGGAGGGCCTGGGCGGGATGTACTTCAACAACTGCTGCCGCTGCCTGCCCTCGCAGGAGGCGCAGGGCGAAGCCGCGGCCGCTGCCCTCTGGGAGCTGAGCGAGAGGCTGATCCAAGAACGAGCTGGCAGCCAGGCCAAATAGCAGGGAGCTCCTGGAAGGATCGAAACGCGCGCGCTCGGAAACTGCCAACGCTGGAGCCTGTCCAATCTTATCATCTAGAGGGTTTCCATGTACCTCAGATACAGATTAACCAGTGTTAAATGAAATAATAGCAGTCACAACATAGTGAAAAATGTTAAGTACTGGTGGGAGGTGGGGAATACTGCGGGTTAAAGGGACAATGCGGCTTCCTGGGGCTTAGTTAGTCTCGGTTCTCTTTCTTTTGATTATAGCCTGTTCAAAGTGTAACCCAAGGAGGCATCTTTTGTCTTATTTCAGAAAAGCAGTGCTGCAGATAATTTCTGTTGTTTTGATTAATGGGTAGGTACATAGCCCAATATGGAATTTCCTCCTTATTTTGATAATTACTGTCTGTTAGGCTTTAGGTATTGATTGGGAGGTGGTAGTTGTGTTGATTCTTTTTCCCTACAAGGATTTTATTGGGTGTGGCAAATCAAAAGATTATTGAGGAAAGAAATCTTTTCTGCCAATGACTGTTGGTTGCAAATATATCTGCACTATCTAGAAAAAGAAGGTGCAGGAAGACATCTGAACAGTAATGGTAAAGTCACAGCTAATTAAATATTTCTGCTTTTTTTTTCCTTAAAAGATTACAATAAAAGATATGTTGTAAACCATTCCTAAGTACTGTTGAGTTAGCAAAGATGATGATGTCTCCTTAAGAGCACACAGAGTGTAATCAGGGGTTTAAATGGTATTTCCATCCGTTTCTCAGTTCACAGTTTTAAGGAGTTTTTTTTTTCCTTGAAAGTTCACAGTTTCTCAGTTCTCCTGATACTGTATCCCATTCAAAATCTGTCTTTTCTTTTCATTTAAATTCAATAAAACAACATGCTTGCTTGAATATTGTCACCTGAAGAGAAAGTTTGTCTCATTTCTGCAAATGTCTTAGTTCCATTTTTTTTTTAGAAAAGAAAACTTGAGGAAAAATAAAGAGCTTCTTGTTGGTGCCAAGAAAACGCCGTTTTTTCTTGTTTCTTTCTGAGTTCATGTTTTGTATTTTGTGCTTTGTAGCTGTCTTCATGCCAGAAGGTTGTTCTAAGCCATCCTCAGTCCAGCATCACATTTTCTGTAGACAGAATATAAACAAATAAATAGAAGGACACATTGTTAATAGAAGTTTATTTGATCCCCTTATTATTTCTGCTTTATTGCTAACAGACTGCCTTCCATGATTTTTCTGGTCTGCAATCATAGTACATTGGATTAGTTGCTGAACAGGAGTTAAAGTCAAGGCTTCTACCCAAGTGCAGCCTCAGCTGCTCCCTCCTTGTCTGCTTCCTTACCTGGTGCCAGAGTCTTTCCTAAAGCAGCAGTAAAGAATATATGGCCTTTTTTTATCCCTGCTCTGTAGCAACAGATTCAGCAGACAGCAAATCCTGCCCACTCATCTTTCTCAGCTCTCTGCAGCCCCTTCCCCAAGGGCAGCACATCCTGCACTGAAACATTTGGTGGAATAAAGAAATAAAAGGGGCTATTCCAGAAAGAACAACACCTCTTTCCAGCCTTTTGCACAGTAAAAAAAAATATCTTTCTTGTGTCCTACGTGTTTTCTCCAGTCTGTGCTACACAGACCAGATGCTGGTGTGGTGCAATGCCTCAAAATTCATGGCCTGGGTTGAAGGGTTTGCAAGTTGAGGCAGTGGTTACAGCCAAATTCCTTGTATTGTCTGGACTTTATCTGGGAAGAAAAAGTGATTAACTTCTGTCACCTGTGCAGCAGCCCTCACACAAGCATTATTTCTCCCTTTCACAGCCAGGCAGCATTTTCTGCCAGTGTAAGACCACAGAGCTCTGCACTGGAGCTTGGCATTGCTGGGTTCAGGAGAGCAGTAATTAAATGATGCTGGGAGCTCTGCACTCCCCGGAAGGCCTGGGCCTTATGCTCCATTTAGGCAAACATTAATAACCCATAATGAACCCCCTGTCATTCCTTACTGCTGAAATATTGCCTGCTTTTATGAGAATTCAGTACTTAGGGCTATTGCCTGCCTTCCCTCAAAGAATATCTGTGTGTTTTCCCTCTGAACCCCCTCTGTATTTCAGTGTTACAAGGTAAGAGCACTTTTCATGTTAGCGTAGTTTTAGTTTTGCACTAGTATGAAGTAAGCTAACCCCCCCAACTTCACTGAGTTGTTTGGTTTCCTCTGGTTCCTATTTCTGGTTATTATTTATTGACACCAGTGTATTGCCCTGTCTAGAATTTCACTGTCATAATTTTCTCCAAAGCAGATAAAATTACTTGCTCCCTGTTTCTTTCTTACTTTTTATTTCACTTTGTCGTTCTCCATTTCTCTTTTTTCCTCTCCTTCATTTTTTTCTCTCTCATTTTTCCTTTTTCTACTCTCTGTTCTCCTCTTTGTCTCTCACTTTGGTGTGTTGAGATAGCCAGCATAAAAAAAGGCTTTTTCCAAATGAAAAAACAAGACACCAAGCTGTAGAGCCCTCGCTTCTATTAGAAACACTTGTGAAAATAATTTTTCTTGCAATCTCTGTTTGGTTTCAGCACAGGAGGGATGTGCAGGGAACATTAAAAAAGGAAAAGCAATTGAAAAGAAACAGACTCCAAACCCTCCATTTTAATATCCTAGATGTGCCTAAGTCATTGGCTTTCAAATATATTTTGGTGTAAAATTTGGCACATTTACAGCCGGCCAGATTTATTTATTTGACTGGCTTACATTTTTCCGGTTGATTTACCTGAGGCAATGTCTGTGTGAATTACTCCACAATGCATTGACTCCAGTGTTCATTAAAGGTAGTTAAGTGATCCTGTGCCTGATATTAAAGCAAACCCCATTAACCTTAACTAGTATCATATCAGCAAAACAAAAAGAACTGAATAAAGCAAAATAGATTGGGTATTTATAGTTCTTGGAAAAGATCCAGCAAATTCACATCAAGCTCCTAATAGTCCTAATAAGCACTTGCTAGTTATCCCCATGAAAAAGGAGGAGGCTGGGTTGGGGCTGTGTCTGGAGCAGGGCTCAGGCCCCACAGGACTTTGGGAAGGGGAGGTGCTCATTTCCCACCCACACCCTGCTGGGCGTTGTCCATCCCTTTCCCCTCTGCTTTCTTTCCAAAGCCAACATTTCCCATTTTAATGGTGTTTTTTTGACCCTGCGTTGGTGCCCTGTATCTTCAAGTCTATGCAGGTGAGTGAGCAAACTGGGATTGAAGAGCCAGAAGGTTTCAGGGGAACGGAGGTGCCTTCTCAGTCAGTGGCAGCTCCCACTGTCCCAGTTCTGCCCAGACACTCACTGACTTCTGGGACCTCTACTTGGCAAATCAGGTAGAGGTGAACCAGCAGAAACTCATGCCAAATCTTGGCTTCTTTTATTTTCCTTCCTGCTTTTACATTTGACATCTGGAAGACAAATCCCAGATATTCTCAAACCAGGTAGGGCTTTTTATTAGAGAAGTCTTTCCAGCAACACTGCAATAACTTGACTTATATCAAGGTTGAATAACTCCTTGTCAGGTGTTAAGCTCATGACCTTTCAAGCCAAACACACTTATACTAACCAGTTTACCATTGGAATGATCAATATCTTGTAAGTGAGAAAGTCTAGACAGATCTTATTTTGTCCTTTGGTATCACTTGTGGCTTTGGAATTGATCATTATATGTGGCTGGGGGAAAATTGCCTATACATTTCATGCTCCGTATTTATCTTGACAAGGTTCTCTAGGATTATATTTTCATAATCTGAATGGCAGTGGAACAGCTGCTCAGACTGTGCAAGCCCTTCTTATCGGGCTGAATTTAAGCTACGGTAATTACTCTTTCTCCTTATGTATTTCATTTTTAAACAAGCGTATACTATACATTAAAATGTATGGTTGGGGCGGCAGGGGGCATGCTGAGAAGCTTGGAAAATGCAGCTAAAGAGTATTTCCTTCCACACAGTGGCTGATGTAGGTTTGTATTTTATTCTAAATATAAGCACGAGTCAGCTCTGGAGCAGGGTCCCAGCCTACACAGGGAAAATATTGTTTTATTAACAAATCTTTTAGAGCTGAGATTCCCTGAGACTGGAGGCAGTTTAGGAAAGCTAGAACAGCCATTAGTAATATCCAGTAGTAAACACACAACTGACTGAAGCCTTCAACTGGTCCCTTTGCAAGGAGGATGAAGCCCACCCCAAGCAGCTGAACCATCCCTGGGGCACAGGGACCTGCACTGATGCCACAGTGATGGAAGCACTGAAATCCAGCAGACAGATGGGTGGCTGTTTGCTGGTGCCCTTCACTATGGGACAGAAGAAATGGGAAAATAGAGAGGTATCCTGGGGAGAAAGAAAGAAAGAATGTGCTGCTTTTCTCTTGAGGGTTTTTTTTTTCTTTTCCTACACTGCTAACTATGTTATTTACTAGATGCCTTTTCTGGGCTGTGCTTTTTCTTCTCTCCCCCACCCCTGTTGCGTTTGCAGAGTACTTTCCAAGGGGTGTTTTGTGAATTAGCTTCATGCTTTAAAAGAGAAGATTGCTCTGGCAGAGAACAGCATAGTTGTAAAAGTGTCAAGGTGTTATGAATGTCCTGATGATAGAGCCCAGTTGTTATCTGCTGGGTAGTGAGGGAGGATAGCTAATGATGTGCAGCATGTAAACCGTTTGTTGCTCTAATCCATCTGTGTGGAGAGGAGTGAAAAAGAGGGGCGAAATCCTGGGAAAATTACTTGGACAGCTGGAGATAAAGTGTGTACTGATGGAGTCATCCAGAGGTAGCTGTCAACATGAGCTGTGTTTGCATATAATCCAAGCGATGCACAATGGTTCCTTTTGGTACTTTTTTTTTTATGGGGGTTCATGTGTCTGTGCACAGACCTTAATTACTATCCAGTATCTCTTACCAACTGGGCTCCAGTTTTAAGTGAGGAATGTGATTTTAATCAATTTGTGGCTGGGTGGTGGAGAGCAGTACTACAAACAGACCAAAGCAAGACATATGGATCCCTTTGGAGGACCTGAATTAAATGAGAAGCAGTCATTTTATTAATTCTGCTGTGTTTTATAGACCTTTTATATGGAACATTACCCATACAACTTCACTAGCTAATTAAAAAGGGCTCTTATCAATTTGCTGGGCAGTTGCTTATGCAGGAGAGAAAAAAAAAGAAAAAAGAAGAAGAGAGGAAGAAATAATATTTTTTTTTGAATCCCAGAAAATCATCAACCTTAAGGGTGTACGGAACAGATCACCAAATGCCTGGTGAGACTATTTGGACAGCTTATCTTCACTATTCTAAAAGAACTGTTTTTAAAACTGAACATTACACAACACTTTGAGACTGATCTGCACCATGCATGTTGTTCATGAGGAAACCTTACACAGGTCGGGTGCAGAGCCTGCAGATATGTGAGCACAGGCTAAATTAGCACAGGCTGGATTTCTGTGATCCCTCCCGGCAAAGGAGGCACCCTTTTCCTTGGGCTGGCGTTAGCCTTTAACAGCAGCAGTTTGAGCAGCTTTGTAATGTTCTTAGCCAGGACTGAGGAGCGCATGTGGTGCTGGCGGGTGGGGAAGCTTTTTGCAAAGGGAGGAGAGAGAAAAGTGAGTGCATGGGGGGCCACGCTGATCCCGACTGATCATCGCATCAGCACGGAACCGATGGCTTTAAAATGGACTTTGCCTTCTGCAGACAACCTGAGAGGAAGGGCAGGAGAGCTGGGGGAAGGTTATGGAAATGGGGAGTGCCTTTCTGAGTGCAGCCCTCTGTGCTGCTCCCTGTGTATGATGGGACGAGGCTGAGGCCATCCCAGCACCTGGAAAGCAGCATCACAAAAAAAAATAAAAATAAAAAAAAAAAATCAGGAGAGACTGAGAAAAGAAAAGTCTTCTGAACGCCTTGCACCTCCACAAACCCTGACTTTACGTGGCGTATTGGATTTTACAAGCACGGGGTCTGCTGGGAGCTGCCTGCCGAGCACACAGTTAGCAGTGATTGAACACCAGCGTTTTTTAGCATTTTGACTTAAATCCAGTGTAAACTTGCAAGTGAACTGCTGGCCTGGGCTGGGTCTCTGGTGGACAGCAGTCAGCCGTGCATCACAGGCCGCGCAGCCCGGACGGTGGCTGCGGGTCACAGTTCAAAGCAAGCCTGAAATTTCGCTTCAATGCATCCTGAATTACCTCTCATCCCAGGAAAGCTTTATTTTTCTCCCTCTCTTTTCCCCCAGCCTTGAGCCAGCGTGGCTGGAGAAGAGAGGAGAAAAGGAGCCGGTGCTGAGACCATCTCAAATGTACCTGGACTACAAACAAACCGGTATTTTCCTCCCAGCAAAGCTGTTCCTTTAATCTTTATGAGCAGGAGAAATTCATGCATTACAGAGGCACAAAAATGAGAAAGGGAAAAGGCGGGTGGGAATAGTTGCATTAGAATTAAGCCCTGTTTTTAATATGACACCTGTCAGACTTATTGTTAAAAATACGGAGAAAGGCTCCCTTCAGAAATAATAACATTGCAGCAAGGTTAGTTACACACAGTGAGTCCTGTCAACAGCCGCAATTAGAAGTTGTTTACCACCGAGAGAAAGAGCTTGGCAGCCCCGGGGCTGCGCGGACCCCTCCGTGCTGCTCAGCCCCAGCCCAGGGCTCACGGATAATCCTCCCTCCCAACCCAGCCCGCAGCCGGGATGGGAGATTCTTCCCCGCAATCACATTGCTTTCCTAATGACACCATCGCCCGAGCGGGGATTAAGTGCTGCTTTACAGTCAGGGGCTGGTGTCACCAGGTTTAGGCTGCCGAGCAATTAAAGGGTCAATTTAGGGCGGGTTGGTGGCGGTGAAGGGCAGGGGACCGGGGATGTCTGGCGAGGAGAGCCCCTGATGAAGAAGAGCTGTCAGAGCGCCCTGCCCTGCAGGGCGACTCTTTCTGCGGGCTGGCTATTAAAAGCCATTCCTTGTAGTCGCAATTGAGCCCCTGGGCCGCGGCCACCAGGAGAAATCCCCTCCGCTCCCGCTGCGGGGCTTGCGAGGCACCGCCACTCGAACCTCGACCGCAGAATTAATTCCATTTATGCCCTCAGCCAGATTTCAAAGTAAGGCTCTGGAGACGCAGGAGAAATTAATTTATTAAAAAGCAATAGCTTGATAATGCACATGATGATAGAATAAATGAATCTGTTCAATATCTTATAAAACAGTTGGCAATCACATAATAGAGCATTCATTGTCAATTTAGTAGCTTGTCTCATTATACTCTGCAAATAGTGGTAAAATGGTGTATTATTCATGAACCAACATGCTTTAATTACTTTTAGTGCACATTTATTTTTTCAAATGTAATATGAGTTAGATTTAGCCATAACTGTAACTCAGCTGATGAATCTTGAAGCAGTAACACAAACTGGAGGAGAAATTTTATGAACCCAGGAATCAGTTTCTGGGAAGTTTGTAGCATTTTTATATGCTATGAAAGCAGTCCTAAAATACCAACCTCTGATGTTGTCCCAAATCTGGATTGTAGCTGATAATACTTAATAAATACATTATTATTAATTGATAATTTAATCAGTTGTAAATTCAAGTTTTATAATTTGCTAGGGTTGTTGGGTTTTTGGGCTTTTTTTTTTTTTTTAATCCATAAAGAAAACCCCTGTGTCTAATACAGTTTATTTGTTGGCTTTACGTATAGAAATTGTCTTGTTACCACTCCCTCCCTTCTTGGCTTCTCACATACACTTTTCACCAGCCTAATTTGCTATGAAGGTCTCACACACACGCAGCCAAGGTCAGTGAAAGTCCACTGCTCATTTAAATTAAAATGTTTGCAAGGATTTATACATAATAAACTGATCTTGCCTATAACAATTGGTTTCCTTAAGTAAGTCTTGCTGCTACTAAGTATAATGTTGCAGCACACTGTTGATTTCTATGTACATAGAAAAAAGAGCACAGTAAAATAAGATGACTTGAAAATGCAATTAAAGTGTAAATCTTTGCACCCATTAACATTTAGGGTCCATTAGATTGCTTTGTCTTTTACAATATTAAATGCTAAAATGTTTTGGTTTTATTCTGTAACAGCATATTCCAATTCTATTTATAATACAAATGTAATTTAGGTCCCGGTAAATCTTGGCTTTAATTGGTTATTAAGTATGTGCTACTATGTCATAAATTTAATTCACAGAATTTCTTTTTTTTCCCCCCTATTTATCTCTCTGGCTTTGTATTCTGGGGTTAGGAACAGGGTTTGGTGCCATCATCACCATTTAGCCCATATGAGCATCTTCCCCAGGAGTGTGGACTGGGGTCATTGCCCTCACTCTGAGCCCTTCAGGAGGTGCTGGGGGGCATCCAGGCTGGAGGCTGAGCTCACACAGGGGCTGTGTGTGCCTCTCTGCCCAAAGGGAACTGCTCTTGCAAGGTGCTTTCTCTCCACAGGGACTCAACATGCTGGCTGGCTTTGCTGTGGGGTCTGACTCTGCCAGGCAAGAGATGGAGCTGTGGCCAGTGCTGCAGCTTTGGCCCTATTAAAGGTTGTAGAGGTTATGAATCAGGGCTGAATTTCACTCTTTTGCCCTTGATGTTATCTTCTGCCTTGAAAGGTGTCCAAACTGTGGCTGCACAATTATGAGTCTTTTCCTCAGGCCTCAGTAAGCACAATTTAGACTGGTTTTTATTGGTCACTGAGGATGAGTTTCTAAGGTTTTTAAGATTCAAGAACTGGGGTAATAGCATTGTGAGGGCATGGCCCAGTTTCCTTTGTAATCCTGATTTCAGTTCCCACTAGTAACCTGAAGCCATGACTGTTTAATCCTTAATTCCTGCCACAATTAACATCTCATATTCAGGAGTACTTCTCTGTGATTTGGAAGGAAATCTGTCCCCAGCTAGGTCAGCCCTAGCCGG
The DNA here is from genome assembly GCA_025920805.1 of Petroica traversi. Lineage (NCBI taxonomy): Eukaryota > Metazoa > Chordata > Aves > Passeriformes > Petroicidae > Petroica > Petroica traversi. The sequence continues at coordinate 3,242,988 of JAHLSL010000036.1, read as the reverse complement.
TCTCTTTACTAAGTGGGAAGGGATCCTTTTCAGCTGGAGTCAAACACAGTAACACCTCATTTAATGGTGCAATAGAGCAGAGAATCTGTTCACAGGCTCCGCTCCGATGCAGTAGGAATCAACATCCCCGCAATTAGAGCTGGTGAGGAATGCAGGCACACAAACTCATAAGCTACTAATGAACTATTTGAGCAATTCTACAGGTATTTATATAAGGCTGAGACAGCATCCTCCGCTGAAGAGCTCCCCCCACCTCCCACGTATTCCCAAGGAAGCTTTAAGTGAAGTGAAATTTCTTTATGTAAATACGGGCAATGCAGAGAGTCCCGCGTGCTCTGCCACTGCCTCTGCGCTCTTGTTTGTGCTGGTGAGCAAACAGGGCTGCTCTGCAGCCACTTTGCTGCATGTCAGTGCCCACAGAGGTCACTCAGTTTGCTTCTCCCCAGCAGCATTTTTACACTCGTGAATGCACCATCACACCATGCTAGATGAACCAGGGGACAGCTTTATTTTATCCCTTTTCCAGCACCTTTCTACCACCCTGCCTAGTTCACGCTTATCCTGCATTTCCCGCCTTCATTTGCACACCTAAAGGCTAAATCCTGTCCATTCCCCCATGGGGTGACCTCAAAGAGCACCTCAGCTGGGTATGTCACCCCTTTCTGTGGGTCACAGCAGGCAGTTTCCAGGGCAAGCCCCTCTCCAGCAGAGCCCAGGCACATCAGGCAGTGTCCACGGGTGGCTGAGGTACAGCAGGAATCCCTAAGGCAGAATTTCCCCTGGTCCCTCTCCGGGTAAGCAGGGCAAAGGGTAAGGACAAAGCTGAGGGTTGCATCACCACTTCCCTGACCTGGTGCCCAAATGTTCTTGTGAGCAACACTCTATGAGCTATTGCCTTACTCTCACCTGTTCCTGCTCTGCACCAGGCTGGCAATTCCTGCCAAAAGTTGAAGCAAAGATGGTCACCTGTTTGTTGAAGTACAAAAACAGCCTAAGTGCCCTAAAACATGCCATTGCACAAACTGGTGCTCACACTCAAGCTCTGAAGAACCCATCAAAGGTACAGACCATGCTCATCCCAGAGACCCTGCGCCTCTGGAATGAGTGACACGCCACAGGGAGAGCTCAGCAGGGCTCAGAACATTGTATAAATCACTACAAAAGCTTATTATTTCACTGTGTAAATTGCATACGGAGCACTTGAAAGGGACAGACTTTAACAAACAGAGAAAATAACTACAGCAATTTGTCTTCAAAATAAAATAAAGGAGTAAAAAAACCATCCACGATGATCAATTGAACTACACTTCAAACTTTTACTGGCAAATTGGTCAGTCAGTCAGCTAAATATTTGTTTTATGTCCATGAACAAGTAGAAATTACAAAAAAAATTATAAGATATCATTTTTTTTTTCCAGAGCACGAGCCAGTCTTTGCCTCACTGGTCTTATTGGCTTAGTAATCCATATATTTACTGCACTTAGAATGAAATGCAACAGTTCCATCTGAATAACCTGATTACTTTTAATTTCCTTATTTTTATATCAGTCCCCTGGTTTGTTAGTTTATAATAATCAAATATTTTCTCAACAGCAGATCAATTGTTCACATGGATGCCCTCACACCTGAATGTGAAGTTAATGGCATCTTTTGTACAGATCTATGTTCCCAGCCACAGTCCATGTCCATGTGGATAACATGTGCAAATGTGTGTTTACATTTATCTCTGTATCTCACACATATATAAAATACAGACAGAAACTCCTATACAGCACTAACTATTTGAAAAAAAATTGTCAGGGTTTAGTGATTTCCCTAAGTTAATGACTTAAGCTTTCTAAATTTTGGAATTATGGATGCCTCTGCAAAAGACAGTAGATGATTCAAACAGCAAAAAGCTCCATGACGTTAGAAATTGCCAGTATTGCTTTAAAATGTTGACTGAACTAGTACGAATATCTTCCAGCCCTCCTTAAAATCAGTTCTTGGCTCCTGATATCTGTTCACATTTGATATACTTTCCCTGATGACCCTGGATGCGTCTGGAGGTCAGTGCTCCAGAATTCCTGGCTATCTTTATTGTCCCTAACTTGCTTTCTCTCCAAGCCTCTTCCTCCTTGCCAAGAAAAATATTGCTGGTTGTTGTATCTTCAGCAGTTCTCTCTATCAATGCCTAACAGACGGATGGTTTTTCTGCTGAAAAGCAGGACCAAATGCTTCTGCTGCCTGGCCACGGGCTGGGAGCATGTGCTGAAGTGGCTGCAGACCAGGAGAAACAAAAAGGCTGCAGAGAACAGGAGAGCATCTTAAAGTGTTCATGACAAGGTTTTGCAAGGTGTTTTAATAAAAGAACCACGCAGGTAAATATTTACACGTGAAAAACCTCTCACCCCGTGGGATACTGGAGTGTTTGGTCAGGTGAGTTTTTTGTTTGAGTTTTGCAGGCACTGCTGAGCCCCTTCCTCACCATTTCCCACCAGCAGCACATTCTAAGCTCCAGCTAAGCTTCTCTTGCACTTGCTTGTTCTCGAAATTGCACTCCTTGACATCTGTGGCTGCAATCTCATTCCACTTCACTCTCAAAGGCCACAGTGCCACCTCTCCTCCCTGGGGAGGGGACTCTGTTCAGCAGGGCAGACCCCAGGACATGCCACTGACCACCAGCTGCTTCCTTCCCTCCTCCTGTCCCTGCCTCCAAAGCTGCCACTTACCTCTAAAGCCCAGCATATGCCATCAATGACCCTCTCATATTCATTGATCTTCCTGAGCACATCAACCTGTCTCTCTAAATCTGCACTCTGATTTTTCAAGTAATAGAAAGAATCCCTCTGGATAACCACATAATCATCTCCTTTTGGCTCCTGGTCAGGCTGCCTCGCTCTTTCTTGCTCTCTCTCTTTTTCTGAATGAGGACGGTGATAAAAACGCTGCCTTCCCATTTCAGTCTTCTGCAAGGCTTCCTGGGTGCCCCACCAGACTCTGTTTCCAGCTCTTTGAAGATGAATGAATAATATTCCTTTGTGTTTCTATTGTCTGCAAACTACCAATTAAACAGAACCAGCAACCAGAGATAAAAGTAGAGCCTTGGCGAAATCCACAGCAAAATGGACACAGAAAGCTCAGAATATTTTCACATGTGCAACAACTGGAAAGTTAGAGATGCAGAGTGGGAAGCAGGGGGCAATGCCAGATATCACCATCAGGGCTCAGATGCCCACAGAAAAACTCTTTAATTGCTGTGGGACTACAGGCTAATTATTATATAATTATATAATTATATGTAGCTATTTATATGAGGGAAAGAGATCATATTTAGTACATTACCATAAATTCACAAATCAGGAGCTTTATTTTAAAATCTTTGACTGTGTGGCCTTTCATCTTTGAACTGTTTGGTAACTTCAAGCATCATTACCCCATAATGTGCCAGAATCTGCAATTAGTGCGAGTACAATTACAAACAGTCTGATATTTGTATTGTGTTTAATAAAACAGGTCTGTGAATTTGTATGCTTGGAATAATAATGAAATCTAGGTTTAATAATTGATCTTTAAAAAATGATTTTAATATCCTGGTACTGATACAGCTAAATATCAAACGGTGTAAATAGAACATGGAGCTCTTCAGCTGTTAAGCTAAATGGGACATTATCTATCCATCTTTGCTTTTTCCATTGCACCTACCAGACTAGCAAATAAGTGATATGATTTATTTATTTTGTTTATTTGGAGTTATGTAATAATAAAAAAGACTCCTGCACAAGGCTCAGTAAACCCTGCCACGCCCTTAATGGAGCAGTGTGATCCCAGCCACATTAGTCCAGCCCTTTCTGCAGGCGCTCAGCCAAGGAGTCACCTCCCAGAATGCCTTCCCACCCCTTGGCTGAGCAGGGAGCAGCCCTGCAGCCCTCTCCAAACCTCATGCCTTTTGCAGCAGGGCTGGGAGATGCTCCAGAGTGGGACATTCCTGCCCCTGCCCCAGCCCACTCTGGGAGGGGGTCTCTGACAGCCACCTCTCCTTGCCCCAACTGCAGGCACTGGGCTGGGCACTGCTGTTTGGCACAGCAAAGGGGTCACAGATGATCCAGGGCTCAGATCCAGCCTGCAGATTTGAAAGGAGAGGGGTGCAGGACTGCAAAACATCTGCTGACTGTGCAGAGTAAAGTGCCTCAGCCTGTGCTGAACCCCAGGCTTGCGAGGGCAGGCTCTGGCTGGGGTTATTGTGCTGAGCACATGGGAGGAGGCTTCTCCAGGTTGCTGCCACAATGCTCATCATGGTCTCACACTGAATTTGGTGGATAAGTGAATGCCTTTGTCTTTATCTGTTTGTCTAGGTAAAAATTGTCATTAACATTTTTTTTTTCCTTTCAGTATTTTGTTGTTGTTTGCTTCAGCTAGCAAGATAACTGTACAGATAACTTCCTCTTCTCAAGTGAAATGAGATGGAAATAGCACCTGTCTACAAAAATCAATTTAGAAACCCCCTATATATTTTTGGGCTCAGACAATGGGTATTTCCAACACCATGCCTTCTAAAACTCTTTGAGTGTAAAAAGAAGGGGGAAAATAATAATACCTGGATGTGAGCTATCATCCATCAATCAGGAAAACTCACTCAGACTCAGATGCATGAACCAAAATGAACTTCAGATAGAAATGAATGGGAGATGGGCTATGTTGTCTTATTTGCTTGGGCTACTTCATTATTAATCTCTTTGCTTCTATTTATTTTAATGATCCTAGCCAAGAAAGCTTCATTTATGAAGACCACTTTTATTTTTTTAAGGGCTATGTGTGCTTGACTGTGTTCTATTTCATCACAAGCGCCAAGAGCAGGGCTGCTTTCCTTACAGCTGCTCCAATTGTACCTAAAACGTGTTGGTGCCTTGACTTGGAGAGGGCTGGACCTTGGTCCCCATGCGTTTGCAGTCAGGAGCCCAGTGCAGGGTCCTCTGTCACACACCCCTCTTCCAAGGGGGTTTCTCTCTTGCAGACAGTGAAAAACTCTGAGATGGAGAAGGGAAAAGTTAAAAAACCAGAGTCTATTAGAAGAGATGCTAATGGGTCTGGCCTGCATGTGTGAGATAGAACATGATAGAGATTTTCTCCAAACTCTCCTTGTCTCTGCTCTCACTGCTCCTCCAGAACAACCAGCACCTTCTCCTGCTCTCCTGTCCTATCCCCCCCCCCCAAAACAAAAACCAGGCAGCTGAGAGGGTTTTTCTAAATGAGATACACCTAATTAGTAGCTAGTTGTAGACTTGCTGATCACACAGAATTTCAGCTCTTTGTTTATAACCCAGCATATGCATCCGTAGAGCATTTTTACGAGTAAATGTACACATTTCATTAAAGGTACCATCTTTGCTGCTTCCACAGCTTTGTTCTATAAAAGAGTCTTGTAGAAGAGTTGTTTATTCCCTGAGCGCAAAGGAAAAAAAAATCACTTCCATTATTCTATTAATGCAATTTCAACTAATTAATGAATGATTTTCCAGAGCTATATTTACAAATCAAACCTGGTGATGAAGCACTCATCCCTGCCAGCTCACCTGGGCCCTGTGTTTCTCACTTTGCAGTAACACAAGCTGAATGCCCACAGAAAGGCAAGGTAAACTCTACTCAGAGTCACACCATAATTCACTAGCATGACCAGGATTAGATACCTGGAGTTTTTTGTCCCAGTCTCTTACATCAAATGTCAGAAATACTTCACTACACCAGCAATATTTTGAGGTCTTGGAGGGCTCTGATGCATGCAGATATCTCAGTTCAACAGCAGCTCTGTGCCTTCAGAGTCTGCAAAAATGGGGATGCATAAACATTGCTAATGCCTCTCTGAGAGGCAGGGGGTCCTTGCACTTTGTTATACCTGACCTCAAATTTGGTAGCTCAAGTTTAGAAGTTTAGAGTCTTTTCTTTCTCTAACCTGGCAGGTCCTACTACTTTCCCTCCCTCAACTGTAAAATTTGTTCAATCCCTTAAGGATCACTGCTGAAGCATACCTAACAAACCACACCGTGCCCAGAAGAAAGACCAGGCACGTGCAGGGTGCAATGCAATGGCTGATCTGAATAAAGGTCATTTATAGGAGACAGGTGACAGTCCCCACATTGCCTCTGCCATGGCTGGAGGCATCAAACCTCTCCTTGTGAGCTCTTGTTCACCCAAGGCACCAAAAAGCCTCCTCACATAAACTGAACCCTCTCCCCCCCGCCCCCCCCCCCTTTATTTTTTGTTTTTCTGGGTGTACCATGGGTCTGGTAAAGTCTTGCAACAGAGCCTTCATCCAAAAATATCAAGAGCCTGCTTAGCATACCTCACATGCACTGCACAGAGGCTTACAACACAAGATTTACAAGCTCCCAGAAAGGGAAAGGCTCATTTAAGAACAGGCCATTGCACACAAACATCAGGAAAAGCTGGTGGAAGAGGAGAAATAGATTGCTTTAAGTATTGCTAAGCACCATCCGTGATTATGAAGGGAAGTGCCTACACGCCAGCAGCTGAAATTGCAGCTCCACCATTTGGTGCTCAGTTTTGTAGATTTTAACTGAGCGTTAACAATCATTGTGTAATTGAACACCTCATTCAGTTCATTAGCTGATGGCTGTGCAGTGCTGTCAATGTGCAAAGTGCAAGCCAGGTGCTAAGTATTGTAATTATTTGTTTTCTCAGCATTTAAACCATTGGTGATTCCTGACTGCTGGAGATGGAAGCAGTTTGCTTTGCATGGGAATGCTGAGCACAGATATGACCACAAGAGGAGCACCACGTGTGGCCCAGATGTGATTCCTCACTTGCTGGCCAATGTGGTTGAAGCTCTTTGCCCTCCTCTAAGAAAAAGGACTCCCATTTAAAGCTCCCCTCCAACTCTTGCCTGGTACTGCTTGTCCCCATCTCATCCCGACAGTTTTCTGGTTGGAAATCCCAGTCAAAAGCAGTGATTTTGCTCTCCCCAGCCCACGTCTGTGTTTCCTGTGGTAAGAGCTCGTGTTCATTGCAGTAGGACCTTCCTGGACCTCTCCCACTGAGTGCTTTGCAGACTGAGACCTTGAGGAAGCTCAGAGAAGGAGAAGGCAAGGTGGGCCAACTGCTGGGTACAAGGGAAAAGTTTATCCAGCCTGGGTTGGGGCCTGACCCATGAGAGTCTGAGCATCTCACTGAACACAGGGAAGGTCATGTTTCCCTCCTGGAAATGCCACTGCTGCAGGCTGGTGTTGTCCTGTCATTCATTTCTCACAGTGAGGAGGTGCAAATGCAGTGAGGAGGTGTGAAATCTGAGCTCTTCTCTTCTCCAGATCTGCTGGTACACATCGGGGCTTCAAAGGCTCCAGCTGTAGGATGCTGATGTTGGAGTCTTTTTTGAGGCCCTGACTGTCCATGCTGGAAATTCCTCTCTGTCCTGTCCCCAGTGCATGGCTGGTGCTCACCCAGCACCTCAGAACACCTCAGGTCAGTGCCAGGTCAGCCTCGTGCCAATGGTGTTACCTGGTGACCACTGGCCTTTGCAGAGAGCATCCAAAATATGCATATCTTGGAGTTTTCCTCTATGTCTTTATTAAACTCAGATGCTGACCCACGGAGTGCTAATTAGCTAGATTCAAAACCAAGCTTAAAAAAATGATAATGAGTTTACTGACTATCAGGTATGAAAATAAGGTCAGTCAAAAACATATCAGTGCTTTAATTAAGCCTTGCTGAGCGAGACGGAATGACTGTTAATGACTCCTGTTTTTGCTAAACTTCCCTTCTGTGGCCTGGGACTTCAAGGCAGGGACTGTCCCTGTTTGTCACTTTTTTGCTCATGTAAATTGCCTGAGCGAGACAAGCACTTGCTCACCTACAAAGCTCTGCGGGATGGAGGATGTATGTTTCTGGTGCATACGGACAGGCATGCTTCTTATTTTAGGCAAACTAATGTCAGCCAGCAGCATCTTTGGTTCTGTAGCTTCTGCACACTGGTTTATTTTGCATACACAATGCCTTGTTCCACATGGCTTATTTGTATTTTGGTCCAGGCTGCAGCCAGCATTATCACAATGATATTTGGGCAGGCAAATTTAAGACAGGGGAACTGCAAGAGTGGATCAGACTTACAGTTTATCTAGTTCGGCTGTTGGTTTCTGACTGGCCATGTGCAAGTCCCTGGGAGGATGCAGAAAGAGGAGGTTCAAGGAGCAGTGCTGGAGGAAACAGCTTTTCCTCAAAAGGAAGGGCATCACAAACATTGCATCTAGCAACCTGAATGAATTTCATCTATTCATTTCTGAGTTTTATACATTTCTGGCTTCCATGTCTGCCTGTGCCAGGACACAGGTTAAAGTTATTTCTTTTCTTTTTTCTTCTTTTTTTTTTTTTTTAATAGGAACCCAACATGTACATCAGGTATAAACCAAATGAGTTTGGGGATTTTGTTTTGTTTTGCTTTCAGTTCCTCTACTAATAACTTTGCAGATTCATAGGAAGATCTGGCAGCTTTTGGTTTTCCTCTAAGCTTAGAGGCTGGGGCAGGACAAGAGGGAGTGGATTCAAACTGAATGAGAGCAGGTTTAGAAAATAAACCTTTATATATTAAGAAAAAAATGTTTACTATGAGAATGGTCAGGCACTTGAACAGGCTGTCCAGAGAAGCTGTGGATGCTCCATCCCTGGAAGTGTTCAAGGCCAGGCTGGATCAAGCTCTGAGCACCTTGGCCTAGTGAGAGGTGTATAAATGAAAGTAGCCTATGGTTGTGGGGTTGGAATGAGATGATCCTAAGGTCCCTTCTAACTCAAACTATTCAAAGATCCTGTGACAAGGAGAGCTCCTTGGAGAACCAAGCCCTCTGCCCAGTGTTGCCACTGCACCATCCCTGGGTGTTTCTAAGCATCTGACATTTGTCCTGCCCTCTGCCTTTTGGTGACAGTGTCCTTCATGGTGTCACATCAGCAATCTGTAATTTGCCACACTGGCAAAACCCCTGTGTCCTCCCTGCAAATGGCAAGCCACCAGCAGCTCTAAGACCACCAACTTAGAGGTCACTGGTTGGGAACTGACTGACACATAAAGGTTAACTCTGTATGGTTTAAAGAACTGTGCCTGCTATACCAGGTCAACAGAGCAGGGCTATTTTGGTGGTGCTGTGGCATTTTGCAGCTGTTTTCCTGCTGTGTGTGGTCATTCTAAGAGACAATGCCCTGTGGAGGGTGGAATCAGCCCAGCCTGGCCCTGGGGACACCAGGCAGAAGGCCACCAGGGACACCCTGCCCTTTGCCACCTGCGAAGGTGATGCTGAACTCTGAGAAATGACACAGAGATGTCTCAGACTGGGCACCCAAAGTAAATGGAAACTTTTGACCTTCACTTCTCTGCGCCTCATTTCCTCATCTCTAGAGGTTTCCTCCTCTTGCAGAAGGTGAAATGTGTTCAGCAGTGACTGTGGAGCCTGTGTGTGATGGGGAGAGGGCAGGGAAGGAGAGGAAACATTGCGCAGGGAGCACTGAGGCAGCTGAAGCCTTTCTGTGTCAGGTCTGTCCCTACTTGTTGAGACATAAGGATGAGAAGAAATATTGAGTGGTTACGAGTGCCCTGCATGAACTGCAGAACCTGTGACTGGTGATGTTGCAAATACTGACTGACACACACAATTCACAGTCCTTCAAGTAAGCAAAGCTGAGGCAATTAAGCCCTTCAGTTTTCAGCACTAATTTCGTTTGAAATATTTGCATTTTGGTTTTTATCAGTTTGGATATTCCATCAAAAATATATCCTCTAGACAGGAGACTTTGGCTTTGCAGTTCCTGCATGCAATCCACAAAGTCTTCACAACTGTAGCAATTTTTTTTTATAAATAAGGTAGAGTAATTGTGCATTCCTTCTAGGATGGGAGAGCCCATCCTTTGGTAACTTAACCCTTGGGAGACTCGCTTCTTTAATAAAAACCAGCTTCTTGTTTTTATTGTGAACTTGACTACCTCCCCTTTGTCAGCTAAACCAAAGTGTATTAGATCTCCTGGCAGCTTTAATAGGTGAACTTGCACAGAATAACCTTTCCAGAGGATGGGACTGAGCCTATGAAGTATTAAGTGCCTTCAAGGTCCACTAAAATCAATGGGATTGAAGAATGCCATACCCTTGAAGGGCTGAGCCCCAAGGGATGGCTTCTTCTGGGATACACTGATTCTGAAGACAGGAAAAATAAAATATTTAAAGCAGCCTGACAGGCACAGGCTAAATTCTCTTCCTTTTGTGCTGAAACATAATTTTTTTAATATGCCCTGAGCATGCTGTGAAAGCAATCTTTCTACGTGTTTCCTTAGTGGGGAGTGTTTGCTCTCTATGCTCATCAGTCACAAAATCTGTGACTGATATGGCCCCAAAGCATCAGGAAAGTTTAAGTTCTACAATTTTTAAATAAGACATAATTGTTTGTGGAAGAAGATTCTATCAAATACCTAAGCTGGGAAAGGGTTACTGCAGGGACATACATCAGCACTATGTACTTTACATTCTTAGTCCATTGGTTTCTACAGCAGTTCTTGTTCACAGTAATGTGAGGCAGTTAATATGGGATCTGAACACCACTGGACTGATAAGCCTTCATACTGGCTTGCAAAAGTAATTTTCAGTAATCTTTGAGGGGAAAAATTGCATTTAGTGGGGAAAAAAAAAAGAAAAAAAAAGGCTTAGCCATTCGTGCATCCTATTTTATTGAGTATGCAAGTAATAGACTATGCAGAAATTGAACTTTTGATCCATTAGGCTGTGCACAGGGACAAACTGCTGCCGAGTTACTGTCAGAAAGTTACACTTCCAAATAGAAAAGTTTCACAGTATTTTTCCTGAATCTTGTTTGAAAATGAGAAGCCAATATTACTGTTAAACTTCAAGCTTCCATCAGAAAGGACTGGAACAATGCAAGGATTGGAGCAAGCCAAGGCTCTGCTCTCACGTATCACACTCCCACTGCCACAATTAGTCATTCCCAAATGAACTGTTTTTCATGGCTGTTGTGCAAGGCAGTGGTAACATCCTTTCCTAAAGGTTTCATGAACACAACTGTCTATGTCTGTTCTGCTCCAACGATTTCTTCATACCCTGAGCCAGGCCAGGCCAAATAGATAATTTCAAACCATTTTAATTTCCTTGACCCCAAAATGGTTCAATTTCCAACCAGGACTAATCACCATATATTTCTTTTAAATCCCCAGCCATCACAAGTCCAGTACAACCATGAATGAGTGTTTGTGGCTGTTAACTTACACAGCCTTTCACCTAACAAGAGTGGTTCAGGTTTGGATGAGCATCATGGTAAGAACTTTCCTTTTGCTAGAAGTGGCAAGGTCATGTTTGAAAAAAAGCATCAGGAGAGACAGGAGGGAACCTTGCTGATTCTGTGTGTATGCTGAAATCAGAGATTTCAGAGAGCTTCAGCTGCATTTCCCAAAGCATCACAGGCCCAGAGGGACAGATGGATGAGGTTAATTATGTAGTTCAACACCCAGCTGGGAGGTAGCTGCCACCCAATGCATTCTCCACACCTAAGCTGATGGGCTTCATGGACCCTTCATGAGGAGAAAAAGATCCCGGAGGAAGGAATTGCCAGAAAATGCCAAAAAGGGAAGCAATTGACCTGTGTTGATGCATTGAAGAAGGCCAGGAGAAGTTCTGTATTTGAAATAACAGTGGCAGCGTACTCCCCAGAACCCCTGCACAGCCAGGCCCTCCCAGGCCAGTGTCCATCCCCAGCAGAGCCCCAGGTGACCTCACACCAACTTCACTGCTCCAAAACCAGCCCCGAGGCTCTTTTACCTCTCACAGCCTCGAGCCCACGGGAGAAGGGTGCTGGTGCAAAGCCCTCAGTACCCTGCACCTCTTCTGCCTCCCACCCCCTGCACAGGAGGGTTCCCCTCTGCAACCTCATCCCTGAGCTGTGGCTGCAGCCCCAGGGCACTGAGGGCTCTGTTATTATTCTTGGCTTCTGTGTCTCAACACTTCAGACTCATGAGCCCAGTATGCGATGGAATAATAGCAATGCCTAAATCTCTTCAAAACCTATCCCAGGGTAGGAGCTGAGGAGGACAGCAAGGAAAGGAGTGGTCAGAAGGACTGGAAGGGGCTCAGGCAGGCAGGAGGTTTTGCTGGTAAATGCCAAGGCCTGGGGCAGGAGCATCCTGGAGGGGCCATGACCAGAGAAATACAGACTAAGACATGGGCCACAGCTGCAGACATTGGATCCACTGTAGCAAACACCGACCTGAAACAGGAATGGATCTGAAACACACAGAAAGCCCTGGCTTTGCATATTTGAATTAAGTCATTATTTAGGCTTTCCAGCTCCCAATCTCTCAGAATTCTGCTCAAAGGAAAACCTTTGCATTAATCCCCCTCCTCCATCATTATGCAATATTGCTTAGGGTAAGGGAAGTTTCCTTGCTCTTTTCTAAATATAAATTTCTGCGGTTAAAAAATTAGAGAAATGACACGGCCGACCTTCCTAAATGTGAAGAGCTTCTTTGGGGAAGCACACAAGTCATCTGCTGCAGCAGCCTCTTATCACTTTGTGGTAGGTGATTGCAAAATGCCTCTCTTAGCCAGAGTCACATTGGGTTTAAATTGAGCTAGACAAGGGAACCACAAAAAGGGCTTGTGGGCAGCTGGGCTGCTAAAAGCACGGGGCCTGGCACTGGAGCACTGTTAGTTCTAACAGCAGTTTGTCATGGAAAAAGGAGTGGAGCAGCCTGCAATGCCAACGTCATGTGTGGTTTTCCAAGCACGAGGCTTTGGAAAGAAGACGAAGAAAACACTCGGTGACCATTTTAAACTCAGCAGCCCCTCCCAGTACAGCAGGAGTTAATGCAGTGTCAGACTTTCCATTAATGCCTCTGTTTTTGCAGGGGCTGTGAAAATATGCTCGAGGCAAAAACTTGTGATTCAGCGGCTCAGCTGAAGAGTTAACTTTTCTTTTTATACGTATCCATTTTCAGAGCAGCAATTTATAATAATTTTCATACAGATCTATATATGGTTCTGCTGTGGTGATAGAGGGAGTGAGGAGAGAGCTGTGCAAAGCCTTGTACCCAGCTGCCTGGCATTTCTGTCAGAGAGAGGCAGGGACAGAGGTTTGGGGTCTTTGCCTGGCTGGTGCAAGGGGAACTGAGCATCCTCAGGAACAGGGACACTGTTACCTCAGGGAAAAGAGGCCAAACATGAGCTTCTTTTCAGCTCAGATGGCAGTCTGGGATAAAAACCCCCATGAGGGCTCTCCTTTTGCCCACCTGCCTACACCCAATGTCTGCTGCCCTCATTCATGTAGGAGAGGGACAAAAAATGGCTTAAATAATTTCCCCAGCTGATTTCTCTCATGGTTTGCACCTGCCTGTTTTTTCCTGCAGTTGCCATTCCTAACTCTAAGAGGGAACCCTTCAGGCAGAGCTGTGCCAAAACTTTCCATAATAAACCTTTGGAGATAAATGGTGAGTGCTGAAAAGTGGGATCACACAAAGGAACAGCTCTTGGCCTTGCAATGTCCAGTTAACAGAAGATCAGTCAGCCCTGCCATCCTGAGTTTAACCAAAGTTGAGACCCACATACCTCAGGTGGGACAGCTGGGCATCAGGCTTGTCACTCCTCCTCATAGCCCTTGGACTATGGAATTACTGCTGGGTGAAGTCGTCTCTGGCGTCTGGCAAATCCCTGACTGTCTGTACAGCCCATCTGGGCCACAGGTAGCCCAGGACACCTCAAGCAGCTTGGTGCTGCTTAATATAGTTTCCTTTGTAAGATCATACTGTTTTTTGCAACAGCTCCACTAATTACTGCAGCCAAGTGCCAGCAACCAGACAGATTTACAAGGACATAGAATTGCCACTCTCCTCCTTTGTCTGTGTCTTAGAAGTTGAATCTCGTGTCCTTTCCCTAAATATCACCTTAGCCTGTGTTGTCTAAGATAACCACATTATCTGAGGTTATTTTTCCTCAAAATATTTTCCATACAAACTAAAATACAGTTATTTCTACCCATTTTCAGAAAAGGTTTCCTTTCTTCTTTGCTCTTTCAAGAAAATAGGCTCCTAGCAGGTATTTATCATGATAGCTAAATTAGCTGGTGCCCTTAATACTTGCAGCACAGAAAATCACTTCATCAGCTCTACAATTTGAGCTTACTGGAGAAGACTTTTAAGAAAGAATGAGAATGAAACCTAGAATAACCATTTCTTTCCCCTTGTCCCTTTGTGGTACCAAAGTTCAAGGTGTTTTTCCCTTTCCTTGTACACTAGAAATCTGTGATGATGGTTGATGCTAAAAGCCCATGCCACTGCAGTTTCACTAAGATGCTGAATGATTTTTTTTTTCTTCCAATCCTAAACTGCCATCAGGCAAAGCAGGACAGAAGCAACTGTACTTTGGTGATGGAAAAGAGAATTCTGTATTGAAAGAAGCAGCGCTGATAGGAAAATGTAACATGATCACACAGCCGGGCTCCTGTGCACAACAGCTACCTGCCAAAATTATTCAGGAAGGGCTGAGGAACAACATACCCTGCAAGGTCATCATGGAGAGGTGTGTTGACTTTCTTGAATATTCCCAGAAGGAGGAGCTGGCAGGTGCCCCTGTAGTTCCTCAGATTTTGCCTTTGGAAGAGAACACATGCAGCCCTCAGCAGCTGCTCAGACCCTCTCTGCAGCCCAGACATGGCAGGCAGAAAGGTTTCCATGAAACCTCCCTGATCACCAATCCCAGGTCAGGCTCTTCCTAAATGCCCATCCAGGATGTGAGCCAGACAGAGAGGGAATGCTCTTAGAAAAGGTGGAGGGCATGTGGACATGTGCAGCTGCATGGGTGAATAAGACACAGAAGTCCATCCATGGCAAACCTCTCAGTGAAGCCACCAGTGAAAAACTTAAAATCTAAAGTTACCCCTCTGGGTTAAAGACAAAAATATATATGTAGTGGGAAAAACTCTCTGTAGAAGTCTCTTGCAAAACACTGGTTTCCATGAGAAGATGAATTTACTTGCAGCTTGAAAATATTTGTCAGGATGAAAGCTGTTTCTATTTGTGAGATGCTTTTTTGCTGCCCTCTTCCATAGAGTCAACATGGATACAAATTCAAATGTCCCCATGCATGCACTGTGCATGGGCAATCAGTTATAGTTCAAGATGGCAGGCATCAGAGAAATATTGATTAATTAATAAACAATGAAATTATTTTCCAAACCTTTTCCCTCTTCCAAATTTTAATCTGCTTTTCTTACAAATAATTCAGTAGTTGAATGCTGTAAAAATGATTTTTTTTCTTCAAGGCTCTCTGATTACCTGCTTTGTGTTTTTCCAGCAGGTTGATGTAAGTAGCTCTGGCTCTAGAAGACAGCAAAGCCTTTGATCATCTCAGTTCCTTCATTATTACCTGAGGGAGCCATCAGGAACTCTCTCTCATGTCCAAAAATTATCCAGCTTATCTTCTTGGATTTCTTTATTCAGTGAATTAGTTTTCAGAATTATTCATATTTATTAAGAAGAATCACTGGCACTCCATGGTTAGGTTTCCCCTGAGCTATTTCAGCTCACAACAGTGCAAGGTGTTCAAATGTTCATCTCCTGCTGTGTAACACATCAGAGATGAAAGGCCCTGCTGCCCCTTGCACTTGGAGAGAATCAGGCAACAACCCAAAGTGGTGAATTTCAGTTTCTTGGGTGATGGTCAAGCATGGCCAGATAAGATTTGACTCCTCTATTCCTTCAACTCATCATGATGAGAAGGCTCTGGGGAGATCTTACCTAAAGGGTGTTATAAAAATGAGGAGTGAATTTTTACGTGGCCCAAGAGTGATAAGATAAGGGGAAATTGTTATAAACTAATAGAGGAAAAAATTAGATTAGATTTTAGGATGAAATTCTTCCCTGTGAAGGTGGTGAGGCACAGGCAGGTGCTGGCCAGAAAAGCTGTGGATGCCCCATCCCTGGAAGTGGCCAAGGCCAGGTTGGACAGGGCTTGGAGCAACCTGGTCTCATGGATGACATGCCTGGTCATGGCAGGGCACTTGGTGATCTTTGGGATGCCTTCAAACCCAAGCTTTTCTGTCCTATGACTCTGTGATTGTTGGATGTTCTATTGCCCATAAACAGATCCATACTGCCCATAAATGATGGCCAGATATTTGCACATTCTTATTTCAAGAAAGAAGACACAAAATGTGAAGTCCTTAGCTTCAGTTTAAGGTTTGGAGGACACCAAGCTCTTGCCATCCAGCTGTGCAGTCCCAGACTCTGCGCTATCACCCACCCCTTCCCACTGCCAGGAGGCACGTGCTGCACCTTCAGCATGGTTCATTCAGCTGCCAAGGCCTGGAGACTTTTCACCAATAGTCTTATCCTCAAAAATCCATGTTGTCTCAGTGGTTCACATTAAAACCGTGCCACTTCCCAGGTGAGCTGGCTGTACCAACACTTGTTTCTACCTGGCCTGCTGCTCTAACATTCACATCTCTTCTCTTGAGTACCTGGGTTCGAAAGTTGTTGTCAACACAAGAGAGTGACACAAGAGACCTGTGTTTGTTTCCTAGCCCTAACAGACATCCTGTTTGCCCCTGGGTCGTGCAGCCACTCTTGGCTTCCTCCTGTTTACAGCAGCAAAATACACAATTTGCTCCACTTTCCTGCCACACTGTCCCTCCTTGATGTCCTTCTCTCTCTTTCCCTCTCTCCTTTGTAACTTGACTTCCACGCACCCAACAAACTGCAAGGATCTGGGCTTCCTGGAGCTCCTGAGATATAAATAAATAAACCAAAAAAGGACAATGAGTTGGTTTGTGCCCAAGCAAAGGCAGTTTTGCTTCTCAGCAGGTTTGTGTGAGCTGTTTCTGGTTTCAGTTCACATGGGTTATTTTACCTTTTGAGTTTCTCTTTGACATTCAGGTTTCTGCCTTTTTTTTTTTCCACCTGAAGCCAAAGGGAAAAAAAAAAAAAAGACACCAGATTTGATAAAAAGCCACACCAAATTTTTAAAAATGTAAAAATCTTGCAATTCTAGAATGGGAACTTTTTCTAACTTGGCAGCTTCTCGTTTGCCCAGTACTCCATATCCTGATGCTGGGCTGCTCCTATTAAAAGCAGTTCTGCTCAGAGCACAAGGATGTTAGTGCACGTACCTGCCTGTCATCAACCATCTTGGCTCATGACTAAAACCAGAACATGTACAAAAATAGAAGCACCAAAATCCATCCTCAAAATGAAACAATTACAGGGGACAGTTCATAACTTCACACTGAGGTTCCTCTAGGCCTTCCATGATTTTGTTATCCTGGTAAATAGGGAGCTGACATCAGGACAGAAAGATGCACTCAAGTTCTGTTTGACACAACTGCTGTCTTTGGTGCGGTTTCATTTTATTTTTTATTTTGTGGTAATGTTTAATGCAGCTTCTACTGCTCTGCACACAGTTAAGTGTAGGTGCAAATTGTGAAGAATAATTAATTGCCCATTAATGAGTTTTTGCAGAGGATTGGACTCTAAATGCTAATCGGTGTCTCAGAAAGAATGCCAAATGATATCCACACTGTCTACCTGCTTCTCCCTGATTTCTATTTAGCATGCGATTGGAAGAATTTGGCTTTAATGTTAATTAATGCTTTCAATTAGAACTCACAACATATATTAAGCTGCGGTCGTTTCAATCTCATGATGAACCCATACATAAAACTTGCTGAATCTACAGCTGGTGAGAACAACCCGCATAAACTAAATTTCCCTTCATTTTCCAGCCCAAAATACACCTGTTCCCAGAACTGAGTCTACTAAACCTCCACATCTACATGGCCACTGCATTTGTCTGTCGTCTTTTCCGATCAACAGAGTAACAAAACAGCAACCCAAGGCCCCAGCGAGCAGCGCTCCAGTGAGCAGAGGTGTGAAACCGCAGGAGGAAACAGGCAGAGACACACGAGTGGGGAGGAGAAGCTGGGGATGTTTCTCCCTCTCCCCCTGGTGCAGTGATGGTGCAGGGAGCTGCCCTTGGGTGGACGGTCCCAAAGGGCGGAACTGAACAAATTTGGGCAAGGCACCTGTTGGAAAAGGTGCTTTTGTCTGTTCCTCTCTGGTTGGGTGAGAGAGTCCATGGAGCACCCAAGGCATCCTGCTGATAAAGTCCTGCTCATGTGACGGGGACTCTGTGCTGAAGAGGCTGGGCTCAGGGCCCAGCCAGGCACGGGAGGGAAACACTCAAACTGGACCAAGTTCTTTGGCCACCATCTTACTTTTTCCCAAAGGATGCTCATGCTTCCTCAATCCCTTAGTGCCCTCACCTCAGCTATGACACTGAGACCACCTTTCCTCACTTTTTTGGGGGGATTTATGCATGTCAGAGGCAGCATTTGCAAGCCAGTCCCCACAACCCAGGTTCTGCCCTGCT
>JAHLSL010000036.1:3207626-3224587 GCA_025920805.1 Petroica traversi | reverse complement strand
GGCTGCAGATCATGAGTGCCATCATTTACTGGAGGTGGTGTGGGGAAGCATAGGCAGAACAGGGGGTGATCATCCAGAAACAACTCAGGGCTGTCTTGCCCAAGATCTGACAACAATTGAGTACTTTCCCAGATAAGAGATTGAAAGATTGAACTCCACAAGGCCTCACATAATGTTTTCAGTACCCCTCAATTAGAAACACTTTCTCCCATACCTACTTCCATAAAATCACCAGCGTCCGCATCTCTTGCAGAAAGTTTTGTAATGAAATTTTTTTTTAATATATTTTTCAGCTGTAAACAGCAGAAAACCCCCTTCAGGCACTTCACTAGACCTTTTATCCGCACGCAGGAAAAAGAATTGATTGATTTTGAAGTTAAACGTTGGCATCTGCTGTTATTCAAAACCAGGACCTTGGATACACTCATCCGCCATGCTTTCAGCTCAGCCACCAGTGTGCTGCAAATGAAGACAAGCTGTTGTCAAATGAGAAATGCAAAATAGTCAATCTGTTTGTCTGTTTAATGTAACTGGGAACATAAGCTGCTAAAAATGCTACCATTCTGCACTGTCAGATGGGAGACACTCTCCAACAAACGAAAGCCTAATGACCCATTTTACTCAGGCGCTCTGGAGTTCCTCCTAATGGTATTTTCCATATGCACTTCAACATGCTTTTAACTGAAACTGCAAATGGTACTATTTTCTATCTAACACAAGCGTGTAATCTGTGTAGCATATTTTTTTTTCCTCTGGCACCATGAAGGAATGCTGATGTTCAAGGCGTCTTGAAACAGTGAGCATATTGCTCAAGCATCTGATGCTCATCGTCTCTTTACACCTGTCATTGTACTGTATTAAAGGAAAAAAATCAAGTCATTAACCATGATAGATATGTTTTTAATAAGAAAGTGTTGCGCCTCACCAGGCAGATAAATAGCAAGTCTTAAGATATCTTCAGAGCCCAAGCTTACAATTACAGAATAAAGTTAAATATGCTGGGAACTCTTCAAAGACTGCTATAACTTGTAAAGATTAGGTCTCTATCAATTATCCAAGCTGCATTCCTTCAAGAATTTTCTAGCAATAAAATTGCTAATTTGACTTTTCCTCGGAAAGTTCCCTATTCCCCACAGATAATTATGTGTGAAATGTTGCCTAAACAAAACTGTGATTTGGCCAAGAAAACAAGCGTGGTCCATTTTCAAGTCAAAAAACAATGAAAATAATGCTGTCATTGCCAGAGGAGGGTGGGAAGGAACTCTGGAGATCTTCGTTATTTTGTTAAATATTCTTTGGGTTTGTAGAGTAGGAATTTCATGGGTCTGATTTCAAACCCCACTAAATTATGGGGGTTTTGGCACACAGCAGTAGCATTTAGCCTCTCTTCAGAGGCAGGCTAATACCAGGCAGTCAGTGCTTGATTTGCTTTCTCCTGACAAAGCACCACAGTCTGCTGGCATTCTTGCGGGGTGTGCTCCTTTAAGCCATTACAGTCTCAGGCCCAGCTTTATCTCCACCCCTGCTGTTATCACATTGATATGTTTGTTAATTATTGACTCAAGAAATGCTCAGTCATAGACTGCAGATCCCTGGAAAAGCCCTGCTGTGCCGAGCTGAGCAGCAGTGCCACGAGGATGCTGCTCCCTCCTGGCTCCTTCGCCCTGAGGGTGCTGCCATCACTGATTAGCAAACCCCCCAAAAGCAAGGAATATCTTCAGGCACTCCCTTTTTCCCCACAGAAAAAAAAACCAGATCCTACTCATGCAGATTCCTCTCCAAGCCCCAAAATAAATGTTATCTTTTCCCCATCCGTATATCAGCCTGTGTGTACTGCAGGGACAGAGCAAAGGGACCAGAGTGTCCCTGGGGATGTGTGGCCAGGGATGACACTGCAGCTGCCCCCTGACCATCACAGATGGGCCACTGCCTGGTCAGCACTGGCTCCATAGGGTGGCACCTGACTGGGCTGCATGACAAATTCAGCGTCACCTTTTGGGGATGCGTTAGAAAAAATAGAAAAGATAATTTCAACTTAAAATAGTGGGGAGCAGCAATCTGCACTGACACATCAATGCTTAGGATTTGTGTGCTCTGGAGAGACAGAGGGAAAGAACAGAGAAGAAGCAGGTGAAAAAGTGAAAGACAGAGGAAAAGGGTATTTAATTCAGGGGGTTAGTACAGTGGCCAGTCACCTCCAGGATTATAGAGAAATTTAATATGATTTTGGAATTATCCACTCGGTAACCAAGTAGATATTAATGAATCCAATAAAACAGGTTTGCTTTATTGTAAAAAGTATGATACCTAGAAGAGACATTCAGGTTAGGAGGGGAAAAAATCTATTCCTCTTTGCTAGCTGTATGCCTCCCCCCTGCATAAATAAGTACCCCAAACCTAACATAAAACCAAACCCAGGTCTTTCCATCACAGATCAAAAGTCAGGCAAGTAGTGTTGCATTGCAGCTGCCTGAATTATACTTGGCCTCTGAATAATAAATAGGGAATTTCTCGAACCACAGGCTCATTAATGAGCACTAATTCAGAACTGATGGCACAATGTTCAGTAATTTAAGCAATGTAGACAATGAAGGTTCTCAACTCTGGTACAAAGAGTGACCTACAGAATCTTGTGGAATGAGTAATTACAGCTAATATCCATTTCAGCTTCTATTAGAACATCCAATAAAACAAGGTCATGACAACAGGCAAGGATCACATCCCAGCAAGCCTCACAGTGGGGAGAGATGGAGTCACCCTGGAGCAGGTGGAGGGTTCCTATTAGTTGGGCTCCACGATGAATAAGGCTGCTGACAGCTCCCAGAGGACAGCGGGTGCTGCGGAGGCAGCTCAGGGAATTCAGGGATGGTTTTCAAGAGCACAGGGGTTAGCTTGGGATGGGGTTTGTTTTTGCCCATAACTAACAAAGGCTTGAAGGACAGACCATGTGCTACTGGCTTGCTTTTTTTTTTTTTTTTTTTTTTTTTCTCTCCCAGTCTTTCATATAGTTTGGTATTGACATATAGAGGGAATGAGTGATTTAATAAGTGAGGGCGGACCCTCAACAAGTTGTAACAGAGGAGAAAGTTGATAGATAGAAGCAGGCTATGGGCACCTGAAGTGTAAAAACCAGCTGAGTGAGCAGCAGCAGAGCAGAATGAGCTGCCTGGAGAGTTTTCTGCTTTGTGCAGATGAGCCTTATTAATTCCTAAGAGAGGATGGAGAGCATGGTCAAGTGAGGAAATAAAGAAGCTATCTGCTTCTTTTTGGTACTGTAAGTAGGAAGGTCACTGGTTAAAAACAGTTTCTAACAATACTTCCAAGACTAGGACCTTTTAAAAAACTGCCAGACAAATTATTTTCATCCCCTCAAATGAGCTAAAATCTCACTTTGAAATGCAGGAAGTTTTTCAGTGATACTATTTGGCTTTTAAAACCAACATTCAGACAACACAGGGTATTCAAAGTGATTACTTCCCAAAAAAATTCATCAACAGGAAATTTTTTCTGCAACTATCGGGGCAATGCTGAGAAACCCAGAGGGGGCTGCAACCAAAACGAATTGCCTGACAGATACAGTTCACAACAAGTATTTTGATGGACTCAAAAAATCAACTTTGCTGGCTAAATCTTTGACCCTCATGGAGTTCACTGTGGACATGTGGACAGTGTGGACATGCTGAGAACTCTGCTGTGGGAGGAGTATTTCCTCAACTCTGGAAAGCAGTCTGGTGAGAAAAGCTGCTCCAGAAACAGCAGGGCTTGGTCTCTGTGGGTCAATAGGGCTGCAAACAGACACAAAATGATCAGCAGTGTCCTGAACTGCAGCTGTGGCCCTTGGAGTTCTGAGATAGCAATGCAGGTATCACTGTGGCCAGCTTTGTGTTCATCTCTACCCTTCCCTTCAAGCTTTAAAGTGTCCTGCTCTGAGGGTTTGGAGCCAAAGAGAAGTCCCGGGGAAGAGAATTTGGTGTGGGCTGACAGGTGTGAAATGCCTTGGAGAAAGGCAGGACTTAGCTCAGTCCCCACCGGGACTTCAAAGCTTGTGACAAAATGAGAGAAAAGAGAGTATTTTCCCCAAAGAATTAGGAGACATGAATCCCTTTAGTGGATGGGAGAAAGTGCTTTTGTTTTTCATGAAACCAGAACTGAAGAGAGACTTTCCTTCTCTTGCACCATGCCTACTGTGGTGTTCCTCTGATAGAAGCAGGGTTTGGACAAAAGACCCTAACTCCCTCAACGACTGTTAAATGCTGGGTTTTGGCAGCTGAAAATGCACTTTGGTGCCTAAGTAAGGGCTGACCATGAGCACTTCTTGCACTACATAAACCCCAGCTACAAAATCCACTTCAAGAATGTACTCCCACATACCTACTCCTGTGCCATGTGGCACAGACACCAGTTTTCACCTAAATACCCTTTCATCTCCAGCTGGGAAACAGCTGCCCCGAGTTCCTGGTGGGTACAGCAAGGGAACAACCCTGGAACTTCCTGGAAAAACCCTTCTGGCCAGACATTTCTCCTCGTGAGAGAATCCTGCCTGCTGGAAAGCTGCTGAAGGACCTGGCACATGAACAAATGATTGGACTTTTGCAGGAGTAAAACACTTTTAACACATCTGGAAGTAGGAGGAGCAGAGGAGCCATGGCAGGACCTGGCCTGTGGTGGAGGCAGCAGCCCCCAGCTGCCACACTTTGCCATCCTGTTGCTGCTCCTGTGTTGAATTTTGTTGACTTTAGTAATATTAATTGAAGTAGAATTCCCAGGATTGGTCCCAGGGTTGCTGTAGCATCAAATGAATGCCAAAAATTTAGATTACCTGCAGCTATATTAATTTCCATACTGGCTTGAGGAATTTTTCCTGCATCACTTGAGAAAAGAACCTTTAAAAGCTGTGCTGCTTTTTTTTTTTCATTGTATACTATCTAGTAAGGACTTCTGCTTTCTATTAAAATGTGCTGATAGATATTTCTTTTCTGTTTAACTTTAAGGGACCTTGGTGAATACTTTAAGGTTTGCAGCCCAAATGATTGTTTAGTAAGTAAACTATTTCTCCTCCAGATTTTGGTAAAATACTACAGAGTTAAAATATTTTATTTGGATTCATACCTCATTTCAAAGTGTTGCTTATAATACCTGACAGGAGGTGAACTTTAGTTAGTTATTTCTCCTTTTTTTCCCCTTCTTTTTGGAGGAAAACAAGCAGTCGAACATAGCTTCTGACACATTAAGCATGACTACTGGGAAATTAAAACAAATGCTGGTACAATTCACAGGGGAAAAAGAACTTAAAGTTTGTTTATAAATTCGTTCCCAGTTCCAAATGCATGTCATAAATTAATAGGTCATCAACATACTGTATTTAGCTGGCAGCAAGTAATTTTCTGTGAAGAAATGAGACAGAATATAGCCAGAGTAGCAAATTGGCTGAAAGCGAAGCCTTTTGAGTGCTTTGTAAAATTCATAACAGACAACTCGAAGCTCCAGCAAAATGGAAAATCTTTTCTTGTCTCTGTACCCAGCTCCAAGGATTTAGAATACTGACTAATAATGCAAATACCCCGAGGTCAATGGCCTGGTGGCACAGCTGGAACGCACACCCAGCTTCCAGGAGATCCATCATGCCTCACACCCTGGGAATGTGGGGATATGGACTGGGATGCTCCAAAAACCATCCATCTCACACACCCAAGTCAGGAAAATGAGTTCCAAAGCAATCAAAATCATGACCTCATAGTGACATTTGGGCCTGGCTTCTGACAGCCCAGTGCTGATGGGACCAATACTTTTGGTAACAGGTCAGGCAATTCTCTGCAGTCTCTCACACCTTGGACAGTCAGGATTCAGCTGGGTGGGAAGTGGATCAGGCCCCTGCAGCCTTGGCACAAAGTCCACTCTCATTTTTCAGACATATTTTCTTCAAGATTCAGGTAATTAATCACCTCCATTTAAATACAGAGGGAGATTTCAATATTGCCCTCTACAAATATGTCCATACACAGTGAAAACTCAAAGCAAATATCAAGATCTGGTGTTAAAATTAGATGCATTTCTCAGGTTTCTGGTCTAGGGTTGCATTTTTCAGCCTGTGAGATGCAAGTCACCTGGAGCTGGTGTGACCAGCATGATACACAGGGCAACCTCCATCCTGGGACCGTCTTCCCAAGGTGGTGCTGGAATGGATTAATGAGGAATTAAAGCAAAACAGGGCCTAGTGAGCCACTGGCTTGGCTCTGCAGACAAAAAGCCTCAGCCTCCACTGGAACAGCTTCTTTTCTGCTGTCCTTGAAGGAGGACAGAGAACAGCTCCAAGGCCAGGCAGGTGGAGGGGGAATCAGCAGTCCCACTTCCTTCACTATCAGCCTTTCTTTTCCCACAGTGTAAAAATCCAACACTTAATATCTATCTCTCTATATATATATGTGCTCATGCCTTAAAATTCTTTCAGAGATGGGACGAGGCAATATTATCTTTGAGAAAATGCAGATCCTGACTTAGGCTCCCAAAAGGAAAATTACTGACTTGAGCAATTCCTGGTAGTTATCCAAATAGCCTTGTCAAATTATTTAAATACCGCATTGTGATATTATTGAAGTTGGTACCAAGTTACTCTTGGCAGAAACAAGTGTTCACTGGCAGGTGCTGAGTAGATGAGCTGTTACTGCTCCAGCTCTCTGTGTCAGCAGCACGGCTGGCTGCTGCCAGGGATTTTAACCAGGGAGCTCAGCAAAATGCCCTCCAAAGGGGTTCTTTTCCCCAAGGGGCTCTGGAGTGGTTTGCTTTCACCTCCCAGAGCCTGGTTGCTTATCTGCTGTCACACTGGGGCTGTGCTGGGGTTTTTGGGGGGTGGATGGGGGGAAGCATTGTATCACTGCACAAAACCCACCTACTACAGAACAGCTTTCTCTTCTGTCTTAAAAAATTCAGTATGTAAATCTCCAGGGAAGAAAATGGAATTTGGGAATTTACCTGATCTGTATTAAAAGGCAGGAAAAAAATACTTAGGCTTATGCATTTTCCATTATTCAGGACCTACTCTACCTATATATGCTCAATGTTTTGTCTCTGCTGTAATTTCAGTTGGGAAGTTGTTTAAAATGCAAGAGTCTGGCTTATGCTGTTTCAGAAAAAAGGGTTCATAGCTATGGATATACAAACTCTGTCTGTCCAGCCACACTGTGGGGAAGGCCAGGAGGAAGACGGACGAGGAGGAGGGACAGCAGTGGCAGAAGCTTGTCAGGTCCCTGTCTTAGACTTTGAAATCCATCTCTCAGCTCAGGAAGATCCCAGATTTCCTGCATGGTGTGAGAGTATCCACTTTTCCCACCCCAGGGCAGCAATCCATGGAGCTTCTCTGTCTCTCCAATCCCACAGAAAGTGTGGGGAGTTGGGGAAATCCAGGGGTTACACACAACACCTGCTTCACAAGCAAAACCCAGGCAAATGTATTTATAACCACCCTCAAATATATTTTCACAGGCTTTGCCCTGTTTGCCTGAAAGTAGTTGCAAGTGATGGATTTTCCATAAGTTCCCTTGGGAAGCTGCACCATCCTGTAGGAGCCCTCAGTCACAGACCATCTCCTGCTCTTCAGCCAACATTTGCTTTGGCTCAGTCCCATTGCTCTTGTTATATCTTCACGTACCACACTGACAAGTTCAACACCATCCAAAAATTTTGGAGAGTTAAAATTTGCATTATCAAGGCAAGAAAAAGAAAGTAAACAGAAGATAATTATTTTCTGGGGATATTGCTTTCCTTGGAGAAGTGTCTGCAGAACAAAGCCATGTTCAAGGAAGGAATTAGTAAATAGATGAAATGAAATGACAACGCTGTCATTTTCAGTTAAAATGGGATGACAAGATCGTCACTTTTCTTCTCTCCACCTTTACCCTTAGGATATTTATTTTAGTACTGCTGTGCAATACATTTCACTTTAGGCTCCTGGAAAACTGCTCCAGCACAAATTCTCTGCTGGAACAAATTGCTACAATTCCATTGACTTCTACATTTTCTAGCCAAAAATTTTCCTCTCCATTTCTAACCAGGGATGCCTGCTAGGTTACAGGAGACAGAACCTCTGCTCATGTTGGAGCCGTGTACCAGCTCCAAGTTCCAGGGCTTCATCTTGTCATGCAAATTGATTATTTCCACCCTTCAAAGTCTGCAAGTCTGAAATCCATATTATGTATTTAAGTGCAATTCTACTGAAAGGGTCCAAATCTCTCTGCCAGAAAATCTTTTTCTTTCTCCAGAACCTCACAGAGAACATGCCTAGATTGTGCTTTAGTGAGGTAAATGCAGAGACAGACTTGAATTAATGTGTCTGGGAATAAATTATTTCTAGAGTGTCTTGAGCCAGCATCACATGAATAGATTACAATGAAGCACTATAGGAAGAAAAATTCATCTGAAAATCATAGTTTAAAAGAGGGAAAAAACCCCCATGAAAGCTGAGGATAACTATCCAGCTTCTTATTATCAGTGGTGGCAAGTGCTTTGCAATCTCCAAAGTGCCTCAGAAGCTTTATGGCCCACTGTCTTCACAAAATCCTGGTTTATTTTATTTGGCAGGTAGAACTGACAACTCACAGCACCTCAGCAGCCAGAAAACACCCCCTAACAGGCTGGTAGGACCAGAAATATCCATAACTATTCCCCATGGTGAGGATAACCAGCTTTATTTCCTCACTGAGAATGAAGAGCCATGTTGGTACTTTGGTTTCCAATGGCCAAACCCAGTTTTCCCAGGCTGGGTCTTCCCCCAGGGCTTGGGCAGAGCCCAGGAGGTGAGAACAGTGTTGCCTCTGAATTCCCAGGGTGAAACTGCCCCAGCTGGAGACCCTTCTTTATCTTTCTTGGCCTTTGGGGGGAAACAGCCAGAAAAAGGGTCGGTGCCACCCCCACTTCTCTTTTAAATATCTACCCAGCTCCACTAAACCAGCTCAGATATTTTAATCATGGGCAAGAGATTTTCAGATTGTACAATGGGGGAAATAAAACACCTAGGTTTCACTTGTGCCAGAGATAAATAATCATGGTGAGAGAAATGATGATTCTCTGCTGACCAGAGGAGAAAGACACTCTCTCAGCCTATCCTGCGCCTTACATTTTGCTACTCAAAAGCACAAAACTGAGAGTACAGAGGGATCTCATATTGTACGCCAGCCCAGAGGTTTCATCTTTAGCTTTCTGTGCTGTCATACCACTCTATATCTATACCAGTCTATGGAAACTCTAGAATAAAAATGAATAAATTATGTTTACATTTGCATCTTTACCATACTTATTTTGTGGTCAATGTGTGATCGGTGTGGTTGTTGTGGTCAGTTTGGTCAATGTAGTCAGTATGTAGACCGTGTGGTCACTGTGTGGTCAGTGTGTGGTCACTGTGGTCAGTGTGGTCACTGTGTGGTGAATGTGGTCACTGTGGTCAGTGTGTGGTCAGTGTGTGGTCAGTGTGGTCAGTGTGGTCACTGTGTGGTCAGTGTGGTCACTGTGTTGTCAGTGTGGGGTTGTTGTGGTCAGTGTGGTGGTTGTGGTCACTGTGGTCGGTGTGTGGTCAGTGTGTAGACAGTGTGGTCACTGCGTGGTCAGTGTGTGGTTGTTGTGGTCACTGTGTGGTCAGTGTGGTTACTCTGTGGTCAGTGTGTGGTCAGTGTGGTCGGTGTGTGGTCACTGTGTGATCAGTGTGATCAGTGTGGTCAGTGAGTGGTCAGCCTGTGGCAGCCCCGGTGACCCTGCAGAGCAGTGGTCACTCTCCGGCGGGGCAGGGGCAGGCACAGGACACCTGCCCAGCTCCGGGGACTGTGCAGTGCCATGGAGAAGGATCTGTGACAGGTTCTGCTCCGTGCCAGACCAGAGCCAGCACGGAAAGGCGCCGGTGACATCCCTGCGGTGCCAGCCCCGCTCCCTGGAGCTCCCTGACATCCGTGTGGTGCCAGCCCCGCTCCCTGGAGCCCGGTGACATCCTTGCGGTGCCAGCCCCGCTCCCTGGAGCCCGGTGACATCCTTGCGGTGCCAGCCCCGCTCCCTGGAGCTCCCTGACATCCCTGCGGTGCCAGCCCCGCTCCCTGGAGCTCCCTGACATCCCTGCGGTACCAGCCTCGTTCCCTGGAGCCCGGTGACATCTCTGTGGTGCCAGCCCCGCTCCCTGGAGCCCGGTGACATCCCTGCGGTGCCTGCCCGGGATGAAGCATTTCAGTGCACCCTGGGCGAGGCTGTGACTGAAAGAGCGGCACCAAAGCCGTCTGGAGCGCAGCCCCAGGTGGTGGCAGGACGTCCCTGCCGGCAGCACACGGAGCAGCCCGCTCTGGTCTCATTCTGTCATCCCGAATCTGACCCTCTCCAGCAGCTATAGCTGACAAAACCGAATCTGACTGAGGTACCTGCATGCAGAGCTCAGCTTGACACCTCAATTCCTCTGAGATACAGGACTCAGGTATTTGGAAATGAGCCTGGGAAAATCAGCTGCTTCCTGCTAAGCACCTACCAGGCACTAAGGAGATACTTTCCTTGTATCTAAGGAAAAGACACAAAATTCATGTTGAAACAAGTTCTGAAAAAAACCCCAAATCCCCCAAACCAAAACTCAGACCTTTCTTACACAGTGCACTTTGTCAGCAGGTCACTTCACACAGCTGCAGACAAGATCCAGCTCTGTCACACTGACTAGAATGCATCTAGACCTGCAAAAACCATGTAGTCTATTAAACTTTTCCAGTGTTTTTGGAGAGGCATCTGTGCATTCACCTGCATTAAATACTCTGATGCTTGGACAAATCTGTCCAAAGGCCCTGCTGCTGCTGCTGCACTTGTTATAACATTTAGTGGCACTTTTCATATATTCATACAGAATCCTAATATTTTCTATACACTCTAGTACTACGATTGTCTGGAAATTATTCACGATTATTCTAGGGAAGATATAATGTCATATGCTGCAGAATTAAATGCCTGTGCTTTGTCACAGGAAATATTTTCATGCACTACTCCTATGGGTTTCAGCTGATTTTCTCAACTTAGAAAAAATAAATTCCAAAAAACATGATAACACCTCACACAGGCCTCATACAGACCTCATTTAACTTCAGTCTGAAGCACTTTTCCCACTAAAAATTTCCTATTCTATTTCTATTCCCATTTAAGGACATAAGACTTGTTTGGATATTACATGAAGAAACAAGTAACTGCTCAGTTATGGCAACAAGAAATTAGGAGGAGGTACATATGTCCAAAAAGATAATAGCTGACTATCAAACCAGTCCCAGAAATTAGTTGTGAAATGAAGTGGAATATGTGAATGGTTATGAAAAACAACTAAATTAATTTACATGGGTAAAATAAATGGTACATGAGAGACAACTGCCACAGCAGAGTTACTCTCCTTATTCAGAATAAATGGGATTGGATATGCACATGCATGTGTGCATTTATGGGTATTTCTGTGAGAGAGATTTATTAAAATGTTTAATGGCATTGCCATGGTTGTATCGAGTCACACTCCGTGGTTTGCAGGCCTAATCCTGCTCACGTTAAAGGCAGTGGAAATAGGAACAGTTGACTAATTATCCCTCTGTAAGGCTCCAGAATATCCACGTTGAATTCTAACAAATTACTAGAACCTCAGGGAAAGAAACAATGCTAATTAAGATGAACTTTAGGTGTAGGACCTAATTAATATGATCTTTACGTGAAACTTGTGCCAAATGAAGCAACTTTAAAAGTTATACCAATAAATGCCTTGGGCTGTATAGCACTAAATAAGTCAAAAAATAAACAAACATGTTCCTTAAAATCAGCAAGTAACAAATCAAGATATTAGCATGGGTGTTATGTGACTGCAAGGTTTTCTTCAGCAAAGATTTTGATTTGCTTTAACTCTGAGCACCACTGTTGGTGAAATGATAAATGCAGGGGCTGCTTTCTGTTTCTGACTAGAAACACACAGACATGCTGGGGGGAAGAAAAAATACAGCAAGAATACACAAGTGACTCTGTTTGGGCAGAAATATTGATTTCAAGATCTTGTCAAAAATGATGTGTCAGTCTATTAAAACAAGAACTTAAAACTATGTCTCTAGGAAACTCTGAAGATTGTTTTTTCCTGTTTCAGGGAAGGCAGATGGATGCCCAAGCAGCAGAAATTTGGGCAGCAAGACAATTAAAGAAGGTAAAAAGGTCCTTTTTTTTTTGGTAGAACTCCTGCTTGTGCACCCATGTTTGCCTCAGGTACAGGAAGGTAGGGTACACAGTCACATTTTGGAAACTTCCAACTCAGAGTATTCTATGATTCCACAGGAATTTTTTTCCTCACAAAACTGAACAAACCCTCATTTCTTACAGTGCTGCTGCATCCCACATCTGGGGCTGAAAGTGAACCTGCCCTGAAGATCAGAGCTGAGCTCTGGGCATCTCCTAGAGCACCTCCAGGCCAGAAGGACCTGATTCCCTGGCTGGAATCCAGAATCCAGGGATGAATCCTGATCCCACCCAAACCCCTGGCAAGACTCCCACTGCTTCTTGTAAGGTCACACTTTGCTCTTTGCTCCAGCAGAGCTTCTGAGAGATCCTTCCACACAGGATTTTTTTTCTGAATGAAACTGAGCTGAGACAGCACTGACTTGTTCAAATTGAAACAAAGACGTCAGCAGTGAAAAAAAAAATAGTCTATGGAAAAACAAAATAACAACTTATAATTACTCTGTTCTGAGCAGATATAATAAAAATATCAGATTCAAAATACGAGCATACATTATTGTTTTGGCTTGGTCTGCAACACTGGAATTCCTCACATGCTGACCTCTTGCCCTCCTCCTACTTCTATTTTTCTCTCTCACCACTCCATGAGAAAAAAGGGGTAGAGGAGAAATAGAGAGAGAAAGAGAGAGAAGGAAAAAAAGGGAGGGGAAGAGAAAACATGAGAATCAAGTAAAGACAGTGGATGAAAGAGAAAGAATGAAAAAAGAGTGAAAGAGGAACAGAACAAAAGCTAAGTGAACAGGGGAAAGAAAAAAAACCAAGAGGGAAATCAATGCACTGCCAGTTGTTTTTTTAGGGCTTGTGAAAGTTATGGGGCCCTACATGAAGAAGGCATTACATTTTTTGATCTGCAGCCAGATTCTTAATGAAATAGGAGGGCAGGAGGGAGGCTAATGTGATTCAGCATCTAAAAGCAAGCAGTTGCATCAATAATCTTTAGCACTGGCACTTGTGCTAAGACAAAACATAACAGAGTTTAGAAGACAAGTTGTCAGTGTGATTTGGGGGCCTTTCAGTTATTCAATACAACTCCATTAGGTTTTGGAAGCATAAACAGGTAGCAGGGTTTTGTGCTAGTAATACTCTTAAACCAGTATGTAATTAAAATTGAGCTCTGTGGAGAATAATTCCACTACATATTACTAGAGGTGACCTCTCTCTTATCAATCTCCAGTGAATACCAGTGTTTGCTTTAGCTTTATCCACGTTCAGTCTGACAAACAAAACCACAGAGCAACAGACAGAAGAACTGAGCAGGGCACACCTGGGCTAGGCTGTGCTCTGTGCCAAGCTCCCAGGTCTCTGCTAAAGCAGCTTTAGGAGATGAGGGCACTCACTTCCCCTGCTGCCAAACTTGTGCCTCATTTCTCTGCAGAAGTTTTTTTTTTTTTTTAATAAAAAAAAATATATGCAGAAGGTTTTTTTGTTTTTGTTTTTGTTTTTGTTTTTTTTTGCTTTTTGATTTTAAACTTACAGCAAACTAGGTTAAAGGAGAGCTTTTCCTCCTCCCTTCAGCTAGAATATACAGAAAAGTTAGACTGACCTTTAAGGCTAAGCTTTGCAAATCTGCCAGTGCAAGGAATTTGGGTAGGATGAAATTCCCACCAATGAAGACGTCTCACTTCAAGTCAGTCTATGCATTACTTGACTTCCCCTTAGGTCCCTCACACAGAGCTCAAGCCCACTGGAGCTGCTCACAGGGCCTTGTGAGGGTGTCCTGCAGGAGAGAAGCTCATGCTTAGTGATGAAGGACCCTGAAAGGAGAGGGCATAGCCCTCAAGAAAGTGCTCAGGAGTACAAACTGTTAGACCCACCAGCCAAATAATATTGGTATTGCAAAAATCTTTCACATTAATTACTGAGCTTAAACACCTATGAACGCTGGCCACTGGGAAAAATGGGCTTTCCAACAAAAGCATCCAATGAAACCTCATCTGTTCTCACAGGAGCATCTTCTCACTGCAGAAAATTTAAGGTATGAAGAGAACCTGGCCCATAAACTCTAGAATTTGAGGGGGAAAATTATCCCCAGCTGGGCAAAATCTGTGCTCCTCAATAGCTCAGCAAAGCCAGGATCGTCCTTGGACACATTGAGCAGCAAAGTTATTTGGATAGAAGATGCCAAAAGAAGAACAAATGCTGGAGTCACAGCATTGTGAATCTTGGTTTCCCACTAAACCACACGAGTCAGGGCAGTCCCTTGGAAATGAGCTCCTACCACTCATCTGTGGCCAGCACTTCCCACAGGCCACCTCTCAAACACAGCTGAACTCTGAGAGGTAGAACTTTGTTTTTATTTTACCCCTTCTTTTCAGATCTCAGGACGTTTTCTTGCTCATGATGTAAACCAGCTATATCTAAAAGCAACTCTGTGGTTAAGACAATAATTAATTTTGCTGAACTCCTACAGAAAGATCTGGTAAAGAGAATGGTGAGAATGGTGAAACCCCCTCACTCCTAACCCTTACATTTCTGACTTTCTCCATTTCTTGCCATTAATGTAGTTCAGATTGTCTCTGGGTCTCCTAACACAGAACTGTTATCTGCGTTCTTCATTAATCCTTATAAATTTCAAATACCACAATGGCCTGGCCTCCACTGTTCAGGGGAAAATGAAATTTAGGAGGGCAAATGTTTTGGGGAGTCAGTCTGAATGCCGTGTCCTACTGCACCATGCTGGAGCCCAGGTGGGAGGGCATGGGGTTTTTTAACCTTCTTTGCTGGTTTGCCTTTTTATATTTTACTATCATTTCCAATTGCTTTTAAGTTCCCAGGGATGTCTTAACCATTCTGGTTGCACAACGGAAAAGGATTCAAGGATTCATGCACAATATTTGGATAATGTTTGCATAGGGAATGGCATCACCATTGAATATTGTCTGTATTTGGTGTGATGCACCTGCACCTCAATCCCTCCTCAAGCTCCTGGGAAGAGGTACGAGGAAAGCACTGCAAAGCCTTTCAGAGATCTTCAAACTTTGCAATTTGAGGGTTTTATCTTATTAAAAAAAAAAAAAAAAAGGCAAGAAAGAAGAAAAGGCACAGCTTGCAGCTTGGTACTACTGTAGAAAATTATACAGCAATTAATAACAATTTACAAGGCAGCACAGCATGCGCTAATAGGTATAAGGAGCAGGGTAAACAAGTATGGAAATCATCACATATTGAGCAAAAATTTCCTAGTGCAGTGTTAATATCCCTAGACAAAGAAGCATCTTCCATATTTTATCTAGAAAAATATCCTCCCATGAACAAAAATCATATCAGTTGAGGTATATGGTCCAGGACTTAAACAGAAAATAATCAGGTCTGGATTTGGGGGTCTCTACCCTGTGCATTGGATAAAGTTTCCTTCTGGACCACTTTCTTCCATTTGAGTGATGCCACTCAGCATAAGGAAAACAAAGAGAACAGAGTTTAAGCTTGTGGAAAGCTGACTCTCTTTGGAGGGAGCCAAAGTGGTAATAAAAACTGTTCTAATGATTTGATCAGCAAAACGAACTAAAAGCAAAGTTTGGAATTAATGAGAGCTCTAGATCAAAACTGCGGATGATTTTCCTCTCATTAGTGGTTTTTATCATCAGATGTTAGCATTGTTTGAATGAAATTCATTCAAAGACCTCAAATAAAAGCAGTATTTGGTAAAAGAAACTGTGATTTGGGTCTATTAACAAACAGAACATCTTGCTAAATAATTCCTTTATGCACTATTCAGTAATGATGTAAAACTGGTGCCTTTCTGCTGCCTCAGTGAAACAGCCTTCAGAAAGATCATTAAACCAGCTTTTTGTGCGAGGAGCTAAAGAGCGACTGAAGCGTCTGTTATAAGTTTATATTTGTATTCAACTCAATTAGGCCCTAGGACACAGATGAAAGCGCAGCGCAGCTCCCTCCCAGGCCCTTCCCAACAGCCAACTTTCTAAAGAAACTCCTCTGGAAGCTGCTCCGGCCGGAGCCCGCGGCTTTCCAAGAAGCGTTGTTGCATCACCGCGGCCTGGACCCGGCCGAGGCTGCGAGGGGGAGACGCTCGTAAAAATCCCCAGCAGCTGATGGGCGTGGAGCGCGGCCAGCGCCGCCGCCGGAGACGCGCGGCTCATTGTGCAAGGAATTTCGGCACGAACGAAGCCACCGCAAACAACAACAAACCCTCCTCCTCCTCTCCCCTTCCCACAGCTCGGGAATCCTCCTCCTGGCTTTATTTTTCGCTTTCCAGCGGGGCCCCTCGCCGGGGTGGTTGCCAGCTGGCTGCGGAGGGAGGGATGCGCTCCCGCGGGGCTCAGTCCCGGGAGCGCCCAGGCAGCCCCGGAGCCTCCGGCCCTGCTCCACTCCTGCATTCCCGGGGAGCTGCAGCTGGCAAAGGGACTGGTTCTGTACCTGCTCCTGGGGATGGATGGCCGGGAGGGCTCTCCGGCTTTCCTCCCCGGATGGAGTTGGGGAAGGCGGCTCTGAGCTGTAGAGGTGCCCAGGTTCACATGGGCATCGCTGACACCACATCCCTGACACTGCATCCCAGCACTGCATCCCAACACTGCATCCCTGAAATGCATCCCTGGCAGTGAATCCCTGACACTGCATCCCTCACACGTCATCCCTGGCAGTGAATCCCTGACACCATATTCCTGACACTGCATCCCAGCACTCCATCCCTATCAGTGCATCCCTGACACTGCATCCCTGGCACTGCATCCCTGACACTGCAT
>JAHLSL010000036.1:3161768-3207616 GCA_025920805.1 Petroica traversi | reverse complement strand
ATCCCTGACACTGCATCCCTGGCACTGCATCCCAGCACTGCATCCCTGGCATTACATCCCTGGCATTACATCCCTGGCATTTCATCCCTGGCACTGCATCCCTGGCATTGCATCCCTGGCACTGCATCCCTGCCGTTGCAGAACATTGCCAAGGGGCTCTGTTTTCAACAACTTTAACCATCTGCCCCTCATCCGGCACCTCCAGAAGATGTTTTTGCAAAATAAACCCCCAGAAATGCCTGGCTAGCTTCACACTGGGAAACCCCTCAAAGTGATCCAGTTCAAGTGGACCAGCCTCTTCCAAGAGAAACATGTTCTGTCAGAAACGTTTCACCTGCTCACTAAGTACATTCACTACACAGAGCCTTTTTATAATGTGCTAATTTATTTTTAGAAACGGTTTTATATCGCAGAGCACCCTGAGTGCCTTTGGCAACTTCAGGTACTTCAGAAATAAATGTATTATTATTCCTCTTTAGAGATTTAAACTGTATGTTAAGTGGTTAAAAGTAGCCATTACATGGTTGGTGGCTTTTTCTTTTATTGGTTTTCCCAATGGCAATTTTAATACTGAATTTTATTAATTTTTATTAATTTTATTATTTATTTATATTACAGCACTTAGACTCTTAATTTAGGAAGAATCAGTTCCAAAAAGAGGAGCTGGGTGCCTGACTGGCAAATGAAGTGCCTAAGGCCAAAGCTGTGAGCCTGAAAGCTCCTGAGCTCTCCAGGCATTTAAATCATTTTCTGGTCTAACTCTTCCTAGTCCTCTCCAGTTCTGCTCTTTCTCCTTCCTGGAAGACTGGGCACTTCAGCAGAAACAGGACCTCCCATTGCCTGGATTTCCTGGGGAGCTTGATCCGACTGGCATTTTTCAAATTGTACTTGGCATACCCATCAAATCACAAAGGAGAGCTTCCTTCTCTGCAGAGAAGAGCTCTTGAGAATATGGTGCACCAAACTGTGGTTGGAAGTTTCATCTGGTGTGTAGGCAGGCCAGATTCACCACCTTGCTCTGGAGGAGAGCGGCCCATATCTCAAGGAGGCAACTTTTACACCACATCCTGGGCTAGTCCACCACACATGGGGTTTGCTGGGTGCCTTCTCTGTGCAGAAGAATTCATGATTCATTACCCAAAATCAAAGCTCCTGAAAAGAGCTCCTCCTGCAGATCAGTGGCTGAGGAGGGAAAGCTGAGGAATAGGCTATAAGGTAAAATACCTCCACTTTCTGGGGAAAGACACAAGATACTTTCTTGTCAACTCTGGGGGTAAAGAGCATTCCTGAAACTCTCAGAAAGGCACCTGCACCTTAGAGACATCAAGGGGTGAAAACCTACTCTACTTTCATTATCTTCTAAGTGAAACTCCAGCTAACTGTTCATGGTGCCTTCAAGCAACTCCTCTTCTGAGTGCACCTCAGATCTCCTCTGCTCCTCACCCCTTTGTGCTAAGCCAGCCCAACTTCAGATTTTCTGTTTCCATCCCAGGTATCAGCCATTCAAAACGTGTATCTTACAATATTTAAGCTTTGTGGACCAAAGAAATTTTCATAAAGTTTGAAAGGCAGTCTGGAAAAGTTTTCTATCTGGAAAGGACTGAGCAAACTTTCTCAGGTCAGGCATCTGGAACTGAATTTTGCAGCCCCTGAGTCTGTCCAGTCACTCAAGCCCAATAAGAAAACAAAGGTTACATGGCAACTTAGCACATGCTCTGCAGGGATTGATGTGATGGCTCAGGTGAAAGCAAGATTTCTTTATGTATTCTCAGAGGAGTGAATGACTCAGATTGTGAAGAGTTCTGCTAGTTCATGCTAAGTCTGCATACAATGCACTAATCCTTTCTCTTAAGGCCAAGATCCAGCTGCCACTACTTAACCTGTTCTTCAGTTTTAAAGTTACCATCCACTAAGGTTCCCCATGAAAGCCCCAGTGAGTGTGCATGGACAAGAGCCAGCTGATTAGATCTGATGGGCTGCTGCACGGAGATCTACTCTGTGCCACTGAAATGCCTGTTCATCCAATCAGCCAGATTACTGAGGAGAACTCCAGCCAAGAGCAACACTTAGTGGGCTGCTGCTGCCAGGAGGTCAGTGAGCCACAGATACAGACTTTGCAAAGCTGGAAGTTTCTTCTGAGCCTCTTTGCAGAGCGTGGAGTTGTTTTGTGAAGAAATGTGTTTCATTGCTGCTCACCTGCCTCACCCCGAGCTGGAAGAGTGAAATGCTGGTAGCAAGGATATGCCTGAACTGATCCTTATTCATTAAAGAAATTTAGAAAGGTGTCTGAAATTAGACAAGCTTTAAAACTTCACTACAAGATATATTATATACAGGTTTTTATCTGGAGTCAATTTTTAACTGCAAATAATGCTGATGAGCAAACTCTGTCATTATATTTATCATTACATAATTATAAGCAAATTGCTATAATGATACTAGCATAATTAAAGGCTAAATGACAAGTTTCACAAGAAGAAAAATGGTCAGAAAAAGAGAAAACTCTCTCAAAACCATGGTCAGCATGGTCAGCTGCTGACAAAGCCCCAAGCACTGACAGGAGAGGCAGCGAGAAATCAGATCCACCAAACAGGGAGCAGGGAACAAAAAGGTCTCAAGATTGGCCTCATCAGTGCCTATAAAAATCAGCAGTAGTCTCTCCCCTCTTTTTGACAGGTGCTGGCTGAGATGCTATATGTAAAGTCCCTGGCACTCTGTTAAGACAAAAACTTCATTCCATTCAAAGCTTTATTAGCATCAAAATTTCATAAAGACTACAGAATTGGATCTGAAAAGTTTAATTTGTTGAAAACCTGGCAGCCTGGATAGAAATCCTAGGCACCTGGCTTGAGCATTGCTCATTTTTCTCCAGTTTCATCCACGGTGCCATTATTTATTTAGTTCTGCAAGTTTTGAGAGGAATGCTGCAATGTGAAACATATCACTTGCAGAGAGCCACAGTTTTGGCAGCCTTAACAAAACCAATGCCAACTCAATGCAAATCTCTCTCTGCTTGTTTGCATGTATTATAACAGCAAGAAATTCTTTTTCTTAGAGGCATAATGAAAAAGAAAGACCAACATCAATGCTCCTTTACAGAAAATGTAATAGCTGCATCTTTTTTCCTCATGTTTGTTCAGATAAGTAAATTATTTGTAAAGTGACTGTCAATATTTTGTACTCAAGGTGGTACCAGCAATGTTGAATTATCCAGCAGGAATTATCTGCTTGATTCTTTAAATGTCATTACACATATGCCCTCCATTCGTTTTGATATATTCTTTGAATTCTGAAAAAAAGTTCTTTAAAACATTCTCTTGCATTAAAAAGCAGGGAGTGCATCGTTGCATGGCTTTAACAACATGAAGATATCAAATGCATTTTTGAAGCTGCCCTACTCACAATGAAAGGGGATGGGGGTAGCCCTGTAGCAGGGGATTCTCACAGCCCCGCCAGCTGTCAAATCTTTGAAATGAACCAGGTTCTCCAGCAGGTTTCTACATCTGGTGTGACTTTGTTTTTATTAACCACCAGCTCAGCTAAATAACAATGTCCCACCAAGGCCTGGGTCGGATGTAGCTCAGCGTGGGGCTCTGGCCATGCCCTGCAGGGAGCCCTGGCCTGAGCCAGCTGAGCAGGTGGACACGCCAAGGTTTAAGCTTTACAAACAGCTGAATTTTGGAGAGGAAAGTAAAAATGCAAGCTCATGCCTGAAAGCTCAGGAAGGCACCAGTTCCACCAGGGACTGACTGCCAGATCCAGCCACCTGAGGACTGAATGGCATTCAGTTATTATGGCTTGGGGTGGCCCTACAGCTACATCTGGTGCTAAATGTGTGCTCTCTAACACCCACGGGCTCCCATGGTCTAGATAAAAACAGAACGTTGACATGCTCTTGACTACTCTGTACAACAGCATTTATGTTATTAAACACCACGTCTTATCCTATAAACAGTAGGGATTAATTTATTTTATATCCCCTGAGTGTTTATTAAATTTATCTATCTCCAAAGCACAGCCACTTATCACAAATCACCACAGCCACGCAACAAATTCCAGCTCTTCCCCCAATGTTCATTTTCCTGAACATCCCTGCAAACCAAGTGTTGCCAGCATGCAGCTAATGTACATGAAAGGTAAGCAGTACAAATTTGCAAACCAAGAGCAAGAGGAGGTGCCAGTCCCTAAGAATGGATTCCCTAAGCAAACACCTCTGGGGTTTAATTTTCTGATTTATCAAATCAGTGACAAAGCAGAAGTTTTTGGGAGGTGGCTCCCCTTTGGAGGACATTACCTTTTCACCTCCACCATAAGCTGCTGGCTGAGTTCCAGCATATGAACAGAATATTGAAAGAAGAACAGCAATCTCAGCTTCACTGATCACAAGCACATTTGCGTGTGTTTTTTGCAGGTTTTCAGTTTACCTCAAGACCCAAACAAACCTACAGGCAACTCTGGTAATGAGGGTTTGAGGTTCTGCATTTGACTCAATTAGTAACTCATGGAGCATCCCTGCACGTCAGCTTATGCCTCTCCAAACTGTGCTAAAGCAGACAGGGCTATTTTGAGGGCTATTACAAAAGTTAATTTATATTTCTAAGGTTAAAACAAATATTTATGCAATTTTCTTGGTTTCACTGATGAAACATACATACACTCAGACAGTGCATAAAATCAAGTAAAAAAGAGGTTTCTCACCTTTTCTCTCACATCTACTTTAAAAAAATCACACAACATTGCTGCTTTTTATTTAACAAAAAGAAAAAATGATCTTTTTTCCCCTTTTCTCCTTCAAATATGACCCTAGTTAATTCCCAGCTGAAACAGATTGCCAGAAATCCCCTGTGAAGTCTGATCCTGTGCCACTAAAACAAACGGGAGCACTGCCACCCACTCTAGCACGAGCAAGAGTTCTGCAGGGGATCTGGAGGAGCACCAGACCCTGCAAACCACAGCCAAAAGGGATTTATTGACCAGATTCCTGTGACTGAGACCAAAGCAGCTTGGTTCCTGAGGAGAGGGCTGGAAGAGAGACACAGCAGGTACCTGAACAAGGGGAAGGTGCAGGTGGGAAAAGCGCCTGGCAGCTGCTCCGTGGCTCTGCTGGGAAAGGGGAGGGCAGTGAAGGGAATGGTGCTTTGTCTCCCTGCTCCCCTGCTGTTATCTGGGAGTGCAAGCTGCTCCTGGATTTCCCTGCTCCTGGGGAGCCACCGTCCCTCCCTGTGCTGCCACCCAGCTCCAATCCTGCTCCCTGTGCTTCCTCAAACAAACTCCTGCAGTGGCTTCTCTTGTAGGGACATCCCAGGGGTGATCTCTGTCCCCCTGCACAAACTCAGAGTCCTGAGAAGGGCTGCAGGGTAACACACACACCCAGACACCAGCGCCAAACGCTGTCAGAAAGAGAATTACTTTTGATTAATGGGAAAGGAAAGTTAATTGTCATTCGGTATAAATGTCAGAGTGGAAACTCAGCAGAGATAAAACATCACTTTTCAACAAAAAGGAAGGGATGATTTCCATGGTGCAGCCTAAGCCTACTGCTTAATGCGGATGAAAAAAATACTATTCAGATCAGCTCCTTGGGAGATCAGGATATTTTAGCTTTTACTATCTCAGGGACTCACCGTGTAACTCCCTGATGCATAAAGCTCACTGAGTTGTTCACATTTCTCTGGGCTGGATCCGCAGCTGGTGTAAATCACTGCCACGGCTCTGACTTCGGTGGCATCCTGCCAGCTTACTCCAGTGAAGGATTTGGTGCAGAAATGTTTCCCAGTGTATAAACTTCTGGTTATGATAGACAGTTTCTGGGCTCCAGCAGGGATTGGTGATCTGAAAAGGGGATTATGGGAATTGGCAAGATATGAAATGGTGTGGGAGAGCTGCAAATATTTAATTTCCTGTGAAATAATTCTCTGGTGGCTATATATATATATATATATATATATATATATATACACACACACACACACACACACACACACGCATACACACACACACGTGTACGTGTGCATGTGTGCTGGTCAGAAAGTCACAGTCTAAAATTAACAGGTTTCCTATCTCCTGTGAACCTCTCCTGGCAACAATGGTCTGCCCAGGAGTGTCAGCAGGAACTCCTCTCCTTTCACCCTAATACAACACCTCCAAGCCCAAATTGGCTCCTGAGATGGTTTACAGCTCCCCGGCTGCAAAGCCAGTTATGTGTTTGAGGAGGAAATATGCCGGGGAGGAGCTGGACCACTCCAACGCCTGCAGAGAGATTCCAGACTCGTGCACCTGCCTCGCCCCATGCCCGTAGCCAAATTTAAATGCTACGGCCCCTCCGTGGAGAAAGGGGCACAAGTTGGGGCCACGGCTGTTCCCGGGCTGTAAAAATAGAGACAGATGCTTGCCTGCGAGGAGGAAGAATGTGAGGCTTCTTTGAAAGCTGAGTGTGAGCAAGTCCTGACACCTCCCGGCTCTTCACCTCGCCGGAAAAAAAGTTCCTGTGCTTTTGGCATGCACGTGCGTGGGGACACACAGCCGGCTCGGGAGACAAAAGCTGCCGGGAGAGCCGCACAGAGATGCTTCTAGCAGGGCTCAGAGAGCAGGGAGGGGGAAAGCCTGCAATCAGCGTTGTTTGCTCCCAGCTCAGCTCGATGAAAAATCCCCAAACCGACCATCCAAAATAAACCCCACCCGCAACTCTGGGATCAGCCGGGAGCGAGAGAAGAACCACGCTCTGCGCTTCTTGTCTCCTTGCCCCTCGGCCTGGCAGGGTGGAAATCTGTCGGGTGCCTGTTTTCCACCCAGGTGGACAAACACTGACGGGGGGTGAATGAAATTCGCTGTTTCAGAGAAAAGCGAGGTCCAGAAGCGCAGTGAAAGTGCTGATCCCGGGCCGGAGGGAGCCCTCCCTCCGGCAAACGCACGCACGTCAGGCAGTGCCCACTTCCACACCCCTCCCCTCCCAGCTTTCATCAAGAAATGAAGGAAAATACAGTATTTTTATATTGTCCTTTCAAGGAGATCTCTGTTTGCATAGCTGGATCCCCCTTCCTCCACACAGCGCTAACATTAGTGTGACCTTTTCCTGCTAATTGGAAAATCTTACGGAAATAAAGCCTGTCAGAAAATGAGAAGTGTCTCCCCTTTAGGCTGGCCAAACGACCTCAGAGGGGGAAAAGAAGTTCTGAATTTCTGCTCCTTCTGCACACACTGCAAAATCTTTATTACTTCGGAGAGCCTTGAAACCCAGTAATGCCCCTCCAGTGCAAAGAGAAGTAAATAAATTTCTTCTTATGACCACTTTGGAGAAACACACAACCAGATTTACTCAGCAGGGATAGATACTGGACAAGATAATGAAGAGAGAATAAGAATATGATAGGGGTTTACAGCCTCTTCTGTCTCTTTAAAGTGTTTTAATCCTTCAGAAACAGGATATCGGGTCCATTTCCTTAAAGATACAGTATCCCTTCTGGGACAAGTAATGTTATAAAAACCTAAGATGTAACATCTATCTCACAATATTGATTGGCACTTTAGTGTGATAAAAGGGGTTGAACCTGAAGGGGAAAAAAAAAAAAAAGAAGAGGAAAAAAAGGTAAACTGGGATTACTCTTAGAAGAATTGAAAAAAGGTCCCTATAACACCAGGTCAAACTTTCAAAATATTTTTTAACATGGAATTGAACCAAATGCCATTTCAATGATTGTCTAGGCAATTCTCTTGATTTTTAAAGCATATAGATCCATGTTTGTAGCTTTACGACCAGCCAGCTCCAGCCCCAGCCCTGGCACAAAGCCCTGTGAATCCTTTCTGTGCTCCAGCAGGGGGGGGGAAAAAAAAAAAGAGAGAGAAATTTCAAATAAAGAGATATGCTTTTGTTATTAATAGCAGACAAAGGAAATGCAATTTCCAATGACTGTCTGGTTCATTTATAAATCCCCTTTTTAGACAGCATCACCTGTTTTTCGGAAGAGCTTTGAATGAAAACATTGAAACCACTGTCAT
This sequence comes from Petroica traversi, assembly GCA_025920805.1. Classification (NCBI taxonomy): domain Eukaryota; kingdom Metazoa; phylum Chordata; class Aves; order Passeriformes; family Petroicidae; genus Petroica; species Petroica traversi. Next base: position 3,199,621 of record JAHLSL010000036.1, on the reverse strand, counting down.
CATATGGATACATCTACAGTCATTCCTGAATTACTCAAAGTTAAAATAACAGAGACACAAAGACTGCTAACAATTACTCATTTAAGTAGCTCTTACTCATAGGAAAAGTCTCATTGAAGCCTGTAGATCTATTTCCATGCATTGCTGGGCTGAGCTTGTATCATACGGTGAACTGGAAAAGCCAGAAGCGGACACAGAAAAGCCTCTCACCAGTCACATCCACCAAAGAAAGGTAAGGCATTGACACATTTCATCTCTGCATCTGACAGGGCAGACCTGGCTCACCTTCAGACACGTCCTAACCCACAGCTTTCTCACCAGCTCCTCTCCCAAACAGCCCGTGGGGTCTCCAGGCTGTGCCTGTCAGAGCCAGCCCTGCCCTGCCCGGGTAACCATGCAGAGACTCCTGAGGGGAGGAGGGTGACAACACACAGTGCCTGTAAAACCTTCAAGCCTGGCCTAACCAGCGATTTTTTCCTCCAATTTTTTGAGAAATCTTTGGAGGAGGCACAGGTTGCTGTGAAGACCTTCCAGCTCAGGAGGAAATATCCTCTTTGCCTGCCTTGCTTCAGGATTTCCACATTTTCCCTGTCCATGCAGAAGTCCATTTTACAGCTGCCTGAACTCCAGGGTGACCCAAGGACTCAGCACCAGTGCAGGAACCCCAGTTGTACAATAATGTAGTGTGGTTTTGGTGTTCCCCAGATCTGTTGAAGGTTTAAGTCCTGGCCTGTAACTCCCTGAAGTCAACAGTCTCTCCTTAAGGGGATGAGATGGCAGGCTCTTCCAAGACACATATGTTCCATCTCAATGCTATTTTCAGTCTGGATTTCAGTATAGAGCTCAAAAATCCCCCTCAAGACATTGCTGTGCTCCTTTGAAAGGAACAGGGTGACACTAGGCAGAGCATCCTGCCCATTAAGGCTTGCTCTGAATACAAGTTAAACACTGACCGTGGAATTATCCTGCTGCATCTTGGGAATGGGGTTCTGTTGGGACCAGGAACAGCATGTCCTGCAACCTGAAATTCCTTAGTGCAGAAAGATCCAGTCTGGCCACCACTGGAGCTGCTGGCTCTGACTAAAGGGTGCTCAGCAGAGATGGGACACTGAGAACTGCAGAGATCGTAACAGCTGCACAAGTTGGATGTAAAAAGTGCACACAGGTTTCTGTCAACAAAACAAACTCTCCTTCTCTCTTGCCACTCTTTGGCCATCTTACTTTATCCTAGAACTTCTCATGCAAGATCATAAAGCAGAGATGCACAGCCCCCAGATCATGATGTGAACAACACCATCCCCGTTTGTCAGGGACATATGGACACCCTGCCCATGTGAATTAGGTACTTGCCCAGAGGGCCTCAACTTTAGTGAAATCTTTATGGGGCTTGAATTATTCAAGCCCTGACCTTTAGTAAATCTCTCAGTCAATGCTAGTTAATGTCCTTTAAAGTCATTGACCCCGGGTCAGGGACCAAGGGGGTGCTCCATCATGGGAGACACACAGGTTCAAAACCAAGAGAGGTTTGTGGTGTATTTTTAAGGACACTGGAAGAGGATGGCTGCCCACACACAGAAGGGTCACCAGTGCCACAGGATACAACAGCACGGGCAGGAGGCTGCCAGCTGCCATCTGTGGGATCCAGAATTTGGGCTCCTCTGAACACCAAGCTCTGCATTTGAGATATGTCTGGACCAGGGACTGTGGTTCAAGGATGAAGGTCACCCACAGCATCCCCAAATCCCTGTGCAGGGAGGGAGGCAGAGTCTGGGGGAAAGAGCTCTACCAATGCCTCCAAGAGACCAGGAGGTGCTGGTGTGTTGTACCAAGCCCAGAAAGCACATTTTGTAGGCAGTTGCTGTGTGCATGTGCAAAATTTATTGAGTGAATTCCACCCCCCAAATCAAGAGATTGGTTGCTTTTCTCTAAGAAGCTGAAGTTGGATTGGCAATAAAAGATTTCTGCCCCTTCCTTCACTCTCTCTTGATAAGATTACCTTTCAAAAATTTATTTCAACACCACTTAGCAAGTTTTGTAACAAGTCTGTCTTGGATGGACAGGTCGTCAGAAGTGTGTTCCTGATATACTTTTCTGATTATTTCACATTATTCATTAACAATACAATTGTCTCCATTGACATAAACAGCAAAAGTTCTGGCTCAAACCTTCATACAAGCACAAAACTTTGAATCTTGGACTTCAAATGTGTTCATGGGTCTAGGTGAAAAGCCAATTTGGGGGAGTTTTCTGCTTTCTTTAAATTGTAAAAATGTCAGTGAGAGTCATGAGGTTAGACTTATTGGGCAGGCTTCTGCCCTGATTCTAGCTAGGGGAATTATACATAATGAATTAACCACATGACTAATTTTACCTCATTTTCTGTTCTTGAAGTGTCGGCAAGCAAATTAAAATACCCTGAGATTATTCATTACCTAAAAGTACTTGCAGTGAGAGGGATTTATTTCACCTTACTTTAGTCACCTAAAAGTTAGGTGTTTACCTAAACTGCTTTCCCAGGTTTTCTTAGTTAGGGCAGCAAGAAGACAACTCACCCAAACCCAAAGGTAGATGTTGAAATTATGTGGGTTGATTCATCTCTGCTGTAAAAATAACCCAGGTGAGTAGCTTAAATAGGACACTTGATTTTTCTATGGCCAAAATTAGTTGAAATTAATCCTAACCCACATCATTGATCACAATGTAAGTGCAGAGGTAAGCTTTTCCACGAAAGTTTGCTTGAATGTTCCAGAGCAAGCAGTTTTTCATGGACCAGGCAGATCCTGCTTTTGAAAGTGCCTGAACACCTAGCAGACACTGGAAACATTAACAGTTAAGGACCTAAATACCTTAAAAGATGGGCCCACATGTCTTATTGAATGCTTCTGTTCCCTGAATGGATGAGCTCAATTCACTGAATCAGGCTTTGGGGACAGATCATCACCACTGGTGACTGCTCTTGTGTTTCATTTCTTCCGTCAAACTCCTCAGGTTAAGCACTGGCCGAAAATGGATGGGAAAGGGATATGATGGATACAGCTGTAATAGCACAAATTTGTTTCTCAGCAGAGAAGGAAAAGACAAGCTTTTTAGCAATTGAAATGTTGAGTTGGAGTTCTGCATTAGGCCTGGCTTTCAGAAGTGAGGGACAGTCTCTATATCAAACAGGTACCTGCAAGGCCTTACTCCGTAGCTCTGAAAAACTAGAAAATTAGGTTGTGAAATTCAGGGGCCAATCGTCCCTCCATTGCAGCACTCAAGGATCCAAAAAGAGGCTGCAACCACCTTAATTCCCCTGGAGAACCTGCCTGGTGCACTGGTAGCAGAGGAGCCTCAGGTCGCACTGAGCACCTGCAGGAGAGGTATTTTCTCCCCTTTAGGATGACACTTTCAAACCATCCCCATTTTTAATTGTAACAGGGTGTGAGAGCTCTGCCTGCTCACAGGAGTTACATGGCTCAGGCACACTTATCCTGCTTCAAACACAGGAGGGCAGCTCCAGAGTCTGAATTTGGAGATATGAACCGTGCAGAGCTCAACATCCTTCAGAGAGGTGGGGAAAGGCTCTAACAATAGTACTGGAGACATATTTTTAATCCCAGCTCTGGTTCTGCTCTGCCAGTATCACCAGGAGACACTGATTTAGCTGTCCATGGCTTTACAAGCCCAAAATGCAGTTTTTTCCCAACCAAAAAGATCTCTTTCTTGTATCAAAGCTTTGGGAAGGGCAGAGCAAGGATTCATCACTTCCAGCGACATTCAGCAATTTCTTCTCTGCCCAGGTTCTCAGGGGGTTGCTGGGGAGTGGGAGGTGATGCTGTTTAACAGTTTCTACTAATATTTTGCTAAAACCCTGTGAGCTGAACAACCAGCAGCCCCTCTCAGAGTCCATGAGGTTTGCTGGGGCTGGCAGCTGCCTGGCCATTGCCGGCTTTTCCGGCGGTGAAACTCCTGCGAGCTGCCGCAGCCCAGCGGGACCCGGTTGGAGCGAGTACAGGGAAGTGCAGCAGTGCCTGTTTGACACCACATGAGGGAATGTGAATTGTCAATTTGTTGACAGTGTCATGTTGCCACTACCAGCTTTCCCTGCGTATTTGGAAAGAGCTCAAGTCAGTCTATTTCCCAGGCTGAGCTTCCTCACGTTACAGCTCCGCATGCCCAGAAAAGAGACACAACCGGAGCAGAGTTTGCTTTTTAGCAGAGAGAGAAGCTGTTACTTTTAAAAATACTGTCATTGTAGTTAGGGCTGGGAAGACTGAGGGAAACTTAACCCAGGAGTGAGTATCCCCCAGACCCTGCTGTTCCCTCTTTCCTCACCACCACTAAGATCAGATGAAGTCATGGGGAGTTGAAACTTTTGATAATTTTTCAACCTGCTCCTGCAATGCTGTGATGTCCAAGCAGGGTCAGGAAATCATAAAGGTGTGAGGCTGGGATAATTTCCCCTCCCAGGTGATGAATTTCACTCAGGCTGGGAATATTCATCCCCTGTGAGCTCCACTGTCCACCTGGCTGGCAAAGCTGCAGTTAGAAACACGATTTCAAAGCACCTATGTCTGAACTCACACTTGCACAAATACACGTGGATGTACTTGCAGGCACTTCTGGGGGGAAATTGAGTCCAGACACGGAGCTGACAAACAGATTTATGTGCTATGTGCAAAAACCCACCCTCCCCCTGTGATTCCTCCAAGCCGAGGGCTGTTGTCTGGAACAGCTCCAAAAGGCACTTTGGGAGGGGAGAAGCAGGGCTGGGAGGTGGTCAGTGATGGCAGGAGCCAGGGTCTTCCTCCTGCCTGGTAACACAGACTAGAAGGTAAGGTGTTTGCAGAAAGAAAATTTCTAGGTGGCAACATAGTCAAGATAATCTCATTCTGCTTTCTGAACTCCTGGGCTGATTACAAATGGTGTTCCCTGTCAGAAGCACCGGGCACCGTGCAGCTCTCACAGCTCAAACTGGCTGCCCTGGGCTTGCTGCTGGTACAAATTTCCAGCCTGCTAAGGAGATTCACAGGTTCTGGATAGATGCTGGAGCACATTTCAGACCTCTCTTATACCACAAACTTGCAAACTGCCTGCAGTTGCTGTTCTACTCAGGGCTGGGCATTGGAGCCCTTCCACAATCAGTACCTCCAGCTCCAACGGGTTTTACAGCCTGTTAAATTACTGACTTCAGCTCTCCCCAGGCTGCCAGTACAGAATGCATTCTAGATTTCAAATAGAAAGCAAAAAATGTACAATATAATTTAATTCTAAAAAGCTGAGATATCCTTGGCATGTATATGTGTCGGTTTTTCTCATTGCTTTTGCTGAGAGAGCAGAAGGAGGAGAACCCCTCCACAAAACTCCTATTTCTCCTGCGCATAACAAGCTGCCATTTCAGGACCAATATTGCTAACATTCCTTCTGCTGAGCCCCACTCATTTCTCAGTGGCATTGTCAATACAGTGGGACTTGCACTTACTGGAAGAGAAATGGCTGTCCTTGCTTGGAAATACAAGCTTGACTTGATTATACTCCCATCTCTTTTTGTATCTTTAAATTAAATAGAAAAAAAATCAGAGAATTCTAAGCAATCAAAAATGAGGTGACTGTTTTAACTACAAAAGCCAAAGCCCTCTGCTTCAGCCACCACCAGGGACAGCTTCTGGATTGATGCACATGCAGGTCAAAAGTGACAAGAGCAGATGGATGGCACGCACCAGTCACAGAGTGAGTACCCAGGTTTCTGTGGAGTTACAAGGTGTCTCTAAAGCTTCTGCATTTGTTAAGGAATTAAAAGACAAACGTGCTGCTGATGGGAATTGCCCCAGTGCCTCCTGCTCACCACTCTGGGAATGCAGTGAACAGAGCTCACTTAAAACCCCTTTTAAGCCAGAGTCCCCTTCCCACAGACGTGCATCAAGCTGATGGGGCACATTTGTAAGAAACTGCTTTACACCTTGAAGACTGAAAGAATAAATCTCTTTAATAAGCTCTTAGGTTTTCCTAGTGATGCAGATTGAAGTAATATTATAGAAATGTGTATAGTTGTCAGTAATTTTACAGGAACGGATAGAAAATGTCAGGAGGACTCATTTGTGAAATGGGAACATTTTGTGTGATTTTTTTTTTTTTTTGTGTGTCAAAAGATTCTTGCAAGGACGAAGAGGCTGCATTTCTATCACACCAATCTGTGCAATAATTGCAGATTTCCCAGGATTTCCTTTAGCTTAACCCTGCTAGCTTGCTCTTTGCATCTCATACATGCATGGGATGTCATAGTGATAGAATTAGCACTGGAGCAATCAGAGCTGGGGAAGAATACTGGTTTTTTTTTTTTTTTGGTAGCTAAAGTCCCCAAAATGCAGACTGCCCCCCCCAAGTCACTTTAAACTTGGAAAACTGGGAAAGAACATTATTAAATAAATAAATTGAATGTTTATGCCAAAGGTACTGCAACTATATGTGAAACAAAAATTCCATTTATTGGTGGCAAAAAACCCTGGGCTGTTTATCATGTCAGTGTGACTGCAAATAAAACAGACATCATCATTGTGTCTTTTTAAGAGCAGTATTTTTTGGAGATGCAGTAGCAGCAGGAGTGCCTGGCTTGACTAATGCTGTGGGTATCTGCCCCTGGGGAGTGCAGATGCCAGGAAATAGCTTTGGAGGGTTGTGACTAGTAATGATCACACTGGATATTTTAGGCATATTAGTGGGCACTGCTCAGTGTAATTCTGGATTAACTCTTTTACTTACCATTAGTATAAATTAGAGCATGGATGGAGTTTATGTCCCTGTGTTAATTATGATGACACTCAGCCTAATGTTGGCTGGAAATTGGGCTGATAATAAATACAAACAGACCTGTTAGATGGCCTGAGCACAAGGCAGGGAACTGTCCCTGCAAGCAGCACATCTCACAGGCTCAGAGGGAGCGACTGAAGAGTGCTGACAGCTCTGTGTATCCCTTTTCTTATGTAAAACTAACCTGGAAACTTGACCTGTCTTCTTCAAATGGAACAGTTTGTGGGAAATCAAAGCAGAATTTGGCCCTCAGACCTCTCTGGTTCCTACAGTATAATATACATAGAGGCAACACCCCCTGAAATAAATCAAAGCACTTTTGCCCATAGTGATTTTTTGGAAGTATTTATAAAGACTTACTTAAACTCTTTTCTCAACCTTACATAAACAATAACAGCTTCCATAACAATAAAAGTCAAGTTTCTCAGCTAAATTCTTTTACAGGAAGGAAAAATTCTCTTCAGAGACCTGTCCCAGTGCCCACTGTCACACAGAGGAGGCAGCTATTGAAGATCTTGCTCCTTGCCCTGATTTTCCCTTGTAGATTTTTACCATCAGTAAGATCTGGCTGAAATCAGCCAGAAGGTTTGAAAGGCATCAGGGAAGAAGAGATCTGGTGGAGAGCAGAATCACCTGAGCCTCATTTTATTAGGAAACCAGGTTAAAAATGTGCTGATGGAGGCTGGGACAAAAGTAGGTGCAGTGTCAGTATCTGTAGTGTCTCAGTTTTGAAATGCAGGAGGTGTCTGTCCAGGGTAGTTTGTACAAACGATCACTGTTCCACTCCATTAAGTCCTCATTAGAGCAGCATACTGCACCTTAAAAGTATCTTAACCTTAAATTATCAGTATCCAAGCAAAAGAAAGAAAAAACAGCCCCCCAGTACCTAGTCAGAAAGAACCAGCTCATGTCAATTAAAACAACAGCCAGCATGTTTTAAGCCACAGCTTCTCAGAAGAGCATCAATGTGTACCAGGATGCTGGAGCTTTAATAATTCACCATTTCCTTATTGAGGTCTGATGATGCTAAAATAAGGTGTTGAAGCTTGATTAGTAGTAGGAACATAGCAGCTTAACCTCTAACATTTAGCCTTCTCCTCTGGATCGAATTACTGATCTTTATCTTGTTGAGCTGTGCTAGCAGTTGGCTTGGGAACATTACACCTTTCTAAAAGCTGTCAATCTTTGTCAGTGTCTTTGCACAATGGATTGGAAGAGCTATTTTTAAAGGACTATGTCACCTTTTTGTAGGGATGGGGTTTTTATAGTATATCAAGTTTTTTTTTAATATGCATTGCCACATGCTCAATATCACCTATAGGCCCGACTAAGAATAACTTGTATTAATTTTATTATGATTTCTAGTGAATGGGTGGGAAGAGATGTAGAGTAATCAGAGGAAGTGAGAAGAAACTGCAGCTTAAATTATTCATTGACGTGATGATTTTTTGCTTTCATTTTAATTTCTTTTTTTGTCAAGGGACCTGCTTATTTTTTTGTGTACAATGTATTTCTTTAACATTAGATTGAGATGTATTTCCTCAGCACTGTATCATTAACACAGTCTTATTTTAATGCACTGTTTTACCTAAGAATAGTAACAAAGTAGTGACAATATAAAACAAGGAAAAAATTATTAAGCTTTGCTTAAGTTTTCCATGGAAATGCTGAAAGACAAAATTATTAGAGAAATGCTTTGCAAATGATGCAAGTATTCTTCTCTTGCCTTTACAAAACTGATCCCTGTCTTTTTGCAAGGATGGAAACTGCTTCACCAAGGAGGGTTTTTCCAGCACATGCAGAAATCCATGTATAGACTCCTGGCCAGACATGAAAGAGCACCAGCTTGTGCTCTAAAATCAGTTTGCAATAAACATTAAGAGCACTTGTACAAGGCACAGCAGGTCCTCGTTAAGCACCCCTCTGTAGGACATGGGTGTGGAGACAGACCCTGTTTGCCCTCTGTCCTCACAGGAGATGCTGTGTAGCTGTGGTCAGTCAAACAGGAACTATTGCTGATGTTTCCCATCTAAAATTCCTCTGGGGTAAAATCCATTGGTATTTCTCCTATTAAATTTTTTTGCCTTTCACTGTTAAGCCTTTCATGAAGTGAAAACAAGGCTGCAGGTGTTTGCCTGTAGTTGCAGCAACACTGGAGAAGGACAAACCGCTTTCAAATCAACATTGAAGTACAAGAGCTACTTCACTCCCACTCAGATATGAAGTCAGCCATAATATCATTCAAAGGACTGTAATTTTATCTATAAAAAATGGGGGATTTGTCTCCAAGTTAAACATTCTTACTCCATGTTTACATCATACAGAATTTGGCCCAGGAAGTTCATTTGAAAACATGTATTTATTCCCGTCTGTTTCTGCTGCTGCTGTTAATATATATGCTTGCCATGAAAAGTACTTTAAAACTCAATAAACCATCATACTAAAACAGGATAAAATGTTTTTATAGTAACAATATCTCTCACTACTATGGGACCTTTCATGCTGAAGTACCCTAAAGCTCTTTATAAATGTAGCAAACTGATATTCACATGCTCCATCTACAGAGATCATTTCACCCACACTGAACGGCAGGGACACGCAATAGCTTTTTTCACAGCTGGCAGCACCTTAAGGTAGCTGCCAAAACAAATCACAGGTTACACAGGTACAAAATAAGAGTGGTTCAGTTTCTGGAAAACATTCACTTTTCCATTGAATAAAGATATTCAGTATTTTAAGCAGTTTATAAAGCTCAAATTATACAATTACAATCATTTGGCTCCGTATAAATTCTTGAACTACATCTCCTTGTTCCAAAAATAGACAACTTTTCCTGTTCTGGACAAATATCAATGCTCTGTCATGGAAAAGGACACCAAAGGAAGCTGATGAAATTCTGGTGTGCCACATATGCAGCCAGATACCCAAAGTGTCGTGTCTCCAGGACTGTCTACGCCCCACAAATGTGCTGTGACACCTTTTTGCCCTGCTAAACAAGCAGTGAAGACCTATCAGAGCCACCGAAGCCGAAATGGAGGTGTTTTGTTTTAATGCTGTGCCCCTGTTGATCAGCCTGTCTCCCTCCCTCCCTGCACAGAGCTGCCTGCATGGCTCTCAGCCTACTCCCCCTCCTCTCAAGTCTTCTCCTCATTCATGTTCTTTCATGAGTGTTCCTGGACAGGGACACAGTCACAACAAACCCTGAATTAATGGGGATAGGGTGCTGTAACACAGCAGGGCTGTGCCAGAGGGAACCCTCACACCATGGCCCCACACTCCTCCCTGCTGCCAGAGACCCCAATGCTTTGCACCTTCCCCACCTTTACTCCAAGACAGAGGCACACACAGAGGCAAACACCCCGTGTGGAGGGTGGTGGAGCAGTTTGTCCCAGCCCTGCACAGGCCAGCAGAGCACAGAGTGGAGCCTGAATCAGAGCCCTTGATTTTCCCAACGTGTCATCATTGCAGGAGCACTGCTGCTAAATAACTTTGTGGTGCCTCGCAGTGAAAATGAAGGTCACGATGGCCCTCTGCTTAATCTGTGGTGTGATGATCTCCTGGTTCAACAGCTGATCAAATGCTATGGGAACAGGGTTCCAAAGCCTTTCATAGCTGCCTTTGTGCGTTTGAGGGTTTATCTCGGGTTTTGTTGCTTTTCAGTGCAATGCTGATAAGGGAGGAAGACATTTTTGAACTGGATCTCTTCCCAAGGGATATGAGCAGGCAGAAACCATCCCACATTTGGATTAATTTTCTTGTGCAAGAGTGAGGTGCACATTTACAGGATTTTCAGGCAGTTGAAGTTCTCTGAGCTCAGAAACCCCAGAAGTGCCCTCAGAAATGTCACAGTTGTCTTATCTATTTTCCCCTGAGAACCTGAATGGCAGGACTTCTCTTGAGCTTTTGGCTGTAATGAGAAAAGGGAATAAGGTTCCTCAAAGAAGACCAGAAATCCCAGCATAAACTGGAATCCAGGTATGTGACTCCCAATCACCCATCATTATTCCTCAGGGAGTAACAATATATTGTGATGGCATTTACAATAAATTAAAAAAAAAAAGTCCTGCATGCAGTCCCTGCCTACCAAGGAATGTCTCTGGTACATCTAAAAGAGTTCATCATCTTTTTGTCCTGTTTCTCTCCTGTTTCTGGCTGAGGTATCTGGGCAGCACCAGCTGCCTGCAATGTTTACAACAGCCCTGACCTGGCATGCCCTATTTCTCATTGCTGTGTGAAATCTCAAAGAGAAACACGACCACTGCACTGTGTAGAGAGGTGGCTTATTCTCATTTAATGATGTGGCTTCTTTTAAATATAGAAGTATCAATGGAGATAAAAAAAAAGGTCCCAGAGAAAGAATTTCTGTTTGCTTTGTTGTTCTCCTGAAAGACACAGTGCTGTGATATCATGGCATTGACTGCCAAGACGACTGCTAGACTGACTAGTAAATATGTATTTTAGTGGAGCTCAGCAGAACAATATCCCCTGCAATGTAAGTCATTCCATTAGGAAGACAGAGGTACTCGTGAATGTTATATCATCTTTATTCCTTCTGGAAGGGCTTCACTACCATTACTATAAAAAAAGTGCTTCAGAGATTGTAAATACATTTAAGTAACTCTGACAAAACAATAGGATCTGACTAAAATGTGGGGTGTTTATCTCATCTGTCAGTCTGATATGGGATAAAAGCCACAGCAGCTCTGACAAGCTCAAAAGCACCTCTCCCTGATAATTTTTTTCCCCTCTGCATACAATTTACAGTGTATGCTGCACCATCCAAACTGTATTTGTGCTTCTTTTTGAATAGTGAGAAGTTAATTACAGAATCTTTTTCTGCCTCTCCCATTAATTCAGCATGTCAGAAGTATGGCTGAACCCAAATGGTAAGAGTATGAACCAGGGCATATACCTCCCTCCAAAAAATATAAAATTAAATAACACCCCAAATAACCCTAAAAGCAACCAACCAACCAAAACCAAAACCAAAATAAGTAGCCTTTTTATTTGCCTGTTTCTAAGCTTCACTGTGCCTCCAGGTTTTATCATAAAATATTTCTCCCAAAACACAAAACCCAGGCAACTTTAGTTCTTTTGTAAATGAGTCTCAGCCTTTGATACTGGATACAGGAAAAGCAAAATTCACAGCAAATAGGTTCAAAGTGATCTGAAAGTGACTGAGCTTTCCTGGGTTACATTCTGGTCAGAATCCTTCCACCTGCCATGGAAGTGCAGGTTATCTTTAGGATGGGGTGCACACTGATACCCCGAAAGCATTTAAGAACTGTGTAAAAGACTGCTATAAATAGCTGAAGTGTTTCAAGAAAATAATAATAAAATGGAAAGGAAAAAACCTCAAAGTTTACTTTTATTTCAAGAACCTGTTTTGGTGGGATCTCGTTCAACACAGAATTCCTGCAATACCCAGGTCTCAGTGAAGTAATGACAGCATTCCCATTCAGGTCTTTAAGCTTTGCTGAGTTGATATTTCTGCTGTTAATACCAGGGCATTGACAAAAGGTTCCATTAATGGTGACCTGTCACCAGAACAATCCCAGTTTTCTCCCTTATGTGTGTCAGAGAGCTCCTCATGGCAGCTGGATGGCTCACCTTGTCATCTACAGCAAATGTTACCTGCTCTGTGTTATCTACAAGCTGTGATTAAACAATCTCATTTAAGGCCCTAACATTTGCCCACGTCACCAGCAGTTGTGGCATTTCTAGTGGTCAGGACACTTTTTCTTCTTTTTTTCACTCCCTCTACATAGTAAATACTGAAAATATTTGGCCCCTATTTTAATACATATAACAGAAAAAGTACTCCATTTTTCCTCTTAGGGAACTAAGTGCAGCCATACCTTCACCCTTTCTGTATATCCAATCCAAGCTCATAGATTTAAATCAACCCTATAAAAGACTGAAAATACATTATTTTAAATCCCTTGCACATTATTAACAGCCAGTTAGTTAATTTATCTATATGGGAATGTCTAAGGATTCATCAGGAGTAATACATCCCACATTTCTGATTAGTGGAAAGGAGAAATACTGTACCAATCACCCAGTTAATTCACTCAGGCGCTTTATTATACGTGCAGATATTTGGTATCGAGGTGTCATATTCCCATAATGAACACAATAAAGGATGAATGACTGGTAAAGCTTTCAGCTCACAATCCCTATAAAACCTAAGTGTTGGCAAGGTGTTAAATGCAGATTAATTTATAGATTCTTATTAATGTGCTGTGTGCTCTCCTCTGTGTGGCTACAACTTCTCAGCTGTGGAAGATAACTTTGGCCATATAAAATCTGGGAGATATGGGGTGGGTGGCTCCCAAATGGAAACCCTGAGTGGGGCAGACTCATGGCCATGAACAAGAGGGACTCTGCAGGTGTGGACTTCACAAAATAAAGCAAGCAGCCCTCTTGTTAATAGAAACCTGCCAGATTTTGTCTCTGGCTTGGGATCTGGAGTTAACATCCTTGAGGGCTGCAGACACACCCACAGCTCAGCTGCTTTTGGTTTAGAGCAGGTACCAGAGGGAAAAAGAAAAGCCTGCGCCTGGAGCTAAAAAACCAAGGTATGGTCTTAATCACAGTCTTTCTTTTTAGGGGGGGAAAAAGGAAGGTTTTATTCTGGTCATCACATTAATCCAACCTAACATCTAAAGAAATATCTGACAAGATTTTTTCAGTAATTATAGATGCTAAAAAGTTAATCCAAACAAAAGGGACATACCTACAGAAGGACTGCTCTGGAGTGCAATGTGTATCACTAACCAGTACATGTGTCTGTTCTGAGACCAGAACTACAAAAGGCCGAATTTTCTTAAAAGCATGTTAAAATATTAATAGATATCTGAAACAGTTTTATTGCACAGACTGTCAGTCGTACGAACGATTACATCACATGGGGAAAGAGGGTAGGAGAAACCACCCAGACACTGGTGACCTGCTGCACTGAGCAGCATCATGAAAATGTAATGGCAGAGAGTGAGGTGGAACATTAGAGCTGGCAGCAGGACCAGAGTGGGAGTGGAGGGGCTTTGCTGGGAGTGCTGGCAATAAATTTGATGACATCCAACATGCTAATTATGTATGTCTGAGGAGGGTGTACTTGCAGTCCCACACATTTACAGACTCCAAACAAGAGCACAGCATGGGCAGAGATATCTGTTATCCATTTGGTTTTGGTCATAATTGTCATGAAATGACTTTATCCCTTATAAATACAAGCCACTGAAGTTAGCTCAGAAGTCAGTCTCTTTCTCGAAATTACCCTTCTTCCCCTGCTCACCCTCACCATGTTATTTTTGTGTGGTTACTTGTGAGTGCTAAGGCTGCTTTCATTAATTTTTAACTTGAATCAGAAAAGCCTCAAAGTATCTATTTGGGGGAGAGGAGATGCAACATATTACAGTTAGGAGAAGTAAAATGCCGTAGTGGGTTTGATCCTTTGCCCATGTGTTCCATTCAAAGGTTAGTCAATGACAACAGGGCTGGGCACATTTTGGGTGGACTTGAGCAAATCTAACTATGAACTTGATCCCAAGTCCACTCACATATATTAAGCAAGTTCTGATTAAATATAAAACACCCCAACATCCTGATTTTGCTTCAATCGAAGACTTTTACTCTTCCGTTTAAGAGAACCAGCCTCTCAAACTGCACACATCCTGAGGAGACAGTCAAAAAAATTCAATCAGTTTTGAAACAGTTCTGCAAACTGAGTTAGAAAAGCTGCTGTCATAACTTATGGATTCATATTCCACCTGAAAAATATTCTGGAAAAATATCTGAGTTGAAGCTGGAGTCCTGAGGCACCTTGCAGTCTCAGCCAGCCCTTGTGACTAGGACAAAGAACTAAATTTTAGTAGTGTTCAAAGACAAATATCCTATTATGCCTTCATTTTCTGCATTGCAGAGACATGGTAAAGCAAATGGATCTGCCACTTCACCTTGGTTTTGCAGGAGATTGTCCGCATCCCAATGGCAGTGCCAGGGGAACAGCAGTAACCTTTCCCTGGCACCGCTCACCAAAAACCTCTCGGCCAAAAATCTCTCACCCAAATGAGCCAAGTTTAGACAGGAGTGTTTTAAAGCAGAGAAAACTAGTCCTGCATGGTTTGAGCACTGCCCCTCTCTTCTGTTAGCTGAGGTCATTCCAAGTCTGGGTACATATAAGAACAAGTAACCTGTACAGTCTTTCCAGCACTCATCTGCTTTGGACTTTGAGATAGTGTTAAAACAAATCCAGGAGCAAAGCACAGAGCTCAGAGGTACCAGGCAGTTCTGATTCTGAAAGCCTATGGCAAGGTAGCAGGGAACTCTCACACTGCCCCTGCCTAAGGAAAGGTTTGGGATTATGATTATCCAGCTGCAAGAACAGCTTCAGCAGGAACTCATGCTGGATTAGACACCAGCTATAAGACACAGCATTCATTCCACTCCTGTCTGAATTTGCAATCACAACAGCTTACTGCTGACCAGACTGAAAAAGGCTGAGGAACCTGCCCAGGGCAGAGCTGAGATGCTGTGGGATGAACACCATGCAAGGACTAATGCTCTCCCAGAGGAGGCACTGATGTACTGACCCTAATTTTTAGGGACATGATGATGGATAACTCAGGAACACAAGTCTGCCTCAAGCTGAATATTTGTGTAATTTCCTTTGTATTCCTCTCCCTAGCATGAACACTTCTCAGTTTACTTTTAAAAATAATTATTATTTTTATGTGAAAACACTTCATCTCAGCAATTGCACTATAGCTGTTATTTTATTGTGTTTGTAGGATAATAATAATAAAATCAGTTCTAGTATTCCCTGGTGACACTTTAACCAATTCCAGCACCATGTATGCTAAAAGGAGTAATTTGCTTTGGGCTGTGGCTGTGTTTAATAAGTGGGAGATACTCCACGACTTTGTGTTGGATATGTTGGGAGACCAAGGCTGTTGGAAGTAAAACCCCTGTGGTCTCCCTGTGTGTAGGACACACTGGAAAATTGGTAGACTTCTAAACCACAGGCAGCTTTCAGTTAATTCCTAGGACTGGCTTATTGAGCAAGTCAAAATTTCAAGAGGATTGCACAGGAGAGAGAGAGCAGGGACAGCAATGTCCCAGCCTGGCAGGGAGGGGACAGTGAGGCAGGGACCCCACACTCGAGTGCCAACCCAGGCAATTGATGATTGCCTGGGTTGGCAATCATCCAAGATACTCCAAGACACTTTATGAGCAAAGTGCATGGGCAAAAATATTCATATTTTCTCCAAGTGTGAAGTGAAAATTAATTTTTAATGGTTGAAACATGAAAAATACCCTAAAAACATCAATCTGTTCATTGCTTTCTACACTGATGTGCCTGCAGCTAGCAAGGAGAGATCCCTGTACCTTCATGCTACAAGCAGGTTATGGATGAACCACGTGATTTCCTATTTTATCCATCCTTATTGGGCTCATGTTTCCTGTAAAGGGTTTTGACTAATTGTGGTTTTGACAAGAATGGCATCATGTGCTGCTTTGTGAGCGAACAAGCTCAGGTCAGTAAGCCAGACGGTCAGTCTGGAAAACAAATCCATATTCCTAATCCTTAAGGCTGATATAAAGCAGAGATAAGTGTGTTTGTGATGTGGAGGTTGTTCTGAGTAAATATCATTTGAGAGAAAAGAACTGTCTCAAGAATTCTTGAGATAGAAAAACTAGAAACAAGATGTCCTAGTAACAAGGATTTTTAAGAAGTGGATCACCTGATTTTTTTTCTTCTTCTTTTATACTTTCAGACTTGAAAGCAACTATTTCACCTCTCAATTTATGCTCAGATTTATGGCTCTTGAGTTGCAAGAGGGATTTTTTTATTTACTCTTCTCACCATTTCTCCACAGAAAGCTGGAACTGAATAAGTTTCTAGCAGGAACCACAAAAAGATTGATTATCTGTTGCTTTTCTTGCCCAGCTTGTGAAAAGCCTCCAACCAAAGCAGAAGAACCTCCTGCCTTAGAAGAAATATCTTCCCAATTCAGCTTGTTATTCAAGCACAAAGTGGATAAGCTGTGTTTGAACTTGGGAACACCTGAGCCTGCACTAAGCTTAGGAAGTTGCAAAGAGCTTGCATCTCACTAGTCTAACTCATTTTTGGCTCAGACATTTTCCAGTTAAGGCATCAAATACCATATGACACCATATAATCTATCTTTCAGGCATCTTCAGCAGCAGCACTCGCTCGTTCCTCTGCTTCCTCTGGTCATTTTAGACCTTAAGTACATCTTTCATCAAAGCACTTAATGGCAGAGAGATTTTCCAATAACTCGCAACATGCAAGCTCCAGGCTCTTGCTCAAACTGCAGGCAGTTACAGCAGCCCTGTGATCATTCTGCTGCTATTAAACTTTAGGTCTGATTAGCAGCAGAGGTATTTTGTCTCTGGTTTTATTTCCCTCATTTTCCCCTCAGAATAAAGCATACATCCTGTTCAGCCACTCAGCTTCATTATTAATATTGATCAACTATTTGTTTTATTTATTTATTTAAGTGCAGCTGGGCCTCCTTGCTCCCACCCACCTGTCTGGGGTGTTGGGAAAGCTCTCCACAGCAGTGCTTTTGAACTGCAGAGCTACCTGCATCAGCATCCTGCTCCTGAGCAACCTGGTACCCACAGCACTCACCACACCAGGAGCAAGAGTCCCAGGAAACCTGTATTGTTGTTTTTATGGGGAAAAAACCCCACCTAATTTGTAGGGGATGCTAAGGAATTATGCAAGAGGAAATCTGAGTCCACAGTGAGCCTTTTTGCAGCCAGCTTTGGTAGTTTGGCTGTTTGAAGCTGCAGCAGTTCTGCCACCTTAATACTTCCTCATAACAAATCAAACAGACCTAGAGAAAAGTCCACCAAATACCAAGTCAGCAAACCAGATTTCTTGAGGGATCCATCTCTGCAATTAATTGAGCTCCCTAACTAATCCTAAGGGTCAGAAGGATCCAAGTTTCACAGTGGAGATAGCCACAGGTACTTCCCCCAGGATGGTGTACCTGGATGCTGCTCTGGGCAGGGAAGTGCTGGAAGTGAAAATCTTAGGGAAAATTAGTTGAAAGTAGCTGACTTTCAACTAGTAAAGAAAAAAAAAAAGAAAATTAATTGCATATATCACATCCACGGACACAGACAAGGTGTTACAGGCCCATTTGTGCATGACTGGGGGGTGCACAGCCATAAAAACATGTGCAGGACTTAGTCCTCCATGACAGTTCAGAGAAACCCTGCTGAGCATCAGTCTCTGCCCTTGGGAACTGAAATACCATTTTAGAAACACAGATTCAGCTCGGATGCCTAGAACCAGCTCTGGCTTGCAGCGGGGCAGGTGCTGCTCAGCCCCTCCTGCCTCTGCCACCCATCACACTGACTGCAGTCCCCTGGATCAGTCACGGTGTCACTTGCCATCAGACAGCTTCTCTAGAGGATCAGGGATGCAAACCCCAAACCTGCCCTCTATTTGGACAGTTTGAGTCCAAGAATTGCAGACACTCAGTGTTTGTTTCTAGGTAACTCAAGTTTAATTACTAAATGAGTCTTCAGCCTGCAGATTTGGTTCTCATGCAGAACACCACCTCCTACAGCTGTTCTAACCTTTTTTTTTGTGAGGCAACAACTAACTGCAGGTGTATAATTTATTAATAAGTGCTTTTCTTACCAGGGAGAGCTAACCCAGG
This sequence comes from Petroica traversi, assembly GCA_025920805.1. Lineage (NCBI taxonomy): Eukaryota > Metazoa > Chordata > Aves > Passeriformes > Petroicidae > Petroica > Petroica traversi. The sequence goes on along the minus strand of JAHLSL010000036.1, from coordinate 3,181,133 downwards.
TAATCAAGGCTCTCCCAGGGAAGAGCTCTACCAGAGGCCCTTCCAAGCACAAGCCCCATTTATGTAAAGTATCACACAATATTATTTTATACTTCCAGTTTCAGAAGGCTGTGTACGTTTTCCCATTAGACTAACAAATTACTGCAATTGTGGTCAGGAGTGTGGAGGTTTCTCTGCAGAGCATTTGCCCCCTGGGAGGAAGGAAATCAGAGGGGTGTTAAAGCAATATTGTGCCTTCCACTCTGTGCACTGAGTGGCCTGATAATGGTTAGCTAAGGCAAGCTGTAAAACTGCCATTACTGCCACCACTGGGCCTTGCTGTGTCTCACTAACCCTCCTGCAAAGGGACAGAAAAAAAAGAAAATCAGAATAGCAAAAAGGAGCTAAGTGAGCAGAGAGGGGATATTTAACAACCTGAACTTGCTCTTCCTATGGAAGGTTTTAGAAATACGTGTCTTTGACATTAAATTCAGGTGCTGTTGAATCCATTCAGGAGGAAACATTTCCCCAGGGTCTTCCCCATTGAGGTCCCAAGCAGATTCCAACCCTTCTGAAAGAGGCTTTAGGGCCTCTTGTACTTTGATTTTTGGCTGGGATACAGTGTAAGAGACTAAACAGCATCAAGGGGCTGCTCTGGATTTTCTCAGGAATCAGTAAGAGCAAGTAGCCAGAAGCAGATGAGAAATCCTGTCCTGACAAGACTGCTGGGTTCCTTTTCCAGACTCATGGTGCATGTTGGATAGCTTAGATATTAGCTGAAGAACACCACCTAAACATTTTTATGTCAGTTTGGAGTGCCTCGCCTGTATTTTGCAATACAGAGGCTTTGTTTTTACACCTTCCTGTCAGAAAATAGAAAAGCTTAGAATTTTCTACTGGCAGCACAGAGATAAATGCATATGATACACAGTATTTACTGAATGTTATGTATGGAACACAGCCTACAACACACACACTGTATATGAAAATGGCATTGCTTGTAGCAGGTAGCTGAATGTCTCAAAGATAGCAGCTGGAGAGCATCTGTCTAAGCACTAAACAGGTTCAATTCCAAAGAGCTGCAGGTCTCAGGTGTATGCAGATGTGTGGTTTCTCTGCTGCTGGATCTCATTGCAGAGGCAACGTTACAGAACAGGTGTGAATCAATAATGTTATTGAATTGCCTCAAGTGTTAGAGAACGAGAGCATTCAAAATGACAGAAGTAAACGGGACATTTTCATTACATGCCTCACTACATGTTCCCTTGTTGAGCTATAAATTAAACTTCGTAAACTTTTGTGTTGGGATTTGGGGGTTTTTTTAAGTACACTGAATATGTAAAAAAAGCGCCTGCAGCAGTGAACCATTGCAGTCTCACATATAAATGAGCAAACATGTTTTGAACATGTAAATTATCCAGCTATAATCCATATTTATCAGAGCTGTTCCAGGATTTTACATGAAATATGCATTACAAGTTCTTGTGAACACTTGCCCTTTAAAACATATCAAAGCATCATTTAACCACAGAAAGTTTCTTTTGAACCAAAAAATGTACGAAAATTTACTTAACAGACTACACCAGAATATACTGGCATATTCTCCATAACATATGCACAACACAGGCAAACACATTCAACATATCAGACAAACACACAGAAAACGTCTTGCACAGTGACTATTCCATGTCAAAAAATGTTGGCAGGACAAGCTTACTCACAATAATAACTTGTAATGAAATTCACGAAGGAGAGGCTGTCTTTGGATAACTTTAAACAGGCCAGAAAAGGTCAGAAGCTACAAACTTTGTTAATCTGCATGCTGTACGTACTCAGGGCAACCTCTCTTGGACCCTTGTGCCTGCAGCCAAGACAGGTAGAGGAAAAAAAAAAAATCACCTTTCCAACTGTATTTCCCTGAGACCCTGGTCCCAGGAATTCAAACAACAACCCCAGCCTAAGCCAAGGTACCTGGGCAGCCAGGACCTCAACACAGCTTTGCTGAGCCCAGCTTAGCAGTGACTGAGCTTCACACAGGCACATGTTCTGCTGCTGATTTTGCAGTCCTTGCACAGACACCAGGAAGGTTATGACTTTACCCATCACCTACAGGTGGATGCCAGCTCTAAAAAAGCAAAAATAGGCTTTTCTTCTCATTTCAGTGCCACCCAGCAGACACACTGGCCAGGCAGGAGGGATTCCCTCAACCCGCTGACAGCAGAAGTGCTTTGCAATTCCAGTTCCTGCTTCATGAAATTTGCGTTATATCCACATTAATTATTTGGCCCCACTTTGGCATCCCTGAAATTCTGAAGCAAAAAATTGCTTTTTATTAACCAGTGCTCACAGAACAATGTAAAATGCCATTCCTTACTTTACATCCTTTTTAATATGATCTGCTTGATTTTCTTTTTTTTCTAATTTAACATAATGAAAAGCAATATTTTAAAGAATGTGTCCAAACAGTGTGGTAAAATTGTCAAAGTCACAATATTTTAAATGGACTGGGAATCTGAATGTCTGTACTTGAAAGCCTGGTTTATTTTGACAATATCGCTTTTTCTCCATAGTTACCTCTGACCTCCAGTATTACTCTCAGTGGATTATTTTTTCACTGAGGGAGATGCTTAAGCATGGACCAGAGTAGATAAGTGATATGGTCAAATCGCTGCTGGCAAACCCTGGAATTACTGACCACTTTAATAGCTCCTGCTGACCTTCAGATGAAACTTCACCTTTGGTTATTAACATGCCTCTCCACTTTTATGATTTTTTTGGAACATAATTTGTCACAGTTTTTATCTGCACAGAGCAAGCGTTAGGCTTTTAAAAAATGTGAGTTATCTTTTTACAGCTGCTAACAATTACACATCGCAGAACAGACCAGCCCCAAAACCAATTATGAAAAGACCTGCATGGGAAGTGCGTTCCCTCTTGAAGTTTGAATTACAGATTTCTGAACTAAAACCGTGCCACAGCCCGCTCGCAGGAGCTGGAAACAAGAAACCAAACCTTGAAAGGGCTTGTAAGATCAGCGAGATAAGATAAGGGCATAGAAATTAATTGCCCTTGTTTTGTATTAAAATCTGATAAAGGGCTGGCAGCGCTGCTCAAGATCAGAGCAGGCAGCGAGGGCGCATCTGCTGTCACAATTTGGGGCTGGCGATGCTGCGGGCACCTGGCCGGGCGTGCTGAGCCTGCGGGGCAGCATCCTGCACAGCCAGCCCGGCCCCGGCTCCATCCCGGGCTCCGCAGCTCTCGGCGAGCCCTTGCCTTCCCTTCCCTTCTCTTCCCTTCCCACGGCCACCGGAGGGCTTGGCGCTGGCCCCGGTGATTCAGAGCGATGACATTTCGCGAGCAGATTGTACAAGTACGAACAGCAAACCTGAGCCGGGGAAACGGTGCCAAAAGGCCTTCAGATGATCAGAGCAATATGCCAGTCACTTAGAGGTCGATTGACCAATTAACAATTAGGTTTGGAGAGCAGGCATGTCATTTCAGATCATTATTTGCCAAAAGACCAACTATGTGGAAAGTTTTAATTTAAAAGCTGTAATTTCTTTCTTTTTTTTTTTTTATTATTATTATTCCTTTTTTAAAATACATCCTGGCGTCTCTAACCCCAGCTTCATACGGTGAGGTGCTGGCAGTAGGTCACAGCCCCGGGGACCGATTGCAGCTGGCAGAGTGACAAAAGCACTTCGGCAAAGCCTCCAGGAAACCAGTCCGGGCTTCCAGTTTCGTTTGAACACCACTGGGGCTGAGCTAAAGGCACGAGAGCAAAATAGGAGCAGAGAAAGGTTTTGCAAAGGGGCTGGGGACGGAGGATTACAAAGGGAAACTTTATCTGCAGTAAGTGATGAGAGGCACCTCAGAGCAGGGTGTCTTCTCTAGCGAGGCAAGGTTCAAAGCAGATGGTGGGAATTTCCAACCTGGTCCGTGTCTAATTATAACCAATTGAAAAAGAACTAAAATATCTCAACCCAGGCCCTGGAGACCTGCACTTTTTCAGTCTCCTGTAGCAGTATTGTTGGGCTGAACTCCCAAGTGGGGCTTCTCTAAGCAGCAAAAGCCATCTCACCTGCCCTGCTGGACAGATGGAGGAGGATGGGACTGGCACCAGCTCAAGGTACCTTCACAACAAACCCTGCTGCAGAGCTGCCGTGAGCCTTTCCCAAGGGCTTGGGTAACCCTCTGTGTCTTCATTTATGGTAAAAACAATGCTCTGTTCACTGAAAAAAAAAATACAGTAAAAATGGGTTTAGTAGAACTGCAGGTACTGATATTATAGCAACCTTGCCCAGAGTTACTTTATTTGGGGTCAGGGGCTACTCTGGGAGAAAAAGGCTCTTGGGGTTCAAGACTGTACAAATTAAGGGGAAAGATATTTGGTCACATCTGCAGCAGGGAAGGACTGCTGCTTTGCTTAGAAATGTTATTTTATGGTCTGCATATGTACTGCAAAAGCATCTCGAGTAATGCTGTGGTGAAACAACAAATGGTGCTACATGCAGTAACTCATAGCTGTAGCAGCTTTGGATTTCTTCCAAAACTGGACTGATTCAAAGCTGCATCAATTTCAGGAGAAACAGAGGGGAAAAGGCGAATGAAACAAACACTCATGAAAGTAGCTCATGTTTGAAACTGAAATTTGTGAGTAGCATCCTTTGAAAATCTCTGATGATGCTATAACATTCTTGGAACACCGAGAGAACACAAGCTGAACTCAGAAAAGCCAGAGTTGTTTTCGGATGTCTGTTCTTCCTCCAAGCTTAGACCCACCCCCAGCAAGGACAGCAACCTGTACCCTTCAGATCATCAGGGTCTCTCACTGTCCTGCGTGAACTGAATGACTCTAAAGATGCAGATCCTAGGGCTGCCAAAGCAAGGCATTTCCTGAGGAAGCTTTGCTCATGACCTTGCATCACTCTCTGCAGCAGATCCAGGCCACTGTAAACCAGATAACAGAAGTCTCACCAACAATCTGACCCTGCACACAAAATACATATTACCTGCTCTACAGTCCAGAAAAAGAATTAATAGCAAAACCGCCATGAGAAGCTATCGGACATAATAGAAACCGCAATTTGCTTGAGAATATTTTAATTGTCCTGTTTACCTGAAACTCCCTGACTTCAGCCTGAACTTTGCTTCTGCCAGATGATTAAGAGCAGCCCTTCTGTGAAACAATTATGCAACATGTGTACAGAGAATAATTTCTAGGAATTATATTAAATCACAATAAATCACAACAGGTTGTGACAGGCTGAGCTTGCAAGTGCCTGAACACGAATCATGCGGGACATTTATAGTCACAAACACGAGGTCTCACTAAGCCATACCAAGGCAATAACATCCACCACACTTCTCCAGGAGGTAAAATGTCAGCATTAAACAGAATATTTGAGACTGCAGCACTGCCTTTGCCAGCCATGTGTGCTGGCACCAGCATGACCAGGGGCAGGCCAGGAGCCCAGGAAATGTCACAGTGCTTGAGTAGGAGGTACTCTTCATTTGAGTCAACTCTGAAACTCATGTGCACTCAACACTTCTGAGGGTGTCATCTTGTGGATACTGAACTGACATCCTGACCACCTCCAATCCTGAAAGGTTTCAGGTGGGAGGCTTTTCTCTTGGTCTCTTCAAATACACAGCTGCCTAACACAAGGGTTTCAGTGAAGTTCTGCTCTGGAGGGCAGCACTTTCTCCATGATCATTCCTGTGACAAAGTGGGATGCACAAGGTGCAGTTGGTGCTTGTCCAGTGAGGTCTTGATTCTCTGTCCTGCCACACTGTTTTACCCTGGACAGGTTTGCCCTCAGTTGGAAAGGACCATGACTCCTGATGCCCTTCCAGCAGCTCAAATTCTTATTTATTGTATTTTTTATTGTAATGAGATAGATGTTGTCCCTTAACCCAAGCCAAGAGAATTGTCATTTATATGAACAATTTCTGATATGCTGGGAAGCACCTTTATTTACCAGGGTAGCCTCAAGATTTCAGCTACTTGCAAAGCCCTCCAAGAACTTCTTCCAGGACGAGGTTTTGGCAAGGGGCCCAGGCAGTCCCTGCCACCAAGCCTTAGCAGCCTCCCACAAACATTCAGGAGTTTCAGTGCCCAGTGCCCTTTGCATCACTTCTGTCAGACTTCTAAAGCACACCCTTGATTTCTTTTGCAGAAATGTAGCAATGGGACAAGGCAGGAAACAAGACAGAGGAACAGAGCGGGGGCGTTGAGAGAAAATTATTGAAAAAATACAGGCAGATTAAATTTCATTCCTCTTAGCACGCAAGTGAAGTTAGAAAGTGAGGATTACTTAACAAATACATTTCTGTCTAACTGCTGATGTCTCTCCAAGTCATTTTGAACTGGAAATCTTTGAGAAGTTGCGCTGTTCATGTTCACTTTCGAAACACTTGACACTTCTATGAGGAACCCTTGGCTTTTGAGAGAAAAAAAAATAGATTTTGAGATCTGAACTGTCTGGTACTGCAATACAGAGAGAGGTACAAAAATGATGTTACTCTGACATCAAGAGCATTATCAGAAACTTCTCGGGAAGCTCTCAGGAGCAGAGACGGTCCCTTGAGCCCATGTCCCAGACAGTCTGGGCTGAAAAGAGCCTTCCATCCTGGAGCAGGGGGCTCTGCCCAGTGACAGGCAGCAGCACCCACTTGAGGCCAGGATCTGATCTCCTTTGCAGCTCTGTAAATCAACAGGAGCTTCATCCACTTCAATGGAAGCCCTCTGGATTTACGCCAGAGCAACTGAAATTAGAAGCTTGCCCTAAGTGGGAGGGAGCTCATTATAAGACTAAATAAGGAGTGAGTCATTTTCAGAATTTTAAACTGAAAGGAGCCGCATTTGGCTGACCTCCTTTTTTTTCCACACTGACGGCTTATTAGATTACAGCAGATAAGAACTGTGCTTTCCTATTGGTTTTTCATGGCAATGTGTCTGTGTCACTGACAAAGGTGGAAACACTGGTTCAAAAAGGAAAAAAAATCCAAAGCAATATATTTAAACAGAACAGTGTTTTTAACTGGGAGTCAGTTTTGATATCTGAGGAGACAAACACTGGCTCAGCTTACTTGTAAGTATTCCCATTTCATCCAGAATACATCAAGGGCCAAGTGACCTGAGAGGAACCAAGCATGAAGAGACAAGAAATCTCTTAGGGGATTGAGAGGAGCTGGTCGCTGATTGGAGGAATAGTTGCCAGTCTTAATTATCAAGTTTGATAATCATTTCTTGTTAGTACCACTATTAGGAAGACACTTGACTAAAAATAAAGTTTAAAAGAGAAAAGAACATAGAAGAATTACACACCCTGCCCAGTTCCAAAGTCCCATTCTCAGCCTATTCTGGTCTCCCAGACCATAAATCCTTCCATCTGCATCTTGCAACTCATTCAAGGAGAATTTTGAGGCTGCTACTGCCCAGGTATTATAAAAAGATCACTCTCACTTATGATATTAGGCCTGAGTGTGAGATGGCCCCCTAAATCACTTTTGGCCTTGCATCACTCAGCAAAGCAGACACAAAAAGTTCCAGGCAGAAAATATTCCTGGGGTAATGATTCTGAGGCTGCCTCATTTGAGATTCCAGATCTGCTAAACCTTGTAATCTGAGTTTGAATACTCATTCACCCTGAGTGAGATTGCATTCAAAGCAGTGGTGAATGGAAGAGGTAATTACAGCTGTACTACAAAGAAAAACACCAGAGGCACATGAAGGAAGAAGTACAGGACAGAAAACTTCATCGGATCAGAAGGATGGGACAACAGATAAAGTTTGCCGGACCCTCTGGATCTTCCAGTACATTTTTATCCTAAGTGTGGAGATCAGTCATGATACAGAAAGCTGTAGAATGGGATTGCTCTGTGTCAGGGGCCCATTTCCTGCAGCCGTGATTGACAAAGGCTGATATTGGCTCTGAGCTGACCACAAGCAGCAGCAACCTGGGGAGGCACTGAGGACCACAGGCTGTTCTCATTCTCTGCTACAACCACAATGCTAAACTCACTCGTTACACCTGGCACAGGCCACCTTCTCACAGATCAAACATTGCTCTGTAGACCTGAAAGCCTTGTTCCAGTCTTTTAGCTCAAAGTTTAGGAGGCAATTTGTCGATGACCTAGAAGGACCTACTTGGGGTGACATTACTGATACTCAACAAAGAAAAGCAGAAAACACCCTGTGAGGCCAAATTCATGTAGACTAGAAGGAAATGCAGTTTGCTAACATGATAGGACTGGACACCTGCCTGGAATGTCTTCTCTGCTGAACCAGAAGGTTGAGGCCACCTGACATTTCTCAGTGCCCTCATAGATGTGATTTTATGGCCCCTGCAAGGGCAGCCGAAGGGTCCCCAGGGAGATCCCAGGCTCTGGTGCTGCCCATTGGGAAGCTGCCCCTGGCTGGGTGTGCAGGGGAGCTCCAGGGGCTCCAACTGCCTGCAGAGACAGAACAGGTGCCAAGAGCCCATCCCAGGACAAGAGGATTTTCTCAGCCAGCAGGAATTTCCCAAACACCATGCTCAGCTTTCTCATGGAAAGTTTGGGGTGTACCTTCAGAGAACATTCCAATCACTTCCTAAAACACCCAGAGGTGGGAGGTTTAGGAATCTCCTCCTGGTTTCTATATTTAACTGGTGGTGCAAGCATTGCCCAATCCCCATGCTGGGGAAGAGGGAACAGTGTAGGTGAGGAGAGCCATTCCTTGGAGATCTGGATTCCTTACAGCTGGCGCTTTCCAGTGAGCCTGGGGCTTTTTGGGGTGCACAGCACATGCGAGGGAGGATGATTTCATCCTTCATGGGTGTGCCCACCTCTGCTGGGCCATGGGGCTGCTCCAGAGTGATCCTTAGGTTTGTCCAAATGATCACTCAATTTTGCCAGGGGTCAGGCAGCATCACAGAGGACCTTGGCCCTCTACTCCTTTCCCCTTTTTAGTAATTATATGACACAGATGTATAGGCAGCATTTTCTGCCTCCTCTACCAAAGGGTTTTGGGGGCTTCCTTTTTTCTTTTTTTTTTTTTTTTCAGGTTATAACTCATAATTTTCTCTTTCTTTTTCTAAATGGGAGATTGCCTTAGAGGACAGGAAGACAACACACTTCATGTGTCTTCTCCCTGTAAAGCTCCTCATTCCTCTTGATCTTGACAACAGGCCCCAAACCCCCATTTTGTACATGACCCAGGCCCAGCAGAGCCCCTGCCCTGGCATAAGCAGCATTTTGGGAGCCCAGGGTGCTGCCCAGCAGCCCCCTCCATTTGGGGACACTCTGGTCCTTCCCACAGTGGCTCATCCCAAGCCAGCTCAGCCCTGCCCCAGGAACCTGCACAACCCGCCCGGCCGCCAGAGGAGCAGCTTGAGACAAACTTTTTACCTCGTGGCACTGCTGCTTTTGATTGGGGTTGGTTTTGTGAGCAAGCTTTGCTGCTGACTGATAGCCCTGGGCAATTGGCAGGGGAAACGAGACCTCACTGAACGGCAAGGTATGGTGAACCAAAATGACAAGATTATACTAGCAGTTCATTAAAGCAGATGGAAGAGATTAGAATGCTTGTTACTATGATAAAGCAAAATTGCATGTGTATGAAACATGCCTAGACAGAAGTTTTTAAAAAGAATTAACATCACAAAACGCTAGCTTTTTAATTGCAAGAAAAAAAAATCTGTTCTGCAAGACATGATTTTGGTATGAAATACACCTGGAAAATGTGACAAATTATAAAATATATTTCTCTTTCAGTTTATGCTTCAAAAAAAAAAAAAAAAAAGAAATTGTCCTGTATGGGACAAGCAAACTGGTTCTGCTCTCTCCTCTTTGTATTTTGATAACCTATGAATTTCACAGACAAGAAGCATAAGAGAAACTTCACCATAAGTGGACTGAAACATGAAAAAAATCCTTATACTATTCTGAAATACCCCATTGCCTTCTCTTACAGGAAAAACTATCAAACATGGCAAACATTTCCCATAGACAGAGATATCCCAGTGACCACTTCTTGGGTCTGAAATCCCTGCCAAAGGTTCCGACCTTTCCTTGTTGTGATACAATGTTGGCTCAAATTTTCTGGAGTTTAAGGGGCTTTAAAAATTGGCTCAGACTTGTATCTGATCTTTGCCATGTGAACTGTCCTTCTTGTAGCACGAGGTAAACTGTAAGGCACAACCAATGCTTTGGGGAAGTTTGAACAGAGACTTGATTTCAGATCTGAACTTTGTCATTCAGGCCTATCTCTTCCCTTTCTTCTTTCCCTTTGTGCTAGCAACACGCTCTGACTTTGTAGATCAATGCAGAAGGCTGTAAATGATGCATGAAATGAAAAATCCCTGTCCAGCCAGAGCACAGAGAGAATACAGACAGTGCTATACTGTCATTGCTGTGGTATTTGCTGCAATATTCACAGCTAGAAAAGCCCTCTAAGTCCCAGAACAATGCTGGACTATTTTAGAGTCTCAAGCTCTTTTTGGAGAGAGGGGAAAGAGGAAAGGAAAAATTAACTCCCCCTTACACCCACCTTCTTTCTTCCTTTGTTTCAGAGTTTTCACAAGAGCAAACTCTGCCCTGCCATATGAATCTTTCATTATTCCTCAGCCCCCAAAAAATTCCTTCCTGTCCTCAAATGGGGGTGGCAGTAGATGAGAAAAGATGAAAATAAAGAGATTATATCAAATAAACAAATGCTTTAATTGAGCCAGCTCAGAATGAATCATCAGCTGTGCTGCTCTGAGACTGGGGCTTGTCCCTCTCCAGCAAAACCCCTGAGCCCGGGCAGGGGCCACGGACCAGAGCCAAACAGCCCCAGCAGCCAGCCCAGCCCCTTGCCCTGAGCACTCTTGTTACAGCTGGACTCTGTGATCTTAAAAGGTCTTTTCCTTAAATGATTCTGATTCTGTGAAGGAGGATGCCCACGCTCTGAGGTGCTTGAGCTCTCCCCAAGCGTGCTCGGCCCTTTCCTCGCACCTCTAATGTCCTGTGCCTGCTCTGGGGATGAGGAGTGCTTGGCAGCACTATTCTTCATATGGAACATTAAGCTGAGGTCTTGCACACTCCTGAACATTAACTATCCCATGATAGCCATGAAGAAGAGCTACGGGTTTTATTAACCTCAGTGTCCTGGACACATTGCACTAGGAAAGTCATCATTAACCTACCTTAAGAATACAGGCAGGGGCCCTCTTTGCAAACTAATGCTCCAAGAGCTACAACCCTATGAAATACCTTTAATAATTTAATGCAACTACCAAATGTTGCTATAAAGGATATAACCTCACCTCGACAAAGAAAATCTGTAAAGATTTTGACACAGTAAAGTGCTCACAGGTCCAAATCTTGATTCTTTGCTTGTCAATGCTCAACCATTGCATCCAAATACTAATCCTTCCCTTCTCTCCCACCCTCTGCCAAAAGCTGGTTCATCTGGGCTTTCACCTATTTTTTAAGATCTAACTTTCATTGCTAACTGGGGTAAAAACCATTCACAACACTTCAGCACATGTTGAGAACTCTTCTGAGAAGGCTTAGGACCAAAACAGATGATCCTCCACAAGATAAATAAATATAATTCTTTAAAAAGGTCAAACAAGGGTTTGTTTGGTTTGGGGGTTTTATTATGAAAAGAGTGAGGAGGAATTAGGTTTACTTGCTTGTGCAATATTAAATACAACCTGATTTAACCCAGCAACAAATAATACTTGAGTGATAACAGATTTCACTTGACAAATGTTAGAGTCACTGTTACATTGATTGATGTATTTCTAATTTGTGCCTCTCACACCCAGCTCCAATTTGCTGTCAGTGCACAGGGGAAATACAATTACTGGAGGAAGTGGAAGGAGGGAGAAAATAAGAATCTGGTGCAGTAGAAGTACTCTGATAACTCTGCTCAGTATTGTTTTCTCTGTGAACCAGGTTCTGCAAAGAAAAGTTTCAAAGAACAACCCCTTAGATGAGCTGTGGACAGGAGGCACCCACAGCCCCAGGACCAGGCACAGAGTTTTTGCCCCAGGGCACCCACAGCCAGCAGTGGGGGCAGAGCTTTGCCACCATGACCCCCCTCCACCAACCTCTGCAGGTGTGCACCCTCCAATTTCCCTACTCCTTTTCTCTTCATTGAAAAAAAGTGTATTAAAAAGTTATTTTCAGCACTGAAGTCAGCAACTGTGGCTGAACAGCAGAACTGGTGAGAAAGGAGGTCCCTTTGTAGAGGTTCCCACCAAAGAACTTCACACTTCCAAGGGCCACATTTTGTTTTTGCCTTGTCCAGCAGCAGACAGCTGGGGTCTGACATTCAATGGTCATTCACAGGTGCCAGCTGGTCAGGGAGGCACCTCTTACCCCTGTGCTCCAAATTGCAGCCACGGCCCAGTGACATCAGAGCTTCAGATCCCACTGGCATCAGTGGGAGCCAGACACCAAGAAAGAACACTTTGTGTTTCAGTCAGCCTTAAAATTTGCACTTCCAGGGGCACACCAAAGCAGAATTTGCCTTTTCCACTTTTGCAAAGTGCAAAGGGAAGATTTGTATGTTTACCAAGATGAGGAAATTTTCCCATTCTCCTGCATTAATTTACTGTTGCCCAGAGTGAAAGGGGGAATCTCTGTTCCCTTACAGCAGCAAAGCATCCTCTGAACTCAGGGGTGCGGGAGGGAGACCCAGGCTGGCAGATGAGCTGTGGACACTTGGACAGGTCATTTCACTCTCTCAGCAGCCAGGGGAAGCTGCAAGGGGTTGAGCAAAAACCCGAGAGCAAAGGAAACTGCATCCCTGGGCTTAGAGGGTAGGCAGTGGGAAGAAGAGAACACAACCTGCAAACCCCATTCTCCATCCCTGTCTCTCTCCACACCAGTGTGGGTGTCCTCAGCATCCAGCAGGGCTGATGGGGAGGGAGGGTTCCTCTGGAGGCACCAGGGGAAGGTGTGAGCCCTCTGTGCAGGCAGGGACAACATCCCCTCTGTGATAAAGCTGCAGCGTTTTGGGCTGGAAGCGTTAGCACTTTGAAATGGTAAATCACAGAGTGCCTCTGTTCAGTCCTTACCCCACAGAGAATTACTGTAAAGCGTCGGCTGCATTTACATTCATTTTTTTTTGTGGACAGAGTCACAAAGGGAAGAGAATGACAATAAAAGCAGAGATACATCGTAGGGGGAAAACAATCCCAGCCTCAACCACTATATGTAAATGCAGAGCAAAGCCTGCTAACTTCACATGGGTTTTTCTTTGCTGCTGCTGGAACACTTCAGTTCCATTCACGAGCAGAGATCTAAAACCTGGCAGGATTATTAGACAATAAGACTCCTTCCTGTGTCTCCTTTAATTTGCCTTGATAGATATGCAAAGCAGGGGAGGAAAAAGCTAACCAGGTCTCTCTTATTGACAGAAGACAATTTCCAGACCATAACCTACTTGCCTTTCTTTTAAGCTGCCTGGGAGCAAATCATTTGTGCTGGCTTTGGAGGCAGGAGGAGGGATGCTGGATGGGGGAGATGGATGAAACTTGGGAGTTCCTGGAGGTCTCCTTGCAGCCTGTCAGCCTGTTGTCCTGTTGCAGCTGATGCAAAGGAGAAGTTAACAAATGATAGTGCTTTTTAATTAGTGCATGGGGAATTCTCAGCATGCAATAGACATGTCAGTGTAACTCTAAGGTATTAAAGGAAAGAAAAAAGGGAAAAGTAACACCACCAGCCCCAGCCCTCCCAAGACACAGCTTCAACTCCAGGCAATGTAAACAGTGGGAGAAGTTTTTCAACTGATTTTTTTTGTTTCTGGGGCTGTTGTTCACATCTGGTGAAGCTGTCCCTGGGCTACTGCCATATGTAAGGACACAAGGTTTTATGACTTATTGTCTGTAAGATTTATGGAGATGATCTATGATCAGCAATTTTTCATATTCTTATATCCCAGGCAAACACACAGAGGGCCAATCCCTGCAGAGCAGGAAGGTGTAAACTGACACTGCCTTAGCACAGCGAGGCCATCGGCACAGATACCAAGCTCAGGGACTGTGGTAGCAGCAGGGATGGGCCAAGGCATACAGGGAAATTCATGGCTTCCATTCCTTTCCCAAGACAAACAAGGGGCAAGAAGAGAAGCAGGAAATTAAAGAATTAAGATGAGCTACTCCAGCTCTTTTGTGATATGTTAATGAAACTGTATTATCTGCATTTATTAAGTTGAATTCCAGAGCATCCACAGCATTTCTCCAGGAAACACATAAGCTTTGGCGCTAACAAAAAGCCCAACAACCCCAGGTGGCTTCTCCACATTTCTAAGGGAATCCCTGCAGGTTGTGGGGAGCAGAACTCCCCGACCCAGGGCTCTGGAGATAGCCTGCCTGAGCCTTTGTGCATTTTAAAGGAAGGAAATGCCTTATCACAGTGTTTGGCTGATAGGCTGTCCCTGTTTTCAGTGTCACAAACCTTCACCTTTCACTTACATCAGGACTACCACAAATAAGAAGATTTAGTGAAAACAATAAACAAGAGGAAGTGAAAAATCTGCCAGGAGTTTTGGCTGTGTTGCAGCCGTGGATGTTGTCTCTGACAGGTAGTTTGGGTGTTAATGAAGGACAAGGCCTTGTAATCACTTGCAGGACATCCCGGGAAGGAAATAATCATCTTCGCTGACTGCTGAGATCTTGCTCAGCACCTCTGGGTTCAGCTTTTCCCCTCTCAGAGGTATTTTCCTTCACACACACTTTGCCTTTGAAATTGGCAATATTTTACCTTGCAGGGATAAAACAGTTCCTGTCCAACTCCCACCTACTCTCCCAAGAACCAATGTCACCTCATCCCATGCCCCTCCTTGGGACAGGAAGGGGATGCCCAACAAAAACAAGTCATAATCATAATAATAAGTAATTATCAGATTCTTGCAAAGTAAAACATAAGCCTTAAGTCCACAAAATAGTGGTACAAAAATAGTAAAGTACTGAAAGTAACCTTATTCCACCTAATATTAACAGAACACTGAAATCAACTGCTCAGTTGAGCTGTAACTTCCCATTCCCAGATCCTTCTAAAAGCCACTGAATCCACCACTGATTCACACCTGATTTACCCCTTGACTTAGGTACCTGAACAACTATTTTAAAAGGTCACGTTACATGGACTTCTGTTGGGTACAAACAAATCAGCCCATTTGACAGATATAATAAATTCTTCGCTATCCAAACAGATTTGTTCCTTTCCCTTAAAAAAAGTAAATAAATGTAGATGACACTGTTAAAAAGAAAACTAAAAAAGGAAGAGACATGTAGATTTACCAAAAGAATGTATTAGTCCAGTAGTGTACCTGCAGGTTTGGAAAACAGTCTAGCACTGTGTGATCATTTTGACAGAGGCACTTGAAAGAAGTCAATAAAATTGATCAACCAGCTGCACCATCTATAGATGTGGATCAGAGCTCTGGGATGGCTGGCAGGGTTATTTTTACATAAAAGTATGTGAAAAATAAGAAAGGCACAAGGGGACAGAGAGCACACTGGGGAAGCTGGGGTGGAAGGGAGCCTGGGATAAGCAGCAGGATGTGCCAGGCAGCCATGGGAGCGTGGCACTGCAGCAAGCTTCCTGCAGGAAGAAATGGGCAATGAAATGGACACTGCTCCTGCCTGGGGAACTCTCGGTGTGAAAGGCTGTGTCAGGCCCTGGCAGTAAAAACCCTGAGCAGAAGTGTTAAACTTTCCAGATTAAGAAGAAAACTCAAGGTGTGGGTCTTTTAATAAATGTAGGGATTGATACCCTAACTCTCAGAGGAGGTTCTTTCAGAAAGTTCTCAACCTAACCTTTGCTGAAACCAGAGTATTTAGGTGATATAAACTGATGCACTGACTTTGAGATGAGTTATGCCAGCCTGTACCCACTGAGGGTCTTACACACCTTTATTTAATGCTATATTTTGTCTTCAGAGAATCAAGGCAGAGATTGTCCAACCCTTCCCATACAAGATCCTCACTTCTGGACCTTGTGAAATTATGCAGTTTCTGGATGACTTCTCAATCTGTCTTTAGTCAGACTGCTCAAAAAGCAGGATTTTAGTAATTAATATTTCTGGTCAACCAGATTGCCTGAACTCTGTTTCCTTTTAGGTCTGCAAATCAGAGCTATTTGAATGAAAATAGAGAAACTCAGCAGCACCAATCATGTCACCTACTGCACAGACCAGTCACAAGTAGTCCCTCTGTGATGTTTGCTTACTCTGCACCATCACAAAGCAGGGCAATAACTCCTCTGTTCATGTGCATCCCTTTTCTCCTCTCCAGTCACTGCTTTGTGCACTTCATGGGCTCCCAGCTCTTTATCAGCACTGAGGACTCTACATTTGCCATCTACAACAGCAACATTTAATGCAGCAATGCCCCATTCTAATGCTATGAAAGATTGTATCTGAACAGAAAATGCACATTTGAAGCACAGCTCACTTCATTCACTCTCAGTAACTGCCTACTACAATTATCAGGAAATGAAAAATATCACTTCACAGCCTTCTCTTTTCACATGTTGAAAAAACATATAAAGATCAGCACAAACACTACAGGGTCATTCATGCACGAGGCAATGGTTTGCTCTGTTTCCATGATATATCACTAAACAGACAAAAGTCTGGGGCTTTACAAACGTAGGAGAGAATTTCTAATAATCACACATTGTGCATACATGTCCGCACACCCTTTCAAAGCAAACAGAGTGAACATAAAATCTATAACAGTAATAGACTATCTTCACTTTATGGCAGAGCTCTGGAAAGTTTGAAGCAGATACTGTCACCACGTTGCTGCTTAAAGATGTGAAATGCAGAAAAATAAGAAAAATCATTATCTCTGCTGTGGTTTCCTTCAGAATGAAAATATTATAATTGTGGGAGTCAATGCATTTACAAGTGCTCACAGGGTACTATACATTGGATATACAGTGACCCACAAAGTGGGAGCACAGATACTAAAAGAGGAGTGTAAAACAGAATTACACACAATGTAATAACCAAGGACTCAATTCTAGGGAGTCTATATATAATCCTCATTTCCCTCCCTCCCTCTTACAATGTTTTTAACATTGCTTTGACTTCAGCCTTCCTGGATAGACATTTAAACAGGAAAGGCTTCAGGTTTATTAAGTAGAAGTACTGAAATTGGCAAAATATCTGATTTGGTTCACATTACATGCTTCATAATATTGTTAAGCTTAATTAGAATGCAGCAGCACTCGAACAAATGAAGACATAGTTATTATTTCATAGGCTGCTACCCATTAAAACTAATACTTCCTCTGCTAAGAGGTGCAGACAGCAAAATCCATGATGCTCAGCCTTTCTACCAGAGATATTGTGTGAAACAGCTGGACACCAGACTTACAGCCACCAAATTCCTGGCAAGATCTCCATTTTACACAGGGAATGAGAAAAACACACCAAGCCAGATCAGGCTAGAATTTACACTGTTATAAATTAAAATAACACCGAGGTGAAGGGAATCCCATCAGCAAAAAGCTGGTGCAGGATCCAGCTCAGACTGTGTCAGTCACACCACTGGAATGACACCCACGTGGGCTGTGCCCTGCAGACCCCTTGTCACAGCCATAACATCATTTTGCAAAGCTGGTCAGAGCACAGAGCAGTTTAGTTGTCTTCATCCTCTTACAGCAAAAGAAGCAGCCAAAAATGGGTCTTACCCAGCAGTCTCCTGGCAGAGAGCATGCAGGAACCTGGCCACCATAGCAGCTCTGGAGTCCTGCCCTGCCACACACAACACCTGCTTTGGGAGCACCAGCCCTGCCTTTATAGCTGTGCTGCAGTGTGTCACACTGCACTGGGAGAGCAAAGCCTTTTCACCAAAGAACTGTTGAGAAGCCACCTTCCTCTGATTTGCATTTGGACCTTTCTCAAATGAGTCTTGTAGCGCAGGTTTCAAGTGTCAGAACATTGCTTTGGTACTCCCACAGCCTCCTACCTTAGAGATGTGGTTCCTCAACACCATCTGTCCTTCCTGGTCAGCTGGGCTGGGAAGCTGCTGATCCTGGACCTCCAGAGGAGCCTCACAATGTTCTTTGGTGAGCATGTCCTGGACCTCCCCATCTTCCACAGAGATGGAATGGAAACTTCCAATGCTCTTCATACAACATTAATATCCAGAGGTGCTGCTGTCCTGTTTGCTACTGGGGAATGACAAAGTTCTCCCGTCCTTCAAGCTGATGACACAAAGGCATTGAGGGCATTGTGTGCCAAGGCTCAGCTGTCAACCCAAACTCAAGAAATCTCAGGTCCCTCAAAATCTGGTATATATAGGGACAGCACCCATCAGCCTGAAGGCACATCCCTACAGGGAGCTGATGGAGAAGAGGCAGCACCTGCACCCAACCACCCTACCCACTCATACCAGTACCCTGCCTTAATGAAACACTTAATTGATGCAAAATGTCATTAGTTCATGCTGGACTTTAGCTGAAACAGCAAACCCCACTCCAACCCGCAGTGACTTAAATTTTCTCTATTCACTGTTCTTTTCCGGCCTGCTACAGGAAAAATGTGGCCTTGCCACAATTGACTTTAAATTTAAAACCATTGACATATTATCTAACTCAATAAAAATCTTGCTAAAAAAAGGTGCATTGTACTCATTCTCCTTACACATGGTAGGGAGGAAAATGGGTATGGATTTCTTCTATGGCTTTTAGTTAATTTGCTATCAATGCCCAGCTGCTTTAGAGTAAATACAGGAACAGGGTGTCATATGGGTATCCTGAAGCAAAAGAAGAGAGGTTTCCTATTTCTTTGTTAGCCAGCAAAGATGGTATGCATGTTGTCCAAAGATAATACAGGGGAAGAAATCAATTCTCTGTGTTGTTACACATCCTTGCGTGCAAATGTAAACTTGGGGAAAAAGAAAAAAATAAAAAAGTCCTATTCTATTATGCTGAGGTCATATAAAATCATTAGTGTGGGCTGATATGAATATCAGAAAAAAATAAATAAAGAATGCTTCTCCATGTGAGGAAAAGTGCATCAGCGAGAAGTTTTGGCGGGTAAAGGGGTGAGGAGTTTGCCCGTTCAGCCCTAGGATGGATGGGATATTTGGGGATGAAGCACTTGTCGTACACGGTGGATTTCAGATAAACTTTGAGGTTTGAGCGCTAAACCCGGCGATGCTCCTGGCCGAGCCGGGCTGGAACGTGCGGGCGCGGTGCCGGCGCTCCTTGGTAACGCCGAGGCCGGGAATACATCTCTGCCGCCGCAGCCCGGCATCCGGCGGCCGCCTCGCGAAGGAAATTCGGATTATTATATAATGAGTCAACACAAATATCATTATCGCGGCCGCGGAGCCTGCTGATAGCAGCAGCGCTGCCATCGCGGCCGGCCCGGCGCGGGGGAATTGATGG
>JAHLSL010000036.1:3097629-3161368 GCA_025920805.1 Petroica traversi | reverse complement strand
CAGCCCCGCGCAGGAGGCGTCCTCGCTGAAGAGAGACTCCCTTCCTGACGCAACGAGATTAAACTATTTGCTTTTAATTAGTGCCGCAGTCGTTTCCAAGCTAAGCGGCGGAAAGAATAGGGAAGCAGGCTGTCTCTTTAAAGTTTAAGTGGATTCAGTGCACACAGCGAATTGAGAGCCTGCTGTTGGAAAAGTTCAGCTTTCTGTCACCGGTACTGTGCTCTCTGCTAATTTTTACAAGAGTTCAAGTTGTATGCACCAGTTAGCAGAGACATTGCAGGGGGTACAATGAGAATAGAAAGCGTGACCCCTTGCTGCCTCTGTTTATAGCGCCTAAATTATATCCAGACAATGCTCCGGGTCCCCTCCCCGGCTCTGCCAGGGCCTCCTGTGCAAAGCCGTGTGCTGTTCCCCTCTGCTGCCGCCCAGGAAAAGGGGCCATTGGCATTTGTGAGCACCCACCCGGGAATTCCCTGCAAAGGGCTCTGGAGTGAGGAGGGGAAGAAACGTTTCTGGTGGAGAAACACAAATGCAGTGGAAGAATGGGAAGAGTGAGAACCCTGAAGGGAATTAGGGACCCCAAAATTGGATACCTCTCTTTCAACATCTTATTCATCCAAGAGCATCCCAGCAGCCAGGGCACTCTCAGCTCCCAGCCCCACACTGCAGACTCCTGGTGTGCACTGGCAGGAGGGAAGGAGGGAGGGAAGGATGAGATGCAGCTTCATCTGCAAACCAGCTAACACATATGAATAATTGAATACAAAATAAAAACCCCTTCCTAGCTAGGAGATGTACTTTTGACCACTGTTTTCCACTCCAAAGAACCTCCCTCCTGATGAAGAGCTACCCTTCAGTCTCTAAAGAGACAGAGTGATTACCCTGCTGCTTTGTCCATGCCTCTGCAACATTAGCAACGCTTCTTTCTAAACAAGCTCTAGCAAGAATCCTCTAAACAGAGTGGAAGGAACCACTCCAAAAATAACAGTCCACCCAAACTCCTGCCCTGTCTGTCCCACTGCCAGCCTCTGTCCTTCCCCTGGGCAGAAAAGCATTTATACACACAGGAGCCACGGGGCTCTCCATGGGGCTCACATCAGCCTGCCAAAGCCAGGGCTTGTGTGGCCCAAGCGTCAGGCAAAGAAAATGGGATTTTACTGCACATTTCTCAACAATGACGAGGCTGGGGGGAAACCCCATGGCCAGGATTGGTGCTGTCTGGATGATTAGTATCTGGCATTCCTCTACCTTCAGCCACAGCTGGTTTAGATTTGAGCTACTGGTTCATTTAGATTTATGCCGTTGGTTCAATAAACAAACACAGTACATAGTCCATCACACTAACTGTATAATAAAGCTGCTTACCTACTTCCAAACAAGTAGCTTTTATTCATCTGTTCCTCTTTCATTTCCCTCTTTCCCTCTTTTCTCCCTCATATCAAACCCAAGAAGAGCATTTGCTTTCCTTCCAAAACCAGACACTATCAAAGATCCAATAATGTCTGAAGTCTCTCCAACAGCCCTTCAAACTGCTCATTGCTGAAGAATACTTGCAGAAGTTGTCTGAGAAATTGCTGGAAATTCTTCACCTTCCCAAAGGAAGCCAGTTTATACTCCTACCCCTGTGGAAAAGCCACAGATTCCTCCCCCAGCTGCTCAGCTTTTGTGACAGCCCATCCAAGCTGGACTTTGTGGGGGCTTTCAGGATCACTGGGGCACAACAAGAGGACAGTTTCTTCCCACTCTCACTTCTTGGAAGGAATAACCATGAGGCTGGGAAACAGTTAACCTGCATACAAACCTTGATTTCAAGACGTGCCGTTGTCTGCCAGCACCATCCACAAAGTCTCCGCTTTCATCCAGAACGAAAAACACCCTGGGATTTTTGCAAAATCCTTTTAAGTTGTTCTAATGGTAGCAGCTCTGGCTCTGGCGAGCTGCTTTGTTATCAATGCCGTGCAAATTGTTCATCTATTTCTCTCCTACCCTGTTTGCCTCCACTCACTCGCCTCTCTAATAAATTTGTTTGACCGCAAAGGGTGCTTTATGACTCTTGTTTAAAACAGCTTCCTAATGATGCTTGACAACATCTCCTGCCTTTGAAAGAGCCTGGCTATGCTGGGCTCTAATCCCACAAAAGGAGGGATTCTTGTTAACCTGTGCCTCAGTCCTTTCTGTTGAGTCACCACCTTTAATGAAGCACTGAAGGGGAACCAAAACGCAGCTGGGAAATTATGGCTTTACATGATCATCTCTTGGTACAAGAGAATTATTGCCCAAGCCTTAATCCCGTGACTCAGCCCTCTCCTTGGACCCTCTTTAATTGTCAGAACCTGAGGAAATCCAGGCCGAGGTAAATAACACTTCAGCAGCAACAGAATAGATTCACTTTAGGCAATGAATTTTTAATGAGCTGAGACTGCAGAGGGAACAGGGCCGAGATCTGTGCTGCTTATCTGATGGGGAAGGTCAGGGTCTGAACGGAGGGAGGGCATGGATGAGAGAACAGATCTGACAGGGCTCTTCAGCTGAGATTTCAGCTTGTCACAGCCTGGCATACCTTAACATATTAGGACCTTCTCTTCAAAGGAGCAACTTACACATGCCCATGCTAACGGAAACGCCACAGTATTTTCCCCGGTAAAGGCAACCCAAAGGGTTGTACTCCTGCTTCCTTTAAAAAAAAAAAAAGGCATACAGAATAAAAATAAAAAGAAACCAAACCAAGAAAGATCCATGCAGATGGGTCATGCTCTTCACGGAAAATCAGGTAACTCTACAGATAACCTGCAAACAGAAATATGAGTAAGACTGAGCAGTGCACTGGCATAATATCATGTATTAATTAGGTCAGCAGGCCCTGCTGAAGTCCTCACCAACATAACCACCATAACCAACTGGTTCAATAAATCTCACCCAAGGGAACTTCTATTTCGTGAGCCTTTGGACTTCATAAAACTCCCATCCAGCACAAATCTACCTCTACCCACCAACAGCTGTGACACTGCCCAAGACCAACACCTACTCCTGCTGCTGGGACTGGCTGATCCCAGGCACTTCTTCTGTCTTAGGTTACTCAAAAAAAGACTAAAACCTGTCCGAATCTTGGAATGGGTTTAACTTAGAGCTCTGAGCCCTGCCAGCTGCTGTCTCAGTCTGGCTTTGCAGGGGTGGTAGGTGGACCACCAGGGCTCAGCTCACTTAGCACAGCCTCCCCCCTGTCCTCTGCAATCCCTACACCCCTGGCAAGCACCATTGGGTGGTCACAGAGATAAATGCTCCACTTCTGCCAAAGCACCTCTGCCCAGCAGGGCATGGAGCAGGAAAGTCCCACGGGTCCACCTACAAGAAAACCTGCAGCTTGGGCAAGGATAGTAACAGCTCTGAGACACAGAAGTTACTGCTAAGCAATCTTGAGTTAGATTAGCACTTCTGAGATTTCCTCAAAGTAAAGAATGTTTACGGAGAGCTGCTTTCTTGCGCACCTAAAAATGTTGTTAAAGTTTGTCAGATGCAAAACCCACCAGAATATTTCTACCCTCAGACCCAGTCTTTTTCACTTGCTGGGATTTCTGTTTCTTATGGAAATAGAAAGTGTATAAACTCTTTTTTAGGGAAAGATTTCTTGTGTGTGTTTGTGTGTGGGAAAAAAATAAATAAAGCTTGAGCAGAAAGTACCTGAGCAGCCCAAGCCTGTATGAGAAATTACTGAGGTAAAACTGCTGGGGTACTGGGATACTGGGATACTGATCACACAGGATCAGGAGGAAGGAAAAACTGACAGTCATTCCAAGGCATCCCTCCGCTTGTCATCTCCCTGATGTTCTGACCTGTATGAAGTGGGAAGGGGCCTGCTCTCACCCCGGGCTGTTTGCCCTCAGGTGTGTCCACCACATCATGGCCCTGTGACATGTGAACCAGGACACTTAAAGGACGTACCAGCAGGAGACAGGATAATTTATGGGGAGCCAGGTCAATGCAAATTTATTGTGAGTAATGGACAATGGAAGGGGGGAAAAAAGCTCCCAGAGGAACAAAGGCGAAAGGGTGCTTGGCTCTGCTCTCACAGACATCCACTGTGCTAATAAAAACCTCAGTGGACAAGGAAAAGCAAATACCAGTTCTGGGGAGAAGATTTACCGCAGTGGTGGAACAGGTCAGTGCAGAGGGAAGTGGTTTGATCAGAAAGTCGATGAAATTCAGATGATAATTATGCTCAGTAAGAGGCAAAATAATCTTTTCATTTGCTGGGAGGTTTCAGTCATGCACTTTGACCTTCATCCTGGTGTTTCATTAATAGTTTATATTAACAATTAATGGTTACTTTCATTGGTGTTGTGTGCAACTTGCATTAGAGTTAATTTTCAAGTTGGATATAATAATACATAAGTCTCATGGGCTACTCCTATCATGTGACAGCACATTTATTTCAACCAGGAGCCAGGAGATGAAAATCAGGCCAAACACCAGTCTCGGGTGTTTATTACTTGTGTCCAGTCATCCCACAGAGAAGTGAGATGTTGCAGCAGCTTTCCCTGTAAGGCCCTGATGGAAAACTGCCCAGAACAACTGAAGTCCCTTGATCGTAAAGATAATTTGCCTTTGGGATGACTTTCAATGCATGGTTGGTCTGGTTTACTGAAGAATCATAAAAAAGCCTCTCAGCTTTGCTGTGGCAGTTACTTGCAGAGGCCCCATAGCTGTGCTAATTTTGGCTTTGACAACACTTGCTGGAACAATTCTGAAGGAAAGCTCATCCTAAGAGTCACAGCTCAGGTTTAGGGTTATAGTCACAGTCCCACTGCTACGGGAAGGACCATGAAGAAATGTTGCACCCAGGGACCTCAGCCCAGGGCTCTTGCTGAGACAGCCACATAGAGATTTGTGGAGGGTTGGTTTTAATCACCTGATTTGCCCTGTGTAATTTGGTTTGGTGTAGGTTGGGTGCTGGCTCTGAAGGAGAAGTTTTGCTTGAGAAACCTGGTCTAGAGGAAAGTGTCCGTGGCAGGGAGGTAGAAATGGGTGATCTTTAAGGTCTTTTCCAACTCCAAACAGCCCATAATTCCATTTAAGGATGCTGCCTCCCGCACATCCACCACCTGCTCTGCAAGAGGGATTGGAGAACAGGCTGCACTCAGCTCTGCAACAGCCCTGGATGCAAAATCCAGTTGAATTTGGGCCTAAAACGTCCAGATATCACCTTGACATATTTACTTCAAGAGAGGTACACATCCTGGTTTAGTTTTAAGGATAGTTTGGATGTTGTCCTTCTCATTCCCCTATAAATTTATATCAACGAAACATTGTGATTGTATTATTTTTAAACTTGACACAAAGAGAGAATTTGGTCTATAGTATTTGGCCTGAAAACTCAGCTAGCTCTTTGCTTTAGAAGTAGTTGGAGGGAATGCACACTGTTTCATCTAAAAATACATTTGAAAGAAAATAATGAAATCAAAACTCCATTATAATTGAATATTCTTCATACCACAGTTTGATGGTACTACTGTTACTGTGGCAGGAAAATGTTAGGCAGCTCACTGTGACAAAGTTTCTGGAGACACTATATATTTGTTCCTATTTAGGGGACTTTAGATTTGGTGGTAGTTAAACCGCGAGGAAATAGGTGTTCAGCTCCCTTGAGCCTTCCCCTGCAAATAGCTCAATTAAGGGGCTAATTGAAGTGTAGAAATGTGCCCCGCAGGGCTGAAAAATGCCTATCTGGCATGGGAGTGTCGTCTCTGGGAGTTTCCTCCACCAGAGACATCGTTTCTGGAGAACAGCAGGACAAAAGGGAGGCAGGGGAGGCAGCCGGCTCTGCGGAGCATCCCTGGGCATCCCTGCCCCGGGGCCAGTGCGCTGCCCGGCTGCTCGCCCGGCCCCGCTGCTGGCACTGCCGAGCCGAGCTGGGCTGTTCCACCTGGCACTGCCCGCCAGAGGTAATTTTACAGAATAGTGATGAATCAAGTCATCAATCACTGTCACGTCTGGTGGCTGGAGCGTGTGCTCAGAGCCCGGAAAAGCCTGTGCATGCTCAGGATTAGGTTGCAAGTAAACTCGGCAGTGCTAAAATGCTTCCCTAAGTAAGTACTGGCAAAGCCCCTGCTGAAACGTGTCAGGGTTTGTGCACCGACTCGGGCAGAGCTTAAATCAGGCCCTATGACTTAAAGTCTGCTGGCACTTTAGTGCAGTTACTGCGAGCAGAAATACTCCTGGCAGTGAAGTTATCCATGTGAACAAGTATTTGCCGGATCAGGGCATAGCTGCATCATCCTTTGTTCCTTTCATCACGCTTGCGATGCTGAATTAAGCCTTCAGCTTTGTCTTTGTCTTGTACACAAGCCCTGTTGTATAGTTACATCACTGCAATAAATGATGAAAGAGAGGACCTGTATAGCAGAGGGAATACGAGGGAAATAATTATAACAATAAAATGTTAATTAGTGCCTTTTCTTGAACAATCTTTTTTCTGATTGCAACATGATTCTGCAGAAGCACTGAAAAAAAAAGTAAAAAAAAAAACAAACCACCCAACAAACAGAACAGTTTATTAAATCTTAAGGCTGTATAGGCTTGGGAGTTTTTGTGAAAAAGCCTGAAAACCTGGCAAGAAAGCAAAAAAATTATCTGTCAAAAATGTAAATAGCATGAAGAAATTTTTGACCAGCCCTAATCACCACAAAGCAGGGGAAAGAGCATTAGGAGAACAAAGGTGTGGTTTCTTTCTCACAATTGCAGCTCATTCCTACCTCTCTTTGTGCCAACTCTTTCTTTTAAATATATATTAAAAACCCACTCTACTGCCCAAGCACCACTACTGAGCCCTCTGCTCGACACTGGCCCAAGGGTTTTGGTCAGGAGGGACTCCCCTGCTGAGTGCTGGCCACTCACCAGGTGTGCCCCTCTCCCCCCTCACCCTGCAGCCCTCACCCTGCTTTGGGACTGCCAGATGTGCACATCTAGACTGGGGCAGGGCAGATCTCCCTGGGTCCTCTTCCCTTCTCCCCAGTTCCTCAGCCTGAAGATTAAGAGACTACCACAGGGACTGGAATCGGGACTGCTTAAAACATACAAATGTGTGTGTGAGTGTGTGAGCGTGTGTAACTAGACATTTTTCACACTACAATTGAGTGACTCTGCTTGAGAAAGACATTTCTGCAAACTCAGGTCTCCCTGAGCATGTGAACCCATGGAACACCCTTTTCCAAGCCCCCATACAGCTTTAGCAGCACATCTCTGCAGAAGAGAGAAACCTGCTCCTATATTGGAGTCGTGACACACAGAGGATTTGAAATTGCGCATCTGCCTGTACCATTTGCATTTCATCACCTAGTGCTGGAACAAATAAAACCAAATGAGTAATGATCTGAGTCTGTGGCCTCACTGTTGCTGCTTTGCCAGGAATTATCCTGGCTCAGTGGACACAGTCCTGGGCAGACAAGCGGAGTCTGTTTTTGTCTCTGCCTCTTACCTGCTGGATGGCCTTAGGCAAGTCATTTAACTCTCACTGCTTCCCTTCCTGTGCTCCCTCCACCACCTCTGTCTTTCTTTGCAAGTTTTGGGTTGTGCTAATGGCAAAGAGGATTTTAGTGCTATTCTGAGAGCAGAATGGCCCAGGTATGGTCCCACAGTTTTTTAAGTCCCTCTAAGAAAATTATTCTGCTTTTCTCAGATCCGTGGCAGCCTGTATGGGTGACTCTCTGCTTGGGGTGCCTTCCATTTGCAAAGGAAAAAAGGTAAAATCACCCAAACTGGAGCATGTGAGAATACTGCCATTTGCTCACAAGCAAACAGCAGCGAGAAAGAAATGAAAGTCAATATAAGAGGCACCAGTGCCTATTCATGCAGCCCTCGTTTACATACACAGCAACTGTGCTCAGGAAATGAGTGCAGCACTTGGAAACAGCAATTTCTGTCAGGCAGGGTGGGTGAGCCTGTTTCTGAGGGAGGCTGATCACTGAGGAAGTCATAAAAGCTATCGGAGGGACAAGAGAGGCAGCTGACATGGGTGAGAAGGCAAATATTAAAGGGGATGAAAAGGATTATAAAGCAAAGCTAAAAAGATGTAAAAAGCTGATTAGGAAACCAAATATGACAGAGAGAGAAGAATGGCCCGTGGGGTGAATAAAAACAATAAAAGACTTCTTTTAAACAGGTAAAGAAGACAAGATTAACGGGGAGGCCTCCAGACCACTGAGAGGTGGTCAAGAGAGCTTAATAACCCAGGGAGAGGGACTGAGAAGAAAAGTTTCCTGTGACAGCCGAGCAGGGAAATGCTGAGAGCATGAATAATCACCAGAGCAAACTCATACCATGGGGAAGGAGGCAGGCTGTGTGCAGAGTGTACTTTTAGCCCACACTGCTTAATGGAACAGCAGGAGACATTAAGTGCCCAATAACAGGGGGTTTGAGTAATTTTTAGGCATTAAAAAGTGGTAAAGAGAAACAGATATAAAGCAAAGATCTTTGAGAATCTGTGAGAAAGAATTGGTAGAAACGAAGGCATATTTGCAACAGATATCAGCCAATACAGATGCTCATGAAATCTGGTGCAGACACAGACATACAAACTCACTCCCACCAGCTGAAAGTCTGGCCCTAAACCTGCAAAATGTGACTTCTTTTTTTTTTTTTTTTTAATCAGAGGCAGGATTTTAGAGATGTTAACAGGAATGAGATCACCCAACATCTGGAGAAATATGAACTGATAAAAATGTATCTGCCCAGTTCCATAAAGGGTAAATCTTGCCTGACAAATCTGGCAGAATTTGTTTTAGGAGCTAACGTGGAAAACATGCAGGATCGAAGCAGTGGAGCTAATCCACATAGATTTCAGAAAAGTCATTTAAACGCAGCCCAGGATGGTAGAGTAATACGTAAGGTTAGCAAGTATGGCATAAAAACCATTGTCCTTGAAAGACTAAGGAAATGGTTAGGTGATTAAGGGCAGGTTGTAATGGTAAAACTTTATGGGTCAGAGAGGAGGACGGTGATGTGGTGAAGACAGCTATATTTGAGGTTATTATCATGACAGTTCAAGGCATCAGATGGAGACATACCTTTTACTCTGTAGAAAAACTGTTCTGAGGAAAGTGCTACTCTGGGCAGTTCTAATCCAAAAATCACACTGAAACCAAGACCAGTTCATCTTCTGGGGGGCATTTGCCTTTGTGGAACGTCAAATCTTTCTGGGTCAGCAAAGCATTCAGTGCACAGGAATGAAATCAGGCCCAATGAGCCCAATAAATGAGAAAAAAGCACCCCACCCTAGGCCAGGCTAAGGTCAGGTTGTCCAGAGGGATTTATATTACAGCAAAAGGGTTAGCTGAGCTAAAAGATCACAGAACAGGAAAAGAACTTAAGGCAGACCTTGAATGGGACTGTCAACCCTTGGTAACCCTGGATACTCCTGGATTATATTCCTACATTATCTCAGCAGTTTGGTCCTGGTTCTCCAGGGCAATGGTGAGAAAGGTACAAGAGAGGAGAAATCCCAAAGCAGGAGGAAAGCAGAGGAAAAACAGGAAGGATAGAATGGGGATGATCCAGAATACGTCACTGAACAAGGGGTAGTGCTTCAGAGGGCATTCAGGCTTCAGCTGTGTGACCCAGTACCTTGGTCATGCCACATTTACTAAGAAGAGCACCAGCTATCAGTGCTGGGAGAAACCCTGTGCAAGTTGGAGATTGTGGGAAAGTCCCTCAAATGTCCCCTATAAACTCTGGGCCCTCTGAAAATGTTCATCCTGTGCTGGAGGCTCCTGTGCCTGCACAAGTCCAAAGTCCTGTCCCCAGTCAGAGCACAGCCCGGGGTCCTGCTGTGCTGCTCTGCCAGGTCCTCACCTCCTGCCATCAGGAAATGCAAAGTCTCATGCCAGGTAATTTAGCACAGTGACATATCTGCCTGCTTTGCCTGTAATATCCATGGTCATAACCCTTCCTCTGCCCCCAAATAAGGGCTCTAGGCAGTGGGAACACCCAAAGGTGCTCAATCCCTCATGAAACATGATCCAGCTCCCCACCCTCTGTGAAATTCAGCAACAGTTCAGGAGCTTTAAAAAGTTATTGAGTCCCTGAGCACAGGGCTGGGATTTTGTCCGCTGCCCACTCAGCAAGTCTGGCATTTCTAAAAGAACTTATTTCTACCTGAACTTCACAAGACTTTCCTGCATCCTTTGAACCAGCAAAATCGAGTTGGGAATGCCACCAAAAGCCTGCCATAAAGAGTTCACCCACTTCTGGCAGCTCTTTCCTGCTGTGTCCCCTCCAGGCAGAGGCAAAATGAGGCATTGCCTGGAGCATGGCTGCTGAGAGACCTGCAGAGCCCTGGCCCTGCCTGCCTGTTTGCCCAGGGGTCCCATTGGGGCCTCCACCCCCCACCTAGGGGCATCCTCCTGGCCCCCAGCCCCATGGCAAGGCACTGCCACCACAACTCTTCAGGGAACAAGGACAGCAGTATCCCCTTTCAAGCAGTTTGTCTGTGCTCTCTGGGCACTTTGCACTGCAAGAGTCCCCAGTGGGGGACTGCAGACCCTGATTTGGGGTCGGGGGTGCCCCTGCAGTGGGGAGTGGGGAGGTGTTTGGGGGATCTCTGCTCCCAGTGTCCCCCCCAAGCACAGCTGTTTGCGCTGCAGATAGGAATCGCATATTGATTAATTGATTAATCACACCTGCTAATTACATCGAACAAATAGGCAAAATTAATATTTGATGTAGGTCTCTAAAGAGACTGTATGGATCAATTTTCCACAGATAAGGCAGGAAAGCTCCTGCAGATAATACACAAACCCTCCTGACTGCAGATGACTCTGTCACACTGAGGCCGGTGGGGCAACACCATCCCACCAAGAACTGCTCCTTACTTGCACCTGATTATTCAGAATGTCATACCTGAGTCGTGTTTGCTAAGGCAGGCACACATGCACATGTTCAAAGCTGGTTTCAGTGCCACTTGGCTGCTGTTCTTTGGGAAAGTGAACATCAAAAACACATCAAGATAATAAAAATAAGAGATCAGCCGCATTTAATACATAAATCATTATTATAAGCAATGTTCTGCAGCTTGGGCTGACTTCAAGTCAAGCTTCCATTACCATTTAGCAAAAATATTAGTGTTTTTCAAAGGGCTACAAAAATCCCCTCTCAAAACTTCTCTGATTGTGCACCCAAAGCCAGGGCAGCCTCACGCAGCAGGACAACTACGGGCTGAAGCAGCACTTTCATCCTGTTTATGACCTTAAAAGGGGAAACTGTTCTCTTTCTGTTGTTCAGCCCTTTGCAAAAAGAGGCAAAGTTCAGCCCTCATTCACGTGCGTGTTGACCACAGGCACAGCAGTTCAGCTGGAAGCATAACTCACATTTCCTGCGATGTGGGGGTCTTTCAGATGAAGGCAAGTTTGTTCCAGTGACCTTGTGAGGGCTGCTCCGGAACCCCTGTGACACTCCCTGGGACCTGTCCACCCCAGAGCCACCTCCCACACTGGTGCTTCCGTAGGTTTTGGATTCCTTGGGGTGAAAGTTGCTACATAAATATACATTATTGTTATATACTTGTCATTGGGTTACTGCAGTGATTTGATTGCTTTGAAAATGGATTTTAAAATGGATTTATTATTGTGACAGTGAATTTCTTTTGTCTTGGTTTAACGTCCATTATCTAGTATAAATAAGAGAGTTTCTGCAAATCTAATTCCAGGTTTTTGCTTCCTATACCTTTACTAATCTAGAAAATCTGGTTGTATTAAGAAACAGCATGAGAAAGGAGTTAAACCAGCATATCCTCATAAAGCTGCAATAGACATGAAAAGTAATGAGAAATCCTACAGCAAACAGTGTTTTCAGTCCTGAGTCTTTATTTATTAAACCTACTTTAGGAAATTCAGGAAATCTACAAACATTTTGGGGCCTGATGTGTTGTAGCCTTATAAAGTAATCTTTGGAGAACAAAGAACACCTTTTGTTTTTGTAGCAAATATTTCCTGATCTTAAAAGAGGGGGTGTTTGATGCATAAAAAAGCCAAACTCCCATTATTTTCAGGAGATATAATAACAGCCCTGGGGGAGCCTGGTTCCAGACCAGCCAGCAGATGCATGAAGGAAGAGTGAAACTGGGTGGTGGTCAAACCAGATTTTGGCTTAGGCAGCAATTTCCCGGGGCCTTTTGGAAACTGGACCTTACCCTCTGGAAGATGAAATCGGTGTATCTAAGGCTTTCACATGGTCCTGTGAATGGAGTGCCCCAAATTCAAGACTTTTTGGCCCCTCAGAAAGCCTCTGAGGCAGGCAGTGCCACTGGTGCTGTGCACTGACACAGCCCTCAGCCCAGGCTCGTAAGAGGATGCAGGTGCCCACAGTGGGAACAGGGTGGAATAAAGGTGCCTGACTTCAAAATTGAAATCCAGAAAACTTCTGTTCAGCTGCCAGCAGCTGTGAATCACCTACTGTCCAGACACATTTCCCATTTCCTCTGAGTGTCCTGGGTGCCTCAGTCCGGCTGCATTAGAGATCAGCAGCTGGTGCCAGGAGCAAAGGGCTCAGCAGGGAGTGGGGCTGCTGACTCAGTCCTGTCTCCAAACTGGGACCAGTTTTACCTGACCAGACCCTGTTGAGAAGAATTAACTCCACTTCTGCAGAACATTTCTTTTCTGTGCAGGATTTCGGGGTTGTACTGTGTGCTCTGAGCTGCCCTGGGTGGGACAGGAGTCCCCAGATCTGTCCAGAGCTCTGCTCAGTGGCTCCTCACCAATGTACAGATCTGAACCTGTGGCACTAAAATACCTCAAACTGCTTTTAATTCAGGGGAAGTTCACAGGTGGTTTTTCCTGTATGAATCAATTCACAAACTGTTATTATCACCTGCATTACTATTGTGCCCAAGGGTCAAATGCCACTGGGTTCTCTCTCAGAGCAGATATGGACAAACCCTCCCTGCTGGCTCTGCCCACTGGGCACAAGGCCCATGCAGCTCCAAGAAGCTCAGCTCAAAGCAGAACAAGCTGAATAAAGTCATGCATAAATTCCCAGGCATCTCACTGAAAATCATCCTCATATGGATGTGGCTGACCCTCAGCCATTCTTGGCTTTTGCAGCTCTGGTCAAGCTAAGAAACCCTGCACCTGCCCCTCTGGCTGCCCAGGCAGAGCAGAAAGGAGCAGGGCTGGTGTCTGCGGCAGCACCAGGGCAGTTTGTGTGCAAGGGTGCAATCATTTCGTCCCAGGAATGCAAACTTCTCGTGGATAGGAAATTCCTGGAATTCATGCTCTTATGATGCGAGGAGGAATGTGCCTTTAAAAATTCTCACAGTCATTTTATTTTCATAGCCTGGCAAGGAGTTTTGTACGCTAATTGAGAAGGGGAGCACAGCACACCTTTCAATGAATATGGATAATATTTTTCTATTACCCTGATGATTATCACCTAAATTGCCTTGTAAAATGTTTAACACTTTATCCTGGCAGTGTTTCGATGCTGGAGAACTTTTTCCACCAGGGTCAAGTGGGGGATGACCTGGCAGCAAAGCAGTTGGTACCAGAGGATGGTGGGTCACAGTGGAGCTGCTGGATCTCACCAATCCCAGACCTCATCCCAGCATTTGTGTGCAAGCTGAAGAATTTGACAGCAGGCCTAGAGCTTTTTCAGAAGGTGGCTCACAGCTGGCGCTTTTCCTGGCCCTGTTGGATGACGTGTCTCCTCATGGGACCCCATCAGCTGCCCATAACAACAGCTCCAAAGGCAGATGCCACATCTTCATACCAAGGTAAGTGAAAAGGACACCGCAGCTGCTCAGCTGCACAGAATCATGGCACATGGGATAGGGGTATTTTATTTATCATCAGGGCATCCTTTGCCAGTCAGCTCCTATAAACCACACAGTGACACAAGATTCTTACTGGCAGGCAAAATAGTTAGGTGTATACACAGTTCTCGGGGGAATAATGTGATTTCTTGTTCTTTTTACCGGCATTGTTTAACCAGGTCTGACAAACGTGTTTCTGAGAGAATGGAGTGCAGCTGGGTCGAGCAGAAGTGCTCGCCTGAGCAGGCACCTGCATCATGCACTGGCTGGGTGTACATCCCTGCCTGCAGATGCTGCTGCCTCCCAGGATTTCCTACAAAGTGTCTAAAAATCACCAATCAGCCTTAGGGTTAAATGACATTTTGCTCATCTGAGATTTCTTTCTGCAACTGGCACAGAGAGCAAGAAAGAGAGAGAAAACCTGAATAATTGAAAGGGGAGGATGGAGAAGGATTTTTTTTTAAAGAGCAGTTCTCAGTTGGTAAGAGGAAATCCTACCAAGAATATGTGGAGATAATACTGAGCTGTTATTATATCACTGCATCCCTCCGAGGAAAAAGTTATCTCTCAATGGATCTGAAAGGATGTTTTAAGTGAATCAGTAAATGAACCAGTCTGGGGACATGAACAAAATATGTGTGTTTTCCAGTCTCTGAATATAAACAAACAAAGCATAAATATTCAGAAATTACTCCAGTTAGTCCTCTCAAAAACTCTTTGAGCAATGAGATAAATAATATGGAGATTTGCAGTTCAGAGTAGATGATCTCCATGGGGGAAAAGGCAGGAGAGGAAGGAGCTGTACTCCTGTCCCAATCTTTGGTGATTTACTCACCCATCACAGCAGCCCAGCACAGAGCGGTGTCCACACCACATAAAGCTCAGTGCTAACATATGACACACATAATGGACCTGCTTGGAAGTCTTCACTTGAGGATTTATGAAGAACAATCTAATTATTCAACTCAGTGCTGCTCACTACCATTATTGCTCCTATTTAAAGCCTCCATGGAACAGGCCGTTTGTCTCAGGGGACAGACCTTGTCATAGCAGTTTTCATTGATAGAAATACACTCCTGGGTTTTGATAGCAGCCCAGCTAATCCTGGAGACACTTGGTAAACATATCTCACACTTGATAGGCCCCAGGAATTAGGCCTTGACAGCCCCGATTTTCCAGGAACAGAAAAATGGGGCTGCTTTACCAATAAACTCTAATTAAAGAGGAGCAAAGACCAACCCAAAGCCTCTGTTTGCTGCAACAACACAAGGGCTCCGAGGCTTCCTCCTGCCTGTAATTGCTTCAGCATCCCGAAGGAGGGAGGGGGGCTGTCAGCATCCCCCCCATCAAACAGAGGTTGCTCTGTTATTTATAACCCTGGGATATGTAACAGACGAGAGGAGTCACCTTGGCTGAGCAAGTCTCTCCTGCAGCCTAACCTTGGGTGAGCAGCAGCAAGAGGAGCAGTGCTGTGGGGCCAGTGTGGCAGGAGGCAAAGGGAGGCACTGCCAGAATTCCCACTCAGATCCTCAGCAGATTCCTTCATCTTCACTGGAAACGGTTTTTCTTTTTTTTCTTTTTTTTCTTTTTTTTTCTTTTTTTTTCTTTTTTTTTTAATTTGTCTGAATGTTTATTAGTTCTATTTGTATGCAGAAGAATAAGATAAACAACCTTTGTTCCTCCTCTCCTACCAAGAGTTAGGGAAGGTTCTCATTTTGCCTGTAAATTATTTAAAAGTAGTAGGGGTAATTAACATTTCCTTAAAAGGATCTGGGGACAGTCACCAAATTCCGGTCACTGTCTGCTGGTACCTGGTCAAACACTGCCTGTAACCAAAGAGATGCTGAAGGATAAGAGTGTGTGGCTCTTCTCACCGGCCAACCTTAAATGAACAATTTTTCAGCCCTTCAGATTACAAACCAAATGCTGTCCTGAGTGCAGCCCTCTGCTTTCACTGGCTGAGCAATGCCAGTGCATCCTCTAGGATTTAAGGCTGTGATATTCAGGGGAGGCCTCAGGGAACAACTGATCAGGTTTTTAAAGTTATTTAGATACCGAACTCCCATTGATTTTGAGACTGGCTACATATGTGGAAATCTTGCTATTACTTTGCTGTTTTACCTTTCTTTGCTCAAGGCAGTGCTAAGAATGATAGATGTGCCATAATTAAAAATATACATGGAAAGCTCAACCCACATGTATGTGGCCTTTATTTCTCTCCCCCTAAGAACTCCAGACCTCTTGCCTCAGTGTAGAAACTGGAGCATTTCTTTCTCTTGGAGAAAGTACCCATTTTTTTTCCAACATTCACACCATTTTTTGAGGTTCCTGGTCAGAACCTAATCCCTAAGCTTTTGTCATTTGAGTATCGGACTCTGCTGAGGGCTTCTCTGCTTCATTTTTGCTTTTATCTTTCCCAGTTTTTGAAGGCAAAATGAACAAAACCTGCTCACAATCCAATGCAAGCCTTGGCAGGCAGCTCAGAGGTGGCAGCATGGGTTTACATGACAGTGGAGGGCACACAGCTCCTCAAAACTATTTTTAAGAGCATAATCAGAAAAGGAATGACTTTCAGGGCACAGCTGGCAACTCCTGAACATAAAGGCTAAATTCATGGGCTTTCCCTGCAGACAGGATAGATGCTTGCAAAGGGTTTTGACCTGCTTTTCTTCACACATAATGCAAATCCCAAATGCTTTGGCTACTCATGGCCAGCATTCAAGTGCTAAATGTTGCTGTATACTCCCACACACATGCTGTGGCCTGAAACAGAGAAGGTAAATTATGGTATAAAAGTAATAATCTGGATTTAATTGTTGTCTGGCACATGGATATTTGAACTGGAGAAGGTCCTTTCTCATGCTGAACATGGGAGCTTTCTTCCTCTGAGGGTTAGGAAGACTCAGTTGGAACAGAAACCTGGAGCCAAGGCTTGCTCAGCATCCCTGAGGAATGTTCCATGAGGGATGAAATGGGCCTGATTCTGCTCTGCTATCAGAGTGCCACCAGCATGTGCTTCAGTGATTTTTATTTGCATCATTCTTTCAGGAGGCTTGGGCCTGTGTTTCTGTGCTTCTGCGGTTTTAGTTAATTGTGGAAAACGTGATGAAATCCAGAAGCAGCCACCCGTTGAGCCCATTTCCATGCTGGAGCTGGTACCCAACGGCTCTCAGTGCCTAGGAACAGTCAGGGAAGGGAGCAGAAAAACTGTGATGGTTATAATACAACACACTCGTGATGATAATTTTTTATTATCTAAAGATCAAGCACCAAGTCCAACTCCACTTGCAGCCAAAAAGAAGAGCAAACTACCTCAAAAGGGTGACTCAGCCACCCAAAGATGGAGGGATCCTGGATGACTTGGATGCAGGAGTTTGCTGATTTCTGAACAGGTGTCAAGCAGGGTGCCCAAACTATGCTAGAAGCCCCCACAATCCTACTCAAGCATAAATTACTGAAAGCTCATGCAGTTGCTGAAATAACGTGACTTGACTGTAAACATTGCAAGTAGAAATCAGTGATTTCTTTCTAAACACACTGCATGGAAACAAGATGAATGCAAGCCAAAAACCCACGTGGCTCCATGATGGATCGCACTGTATCACAGCTGGGAAGAAAAGGCTCATTCCTGGCTTCAGCACAGATGCTTGCTGCTGAAGGTAGTAAAAGTCCAGCTAAAGTTATTTTACTAGCTTGTAAGTAACAGCCCTCCCAGATCATAAATTACTTTTCTATAGGAATTTACTGTTCAGGGTAAGATGAACAACTCTAAAAAGTAGCCTGACGATGCTGTCCAAATGAATTCCATTGCAGGATGAGGATTTTGGGATTTATGGTGTGGCTTTGTTCTGTACTCCCACGTTTCTGACAGGTTAAATCACCAAAGTAGCCAACTGGCCAGAGCCTGCTCCAGCCTGCTCTGGTGAGCAAGCTGGGGTGGCTCACAGTGGGAATTCTAGATCTCAAACACTCAGTGGTTGAACATGGCAAAAGCTTGGGCTGCTTCCCGAGATTCCATTTTCTCAGGGCCCATCATTCTTTTGGATTGTGAAACAGCTTAGCTGGAACCAGGAAAGACATGAGCTGGCAGAGCTTGAACCTGGGAGATGGAGTGAGCATCCCCAGGTCCTTCAAACAAAGCTCCTGCATCAAACCCTCTTCTTTTAATAAGGAGGGCACGAAACCCAAACAGCCAGATCAATGTCTTGTGCTTTTCCCTGTGCAGGAAAGAAGGAAGGGAGGAAGGGAGGAAGGGAGGGAGGGAAGAAGGGAGGGAGGACCACTAATGAAGGAGAACCAACTTACAGCAGTCCCACCTAAGAAATCCAGCCTTGAAAGATGTTCTACCAGGAACTGAGAACAAAAGTGTTGATCTACTACAAAAATCACTGGTTTAGCAGTAGTTTACTTCCCTCTCTTCCAAGGAACAAATTCCCCTTTTTCCTTTGCCTTCCCCACACACCTGCACACACACAGAGACACTGATATTCTCTTACCCTTCAACCATCCCCACCCCAACCACGGGTGGGTACCCTGGTCATGCTGCCCTCTCACCTTGAGTGAAGGGGGTCTGGCGGAGTTAACAAGAGAGCAAAACAAAACCCACTCCATACAGTAGATTTCATGGAAGAAACTCTTGCATTGCAGAGTATTTTGAGAGTGAGACACAAATATGTGAAAACTTCCCTTACAAAAAAAAATAAAATTAGCTTCATTGTGTCCTTCAGCCTGCCTAAATCTTTTGGCACATTTCTGAATATTGCTGTGCTAATGAGGTAAGGAGCAGCCGATGTCTAAATAAATTCCAGCAAGAAGTTCCAGTTTACTTTAAAGTCATTGACTCTCTTAGGAGGAGGTCAAGGCAAAGTTATTTGGTCGTGGTTTTTCTTTTGCTTCCTGTTTTAAGTTACCAAGTTCTTGTACTGTCAAAAAAACTGCTGACTTCTACCCCTCAGGTGTCTGTGCTAAAGTGGAAAATGAGCTGCTCTTTCTTTCCCCCTCCTCCTCTCTCTCTCTCTCTGTCTTCCTCCTTCTGTGGGTTACTTTGGGATTGTCTGAGGGACAGGTACACAACAAACAGCCCCCAGAACATCCTTAAGGGACAGAACATACAGATTTTACAGATTTTAAAATACCATTGAAGAAGAAATTTGCCCTTTTAAGGCTTCCCTAAATACAACAAGCATACAAACACCCCAAATAGCTCAGAGCCAGTTCTGGACACAGACCTGGAGACCAGAGATGGACACTGGAGACTGAAGATCTCAGTCAGGTAGGATTTCTCACTGTCCAAGTTTTGATAGTGTTAAGATCTGACAAATTTGTTTGACTTACTGAGACTACAGCCAGATGAAATTTGGATTCACATTTCTACAAGCTTGAAAATGTGGATTACTTTTCTTTTCTTGAGTAATAAGTTTTTGAAGGACTGTCTAAGGCTCCAAGGCCTCACAGAAAAGTCAGTGCAAAATAACTCCCCTGAATAAGTTAGTCTCTCCTGACCTCACTACTTAAGTATTTGAGGCACTAAATGAAACAAGGCACAAGAGGAAAAAAAAGATTCTGTGGACATGCTACAGCATCTCTTTATCTTCACAGCCTGGAGAGGGTGGAGCACAATTAGCTCATCTGTGAGAAATTTGGGCAGGCAAGAAGCTTCAAGAAGTGTTAAATTCAGCTCCAGACCAGGATCCTGCTGTGCCATGGATGGCAGCTTAGAGAGCAGCAGTTAATCTGGGGAGCTCAGAGCTGCAGGAGGCTGTGGTGGCCAGAGTGGGATGCAGAGGGGACAAAGCACACATAGAGAATAGATGTAGTGATCAGATTCAAACCAGGTGCAACCTCAGCTCTGACCACTTCCTGAACAAGAAGCAGGTGGCAAAGGGAACTGTAAGACCTGCAATGGCCTGTTCTTCAAACTTTCTCCTGGACTGAACATCAGAGGGAAAACAGAGAGAGCCACATAAATTTTGCACAAATGCAGACTTAGCTGCCTGCAAGCCTGTCTCTCCAAGAAGTGCCACTGCTCCTGCATGACTCCCTCACCCTCTGCTAGAATGGGGCACAGCTTTCAGCCTTGGTGTAGGTGCATGGAAAGCCTCAGGATGCATTCTCACCCAAAACAGGTTTGCTGAGGAATGGAAGCAGAAAAAGATATTCCCAAGCAGCTGGATGTGAGAGTATTTCAATATCCGCTCATCCAAGCTTTAATCTCTAAATTGCAAAAACATTAACATTATTGATTGATCAGACATCAATCCAACAGGAAATTTAATTAAATTAAAATGTGTCACTGAGCAGTCCTCACACTGTCACGTATAAATCTTTGGAAATAAGTAGATAAAGACAGCAGCCATTGATATCATGATCCCAG
Organism: Petroica traversi; assembly: GCA_025920805.1. Lineage (NCBI taxonomy): Eukaryota > Metazoa > Chordata > Aves > Passeriformes > Petroicidae > Petroica > Petroica traversi. The sequence goes on along the minus strand of JAHLSL010000036.1, from coordinate 3,141,200 downwards.
TTCAATTTATCCCCCACCATTTTATTTTCCCACTGATCCTGAGTGTGCACACAGACTCACAGGGGGACAGCCTCATCTGCAGAGTGCCCATCAGATGCACTCCAGCACCAGAGCTCTCCATGTCTACTGCATGGGGGTTATTTACAGCAGAACAGGCTCAAACCAGGGGGCTCTGGGATGCCTTCATTCAAGGCACAGTTATGGGGCTGCCCCTAACTCAGCACTGCTCCTCCTTGCAGCAGATTCAACCCCAAAGGCAGGAGGGTCCCAGAAAAAGGCTGAGAGGCCCCTTGATTTGACTCATTTATTCCTGGGGTGGGTATTTTGTAGCATCCAGCAGTGCCAGAGTCCCCACCAAAGCACAGACACGTGTGGGTACTAGCAAAGTGCTGAAATGGATGATTAAGAAACAACTCCGTACCACAACTTCTTCGGAGTACTATAAATCATTACAGCTGGCTGAATAACACAAAAAAAGATTAAGAAATATTTTCTCCAATTCATTTCTGAACAGCAGTGGGTTTGGTTTGCTGTCACTTATGACAGGATGATATTTACTGTAATTTATTATACTGTTGCTGCTCGCTGCTATTCCAGGAGCCACTGAGTATTCATGAGAAAGTTTGAGAAACCGGGAAGTTCATAAGGTTTTTTCTTATTTTGCTAAAGTGTTTTTTCTACCTGACAGGGTGTTGTTTTTTCCCCAACATCTGTTATTCTCCTTCCCAAGTGCCAGTGTCCTGAGGGGAAACTGAGGGGCCGCATGCACGCACTGGGGGACAGGGAAGAGCAGAAGGGAAGGAGTCAGCAAATGGTGCTGGGTGAGATGTCTTTGCTTTCAGTGGAGCGTGGGGAGGGAAGGAAGGGAAATCCAAATCATTATTTATAGACATGAAAATCCAGCACTAAGCATTTTGCAGAGAGAAGGAAAACAAATACTCGGCTACCCAGGTGAGTGGTACCCACCATGCTCCCCACGGGGTGTGCAGACTCCTGTGGACTCTGCCTTTCTGTCCATACAGCACCAAGCTACACGAGTGGTGCTGCCTTTAGAAACCACTTGAATTATTTCAGGGTTTACCTCCTGTAATCTTACCAAATCCAAACTCCAATTCCATTTCTCGAGAGCCGTCCTCAAAACAAATACTAAGGTAATACCAATTGGCTTGTGACTAGATGTGAAAATAGAGCTGTCTCAGCACAGAGTCCCAAAGACAGGGCACAGATTTTCGCTGTCTCCACCTCCCACTTGCAGCACAAGTACAATTTTCATGCTTCTGTCAGAAGTGCCAACCTGGGGAAGTTGCAATGAGCAAGCATGGAGAGGAGTGATGAATTAACTTGACAACAGGAATTGCTGCTGATAAATCTCTTAAGAATTTGATCCATGAATGTTAGGTTTGCATCTCTGCAGTCCGTGTTAGGGGTGGCTGTTCTTGGGGTCTGCAAGCACGTGGTGTGTGTTTCAGCTCAGATGCATATCTGCTCTGCAAAGGAAAATCCCCACTGTACAGAACAGACAAAGTGAGCTCAGCTGCACAGGGAAATGGATCTGGAACTGCATTTAGAGGCAGTGATTTATATATAAATTATAAAGTGTGTCAATTCCGGACACCCATTTATATGGAGTTTGTCAGATCCAGCTCTGGAACGTGTATTGCCTGCAGAAACCATCCAGAAAACCAAAGAGGCTGTTTTAAACCCCAGCATGTGAAAGGCCCCAAACCAGGATTTAATGGATTAGTGAGGCTGAAAAGGACCATCACAGTCATCTTGTTTTGCTTCCTATGTAACACAGCTGAAGAACTTCACCCACTCATTTCAGCATCAAAGCCATAACTTGTGCTGAAGCTGTTGCATAGCTTTAGAAAGACACTCACTCTTGATTTAGAGATTGAAAGCAATGCCCAATCCACTGCATTCCTAAGCCAAATGTTCCAGCCATTAACTACTCTTGCTATTAAAAAGGCACACTTTCAGAGCAATTTTACCTAGCACCAGCTTCATACAGTCAGATCCTGCTACGTCCTTCCTCACTGAATTAAAGAGCAGCTTACAGTCAGGTTTAAGTTCTGTGGGCTCCCTATGAGTCACTGCATGTTTTCGCAATCTTGGAAATACAACACCTGAGAAGATTTATTAATTCCCATATTAATTGAAAATATCATTGCAAGAGATTAACCAGAACAACCCCCTCTCTTCTGATGAAAAGCTTCTGCACATTTTTGTATGTGTATCTGTGTTTTATTTTGCTTTCAATCTGATGACTCTGAGATGATATGGACAAAGAGATACAGGTAAATATGTGTCACACAGATGTCTCCCCCAGAACATTAGTAGAGGCATAATTCTATGCATCAAAGCACAGTCTGTGTCACATCCAGCACAGACACTGAACAATGTCCCTTTAGAAAGGGCAGAGGGTGAGAGTAGCTTTATGACACTATTGATTTATTCTGTGCCTGCAGTTAAAAACTATACCCAGACAGACAATAAAAATAACTGCTCTAACCATATAACAGCTTCCTGCTACTAAAATGGATTTTACACTTAAAGGCATGGAGGGCTTTTCTTTTTTTTCTTAAGTCTCAATTATGACTTTTTTTCTGAATAAATGGAAATGAGAAATTGTCAGAACTGGTTTAGTCCTGATGTTGTGCCTTTTTTCTGCTCTTCTTAGTGTTTAAAAATGCCAGGTTTATTTTCCCATTGTAAAGTTATGTTGTAAGTGCCCTACTAGGCACAGTAACCTGGTATTTTTGAATCAGAGCAGATTAATTGGTGCACAACCTCCACATGAAGAAATAGGCAATGGGAGTGGTAGTTTGGACTGGATGTATCATAAAAAATAAAATTCATTATGGTCTTTCTGTCAACTGGATGAGCTAGGATTGAGGTTGTGACCTTACATTTGAATGTTAAAATAATATCTAGAGCACCAGGGTCATCTCTAGAAAACCTATTTTCATCCCAAGGACCCCATAGATTTGCACACTGAATTTGGGCAAGCAGCAAGTGCTTTGCTACACTGGAACTGGTGTCTTAAGCAGGTTTCTTACAGACTTCTATTGTAATTAGCCAGTTTCCATGATAATACAGAAGGAATCCTAAAAATGGGAGCCCTGGACTGTGTGGATGGATCAATAAAATGTTTTAAGACCACATAAACTCCCTTGAGGTCTTTATCAAGATCCCTGAAACTCCTGAAAGAAATGGAGAGGGCAGTAAAATGCATCTGTGAGTTGGCACCAGAAGCAGCTGCAGAGGTCTTGTCTCACTGGACTTGTCCTGTTAGGACAGCTTTGGATAGAAATGAAATGATTCAGACATGGTCTCAAACTTGGGCTTTTTTCAGATTTTTGTCATCAGGCCAAGTTCTCTGCTCAAGTTGATCAGTTCTCAAATCAGAACCCATAGGCACAAAATGTGGACAGGGAGGTGACAGAAATGAAAGCCCAGAACAGAAGGGAAAATCCCAAACTATATGAAAGACAGTGTGAGACAGGATGAGGTGGCCAGGCAGAGCAAGGAGAGATGTGCATCACAGCCTGTTTGTCTGCAGGATGGAGATGAGCAGCCTGGGTGCAGGAGGTCAGACAGTATAAGGGACTGAGCACTGGGCTGGGAAAAAAATGCTCAGAAAAGGAAGAAAGAAAAGGAGGAGGAACCTGCTATTGAAGTGTCATTCCCTTTCCATAGGTTTTATGATTTGGGAGATACTGCCTGAATGACACATAATGTGAGCTATTGTAATGTGATCTCCTGTCCCTGGAGATGCTCTCAGAAATTAGATTATTACATGAGCATGGCTGTTATAAAAGTGAGCAAACATTGTAATAAATGAATTCAAAGAGTGAGAAAATCAAGATTAGACTCTTCACATTTGGCTGGGGGATTTTTTCCACTTACTTATGCTCTGTGATAAAGCTTAGACACATTAATTAACTTGCTTTAAAATTGACTTATTGAATATGTTTGCAAGATTTTTGTTTTAATCTGTAAAACATACAAATAGGAATGTTTACACAGAGAACAACCCTGTGGAAATCCTATACTTCCACCCCAGAGAGAGAAGACTTTTTTCAACTTTGTTTTCACATTTCCTTTTGGTGGTTTGGCATTGGAAACTTTAGTTCTTGCAGTTCTTTAGTTCTCATCGTTGTCTGCTTAAACATCCATGAGACATGACACTGAAAACAGGGGTCTGATTTCTCTGATTTTCATGTAATGGTCAACAGAATTTTCCTTTCAGCCACAAGGTTCATTGTCAATCTTCATTGTATCTTCAAGTCCTCTGGACAAGCCAGGGTCTGGACTTCAATGCATACACACAGCTCCTCCCTCGCCCAGGATTTGTCACACAGCTTCAAGAATCCAATTTCCCGATGAATCACTCCTCTCTGGTCCTTACACCTCACTTTCATTTTTATTACTTTTTTGGGTGCATGATTGTTTTACAGCCTTTCAATCATCAGCCTCTTCTGAGGGTTACAAATGTTTAACCAGTTTCAAACCCACATGGTTTTAGTGCTCAGCTCTCAGACCAGGGTGCTGTTTTCCCACATGGTGCTGTGGGACCCCGGTGCAAAGATATCATGGATGGCTCCAAAACCCCAAATGTCTGTTCTCCACCTCCCTCCATGCATGCATGGCTCAAGAGCAGCTCAGACAGGACCCAGCTTTAAATGGGGTTTCATGGCCCATTGCAGAAAGTTGCACCAGAGTTTTGTCAGCCGGTGGTGAAATCTTCACCCCTCTGGCTGGGATGCTTAACTGGGAGAAGAATTTGTCTCTGAAAGTCCCAACAGCTCTGCAATGTTGGAAAAAATCTTTATGGGGGAGTGATCCCTTCTGGTGCTTTTCAAAGCTCTTCAGAGTAGCAGATATATTTATATTGGAGGTGGGTTGCTAAGTACAGTAACTACTCAACAGGAGCCAGGCACAACAAACCAGCTCCTCAGGTCTGGTGCTGTGCTTGAGCACTCCTCCATGAGTGTGGATGGCTCCACAGCTCAATAATTGTGACAAAATATGAACATTAACAAAACATTCCCTAAGCAGGGAATTAAGGTAGCTGTGGCAGTTGGGGATTTGTGCAGTGAAGATGCTCTGCAGAAACTGGTCTCTCCCAGAAGTAATGAACAGCGTGATGAGTTTTATCAGGGAATGAAACCATTCTTGATGTCTGCTGGTACAGGTCAGAACACGGGGGATGTCTTTGGTGACAAAACAGATAATGAGTCATGGAATAATGAATCATGGCCTAATCAAGGGGGAAAGGCCATGGCTTACCTGGTGTGGCCCCACTTTCTAGATTTACTACACTTACGCAATGTGAGCTCTCCCAAAACTTGTGCCAGAACACAATTTGAGAACTTGTCTGGTTCTGGGATTTTATGCCTCATCTAGGAGCTTGTTTCAGTATGGTTTTCTGAAAGATGAAGCAAGTGTATTCTGCCTCATCCTTTCCCCCTAAAATATCAGTGAAAGAGAAGCAGATATGCTGCATCTTTCTGCACTTCCAGTTGAAAGTTTCATTTGGGAAAGAAACAGGCTAAACAGAAAAAATAGGAGTTAAGCTGAGAGATCTGAGTGGCTGTGACCGTAACTTAGCGAGAATACTCTGTCCACTAGCTGGATGCCAATTGCCAAGAGATGCTATCAGTTGATTAAAACACAGCCTGCCAGCTTCCTGCTTGATAAAACTAAGTACAATCTGATTGGGAATTCTCAAATCCATTACAGAATGGCTAGTCCATCACTTAAATCAGAGCACACCACTTCCCCATGAATCATCAGCATACTTTGGTAATATATTTGCAGCAGCTAAACTCTGTCAAAAACACTGACAGTTTGTCAAAAAGGTCTCTGAGTGCCGGATCCTGGGGGTGGGAAATGGCAGGACCATGAGGGTTTCCTGTTGTTCCCCGCTCAGCTGGGTGAAGGTCATTTCCTCTCCTCTCTCACGCAGAAGAAGCTGAACCCTCAACCTTTGAAGGTGTGTCTGTGAGCTCCCAGAAACAGCAGCCAGCCTGAGCAAGGAGCCCTCACACTGACAAGGCAGGGTCACTCCCCAAAGAGGAGTGCTGGTCACTATATTTGCCTTCTGGCAGGTACATGAGTTAATCCTAGGCTGCAGAGGAAATAAAACATCATGAACTATTACAAATCAGCCTGGCACTTTATTTCTTGTGCAACTCAGAAAAAGAATAAAAATAAAACAAAGTCATCAAAAACCCAAACTCAGGGCTGCAGAGCCAGGCCAGCATTCCTGCAGAGGAAGGAAGGAGCATGATGCCAACCCAATAAGGATAATCCACAAGCGGGTTGGATGTTCAAAAAAAGCCCTCTTTTGTTGGCTTTTTGGAGAGTTTTCTATCTGCTGAGTTGGAGGTGGGTACCCAACCCCAGCTAAACATCAGTGTTTGAACTTCAGCTGCAATGTATCCTCGATCTTCCCAATGTGATAGATGGAAGTACTACCCAAGGAATTGCTGTGGGACACTTTCTAGCTAAATAACAACACTGAAATACCAGAGAAACAAGTCAAATCTAGCAAAACCATAAAATCTTCATTCCTTAACATAAATAAAATATTAAGAAGGGGAAAATACTGATGCAAAATCTAAAGAAAGGGAGAAAATGCAATAAAATTTGGAGGCCATTTATTACTTATCAGGCAAGCAGCAGATTATAATGAAATAATAAAGCCAGAAAGATAAGTCTTAATCATAGGATATCTCAGATAATGCCTTGATAGATGATGTTGTCCTCCAACTCCACCACTTCCCATCCATGCCCTTTCACATTCCCTCTACATGTCCCTCCCTTGATTCTCCTTCCTTTTTTTTTTTTTTTTTTTTTTATAATTAAACATTGCAAGATCTACTTGTGAATAGTATGGATAATACAACACTTCCTTGTAAAATGTCAATACATTATCTGGTGTAAAGTCAGTGTAACTCCAGCTCTGGTTTCAATACATTTTATTTACAAGAAAATGCATAAGCAGGAGACAAATATCTATTGTTTGTACATGTTCAAAAACATAAACTATAACATAAGAGGTTGTTTGTGCTCTCCCTTAAACTGCTGGGAGCCAGGGAAGTCTCTCCAGAAGAGACTGACTTGGAATAGGTGAAGTAAAGCAGAGATTCACAGGCACAGTTTCCTCATTTAAATTAACACAAAGTGAGAGGACAAAGAGGCTCCCAAAATTCTGTCCTTGTGGTTCAAATTTGAATATATGTTTTTAAAGCTAGCCAAGCAACTGAAATTAAACCTCATGTAATTAAGTTCCAGTAATTTGAGCAGAAAGTAGTCCTGGGAAAGTTAGCAGGCTGGAAACATTATGGCAAAGAAGATATATTGGATTTTTTTGTGCCATTCCTATCACATCAGAGAAAATTTACGGTAAGTCAAGAGTTTTCAGCCTCTGGCGTGCTGACCCCAAAGGTCCATGGACCAAACCACACAAGCAGCTGGCTGGGTGGTGCGTTCCCACCTGAAGTTTTCAGTGTATCTTCAAGTTTTCTGTACAGGACCGTGACACTGCCCCAAAGTCTCCATCCTCAGGGGGGCTGCTGCCTTCTTCTCAGTCTCACGTGGCTTTTCTCTCTGCTCCTCACACCTACCAGCAGTCCTGGCTTACCTCCTGCTGCTGCAGAAACTTTTGGCCTCCTCAGGGTGCAGATTTATAAGCAGTGTGATCTCCTCTGCATCCAGGCATCACCACTCCGGGTCTTCTGGGAGACTAAGGTTGGAAATTGGAAAAGGGATCACAAAAAGTGATAAAAGGAGAAGGAAAAAAGATCAGCAGCAAGGAGGAACAGCTACAGAGAACTGGGCAGTTACTAAGCAAAAAGGATAATGAGCCAGGAGAAGCCTTGGTGGAACAGAGAGGAGTGGTGGTTTAGGAGCTACCAGCAAAAAGGTTCCACATAAAGCAGTTCACCCTCTCTAAAGCACAAGCTCCACTTCAGGCTGGTATGGGAGCTCCAGGAAGTTTGACATCCTTCCCCTTGCAAAGCAGGGTGACAGACACCCTGATGGACTTTGTGATGGTATCTGCCCCTTGGATCAGAGCAGTGTGTCCCACCAAGCCATGGCCTACTTTTGGAGAGAACTCCCCACTGGGTCTGCTCTGTGTGTACTGAAGCTGTCCTGCAGATGGACCAGTGCCCAGCAAAAGGAGACAGCCAGGGGATTGCTGCAAAACCACCCGAAATGGAGACACAAGTGTAGACAGAGCTGAAGCATAACCCAAGAGAAACAAGGCTACTGTCAGTGGCCTTAAATTCACTCAATATACCTGGGGGAAAACTGTTGAGGATTTAGAAGATAAAAATGTTGAAAACTATCAGAATTTTTTTGTAACGTGCTGCTATTTTAGGTCATATTGTACCTTCAACATTTGCACACACTTCAGCTAACATCAGTGTGATCTGTACTTAACGAACAGTGAAACACACAGTGTGCCCAATGATGACTGAATTACTCAGGAGGAACTACAATTGATAAGACAATGATTTATGGACCCATTGTTTTCTAGGTTCTTGTAAATAATCCTAATTGGTGTTAATCATCCACCCTCTGCTTTGTGTTATCACCAAGCAAAGTACACTTCCTAAAGAAGCTATTTAGGGGCATAATCCTTCTGAAAGGCAAGACAGCTATTGACTTCCACAGGACTTGCAGTGAGGTGCTCATCCAGGGAAAACAACTCTGGAATATGAGCAAAACACATCACACTGTCTTTCTATGCTCGCGTTGAAAAGTTCCAAATAAACTCCGGGAATCCCAGTAATCCCTTCCTTGTGGGCTTCGTGCAGTGACTCTCCAGCCTTTCTCCCAGCTCAGAAATGTATCACACAGGATATTTGTGTGCTGATGTTTATTTACTGCCAGTGTGCAGGTCCTGCCTGCGATGGGCTGGCTGTGTCAGACCTGACAAAGGCTGCTTTGGAAGAGCAGATGCCTGCACCAGGACCTGGCGTTCTTCTGTCTGTGATTTTATTGTTGTGCCTGCAAAAGTGCTTTGATCTCTTGGTGCTTCACTGTTTGTCACACCATGCCCTTGTCACGAGGGAGCTGTGGAACTCGAGACCCCCTTGCCTGCTGGCTTTAGGTGTAAGCTTTGGTGGGCTCAGTTTAAGCATAGACAGGAGACTCCTTGACCTTAACAGGTCTGCACTTTAAATAAAACTTAAATAGCATTCTAGAGGGTGCAGCCACACGCTGCTTGCTTACGGGAACTACAAGGAAAGCAGACAGCTTTTCAATTTGTGTATCAAAGAGAAGGAGATTTACACATAAAAGGGTGAATTATTTTGATTTGTAGTTTTCAAGCCACTGTACATTCTCCGACATAAATGCTCCCTTGTCTCTGCTTTCTGATAGTTCATATCAGGTTCAGTGGCCTAGATTTTCAAAAGTGGTAATTTTGGAGGCCAATATTCCTCAGTGCCAACTCAAGGTGCCTTAAGAGACCAGATATTGTTAAGATACTCTGTATCTTTGGCAAATAGGGCAATTTTAGCCTCTTTCAAATTTGACACACCAAAGGGACAGCGTGAAAAATCCTCAGGGGTGGGTTTGCCAGAGAAATAAAGCTTTCCCCCACCTCACCATCCTCTCCACTGACATCAGACCTCACATACCCCCATCACCATTAAATATTCCTGCAGAGTCAACATCTGTCCTTTTTGACATTCTCAACCACCAAACATCCTACATAACCTACAAAAAGAGCTCATTTCCTCAGCTATTTCATCTTTTAAGTAGCTGTCAGAGGAAAGTCTTCTAAGGCCTGAGGCTGGATAGCCAAAATCCAGCTAGATGGTACTTGAGGGAGAGGAGGGGAGAAACCCTATCCCATTATCTGCATTATCCCGTTACCCTTGGATGTCTTCCATGTACTTGGAAGAGCAATGCCCCATTCTTGAGGCTTCACATTGCAGCCACTGCCTTTTTGGCAGAAGAAGGGTGGATGTGGCTCCCTTCAAAGTCAGTCAATGTCACATCTTTAATCAATCTAGAAGGTCACCACTGCACTTCCATCAAAAAAGGTTGGGTACAATTCTCGCTGAGTCCTGATTGTTTGTGGGGGACTCAGGTTGCAGTGGGTGCTGGAAAAAGTCTTTTCTGGTCCTGACCTCAGTACATCTTCTATTCCTAGGCTCTTTGTCAGAGTTTAAGATCAGATGAGAATTACACCCAGGACTCTGAGATACAATGGTGCAGGAGGATATGTAGTGAAACCCCAAAATACACCAAAGTGACTTAGCTTTTGTTTCTTTATGGCTGTGAACACATCCAGTTTTGCTGTAAGGTTCAGAAAGCTTAGGGAGCTTTTGTGTGAAGGCAGGTCACACTTTGAGCTTACAATGATTTTGAGTTTCATGTTACAATCTTATAGGAAATGTCATTGTTCATCTGGGATGACTGTGAGTGGTCACAAAACAGAAATCTATTGCATTTCAGGGAACTGTGACTAGGAGGGAGGATCACGGCAAGGTACGTTTCAAAAACATTCAAATGTGAATTCAGGACCCCTTATACAAAAACACCCATCAATACAAAACACTGAGTCTGTTAAGCCAGAAAATTCTTCCCCCAAGTTGGAGTAATTTCATTTCCATCCTGGCACAACTGGAGCAGGATCCAAAGCCCAGTAAAGTCAAGGGTAGAATTTCCATTGATTTCAGAGGAGCCTGGATTGGATCCTAGATCACATTGTCACACTGCAGCAAAAGCCAGCCGTGTTGCAGTGTACCCACCTGCTCTCCAAAGTCTCGGCTCGAGCTGTTCAAATCCATTGCAGGTACAATCTGGGTTATTCCAGCATTTACTTGGTGCAATGCTAAATAAATACTCTTTTATCCAAATCAGCAATACTGCTCCCCGTTAGTAAATTAGGCCAACTAATGCACACATTTTAAAAGGATGATTTGTCTCCTTAAGTCAAAAATAAGTGTCAAAATCCCTATTCTATCAATCAGACCAGTGCCCTCCTGCACCAGCAGTGAACTAGGGCTGGATAAAGACATACGGAAAAAATGAATAAAGACCTTACAATGTTATTTTTAATGAGGTACTTAGGCTTCTTTTACAATAATTCAACAAAATCTGGCTAGGTAAGGGATCATCAGCTTTTATGTACACAAGAAAGAAGGGAAGAAAGAAAGCAAAAAATAAGGCAGGCAAGAAGGGAGGAAGGAAGAAAGGAGGGTAGGAAGACCCTTTGTTTCATTTATTAATACTTCATACTGACAAGTAACAAAACTACAAGAACACAAAAAATATTTTTAACCTTTGTATGTTCTCAACAAAATTACCCACCTACAAATTAAAATCCCCTCCAGACATTGCTGAAATTACTTTCTTAGGCAGTTCTGTAGTGTAAATTGTTGTGCACACTAAGAAATGATTTTTAAAATAAGACAGGGAGGTTTTTTTCCTTCTGTGCGAATCAAACCAGAGGTCTCTATCTGAGAGGAATTTCTGGGAAGAAAAAATAATCCTCCGTAGCCACTACTAGAGTAGGTGCCCTAAACAAACCTCCAGAAGGACCATAATGAGGCGATGATTTATTGCGTGCTATGCAAGTCTCAGTGCTGCAAGTGTGTTGTAAGAACCAGTGAAAGGGAGAGGCAGTAATCACCCAGCCTCCTCCTCCTCCTGTGTTTCTGGGTTTTACCTGCTCAGGATATGAGTGTGACACTGAGACAGGGCTGCTGCAGCCTCCCTGAGCTGCAGGGTTGGCAAATGATCTTGGTGCTGCAACATTTTTTCTCATGTTTAAGGTACCATCTCCCACTGCCTAAAAAATAAATCTAAAAGTTTGCATATGGATATTCTGAAACTTTGCACAAATATAAAATGTTTGTGTTGGATGTGTCATTGCTCTGTGTGTACCAAAAAGGATTTTCAAGAATGTTGCCATCAGCAGGTGGAATCCTAGATCTTCCAGAATGAAAGGCAAAACTTCCATTGGCTGCAAAAGGGGCAGCATTTCCACCATGAATTAGGGATTAAATACAGACAATGAATTCTGCCCACAGAAATAGCTGTAAGAAAATCTTGATCCTGAAGAACTACAATCAATTAAATGAGGAGAAGAAATATGCAATGTAACCAGCATTGCACCAATCAATACAAATCAACATGAGCCTGACCCTATATGTGTTGTATTTGCAATTAGCTGAGCTTTTTTTACAATTTAAAATTCATTTGGGTTCTTGTACTGACTGGCAGGTTGCTTGCACTTCTGCCTGTATTCCTCCCAATTTCTCCAATTTAAAATACAAAAATCCCCACAACTAAGAATTAGTCTTCAAATGTGTTTGGTGAGTTATTTATCATAAATAAACATGGAAAAAATTACCTGCAGACTACTTGTGATCAAATTCCCCCCTACCTTCCCCCCACCCCAAAAGGCTAAATCAGTGAAATAAATTAATTGTTATGAATTATTCAGCTCTACCTGTGGCAATGAAAAATAGCAAGAGCATTAGGATTCTTCTTTGTGTACTAAGCCTCTAATTTATAGAGAATGCATATTAATAAAACACAGGATATTCATCAATATTCAAGTCACTGGCTGCCTGACTATTTAATCTAAAATTACCAGCCAGCTCAAAACTCTTACTAGTTAATCATGCAATCTAAGCCATTCTGATATTGATGGTTAACATTAATTGCCCAAGTGCCATTTATAAAAACCTCTCCTACATCTTCCCTTTGCCTGGCAGGGAACCTTTGACACGTTTAACTTTTCAGACAAGCTGGAGTAGGTCAGTTCATCCAGCCTGTTCTCCAGCTCAAAATGTTTGTTTGCTTCATTCTCATGAAAGAGACGTTGTCTCCTGTTGTGGTTTTGCTTTTGAACACGAACAGTAAAAGCAGTCCTTCATTATAAAGATCTTTGATACATTTCCCTCCTTCTGCAGATGTTCTGCAGGTGGAGAGAAAAACCAGCTGGATTTTGTTCCCTGCACAGATTGTGTTGTCCTTTACAGTGGAAACAAAGGTGTTCAGATCAGGAAGGCCAAAACAGTCTCACCCACTAGCCACATACTCCACAAAAAGCCATCACCAGCAGATTTCCTCCCCCAAATCTGAGTTCACACTCCAAAGACGTCGGCTGGCAAAGAGCAGTGACACCTTCAGACATTGCCAACTGATGCTGCCTGACCTGCTCTGCACAAACCAAAGTGAAATGTAACAACTGGGGGAACATTCTCATGTGATAAAACTTAGCCAAAGTTTTTCATGTGAGTAAGAAGTGCTGATGAAGGGGATGGCTGTGACAATCTTCCTCCAGCAATGCACCTAAGCCAGTTTTGGTTCTTATAATCCGTTTTTTAAAATTATTCTTCTTATTTGGTTTTATAAACTTAATAAATTAAAGTTTAAAAAAAAGAGACAGAAAAACCCCAAAGCCCAACAAGCAAACAGAACCCTTTCAGTTATTTTAACCAAAAAGTTGGTATCCTGGCAGTTAACTGCAGATCAGAAAATCTGAAAAGAGCTCACTGTAGCAGAAACTTCAAACTACAAATGTCTCGAATGTATATGTAAGGGCAAGTGTATAATTAAAAAAGGATTTTAAAAACAACATTCTTAACCACTTTCAAATGACACCCTTATGTCATTTAAACTGAAATTTAAGTTTCATGCAAAAATTTTGCAAAAGCTTTTTTTTTTTTAATATAGGGCATAGTTTTCTCTAGATGCAGTAGTTCTCTGGATTGAGATAAATTGCTTAAATTTGATTTTTCCCCTCTGGAATCCAGGAACTACCAAGAAATTAACAAGTATATGTTCCCATGAAGTGAGGGATGGTCAGATAAGACATGTGGTGCTGTTTCTCCTTCTCCGACTACTCTGGAGCAAAATCACCTCCTGGCCTTGACAGTTATGTAAGAGACCCCATTGCCCATCACAGCCATGTCAACAAGAACTTGAACTTGGATGTTTGCAGAAGGCAAACACTCAGCGTGCAATAGCAGTGTCTCCCAGCCCCTTTCAAAATTCCAGTCAATATTTGCGGAGGATGTTCTGCAGGTCCCGTCCGCGATCCAGCGCAGCTTCCCCGCGGTGAGCTCCGAGCTGCCAAGAGGTAACAGCGTGCTGACAGCCAGGAGAAAATGATGACTGCACAGAGAAACACGGCCTCAGAACGAGCAAAGACTAAATAAACTCTCAGCATACCTCGGTAATTCTTTGTGGCACAAAAAATGGCTAGGGCCTTGTCTGAACTGGGCTTTTAGCTAAGTTGGAAAACCATGTTTAAATTAAATTTAAAGACCGTTCTCCTTAAAAGCACTTCTACAATGCTTTGGCTGGACAGAGTGTTTTTCTAACCGATGTTTACATAGTTTGACCCATTTTCACTTCTTTGCTTTAACTGAAACTATTAATTAAGCTATTTAAAAATTAAATTGAGTATATGCCTGCTTTGGACTGGATCTCAGGCTTCATTTAATTGTTGGTTCTTGTCCTGAGTTTGGCTGTGAGGGTGTGTGAATCTGTCTCCATTTGGAAATGCACATAAAATTACAAATATATTTCATACAGACTATGAGATTGAGTAAAATACTGAAGACATGCCCTGCTTAAATTGTTTTAATTGTTTGGAATATATCCCCATGATATTGAAAAATTACGTCTGCAAGAAACACGGTGACATGAGTCCAGTGTAGCTGACTGTGGAAAACCGTGCAATTTTAAATGGCTGGGCTGGTATTAGAGTTATAAACCAAAGTTCGATTTTTGTGAGCACAAAAACAGTCACACATCACATTTCTTGTGATTTATATGCCACAATCATGCTGGATTTTCGAGTGGAAAAGATGCCTAGAAATTAATGAAAAGGGGTCGTCTCTATTTTTCTGTTTACAACTAAAATAATTCAGGGCTTTCTCTCGCAGACAGGCCAAGGTGCAAACCAGTCTGATTTAGATTTTCCCATTGAATGGCTTTTCTATACAGAAATCTCATGAAGACACACTGATTCTTAAACTTCACCGTTGATGCTGAAATTATGCTGCGTGTCAAAATTACATCAAACAACTGCACTTATTTCCACCAGAAAATTTTGATTATTTCACTCTCATTTACATTACATTTTTTCCCCACTATAATGCTGACTTGGTAATTCCCTTAGGTCTGGACACCTCCAAGTAGACTTTTTCAGTAGAAAGAAAGCTTTCGTTATATTTCATAATTTTTTTTTTCTCCTTGATTTGTGTTATAATTGGATTGGAGAGATATTTGTTGCAAACTTCATGTTTTTCTAGGCTCCACAAGCAGCATCTTTTAATTTCTCGCTTTTCAATGAACCTTTTGACTTGATAAAAGTGGCTCTAAGGTATTTTTACAAAAGAGGCCAACAGAGCAAGTTCATTTTAAATCTCTCTCTTTAAAGTATCTAATTTCCTTACTATTTCTTAAGAGAGGCACTACCCTGCAATGTCATAAAGAATGCCGCAGTTGACTTCAATGGGATCAGGATCACTCTCTACTGTAATTAGTTCTATATTTCAAAATATTAGAGGTCATTTTCTTCTTTTTTTCTTTTTAATCTGAGAAAAGAAAACATTTGGAAAAATAAGGCTTTCAAGTGTGACTGTCAGTAGAATACTAAAAATAAGTTGCAGGCATTCCAGTTGATACAATTTATGTTTCCAATGAAATTTTCCTCTTCTCATTTACTGCAAATTTTTAATGTAAGCTTTTACAGCCATTGATTCAGTATCTTTAATCTTCCACCAATATTAGATAGAAATGGAACTAACTAGGGAAAATCTATCTGGTTATAAAGCTCAGTGTCTATAAAGTTGTTCAGTTCATCCAAAACTGCTTTTTTTTTCCCAGTGGGTTGGATAGGATAAAATTATATTTTGAAATACTGTTAATACTATTCAGAGATTAATACACTTGTAATTAATAATAAGTTTAAAATATTATGATGCCTCTGGAGAAATCAAAGAATTTAATGTCAATCACGCTGACTACCAGCACTGGGCAAGATCCCACAGTGCCAAGTTCTGGCTCTTTTAATTGCATTCTGCAGTAAAACCTACTCCCTGAGACTGGTAGCAAAATTCAGCTCCAGTCCAGACCAGGGAGGGAGCACATAATTTCCAACTACTCATTTAGATGGGATCTGTCAGGGTTTGCATGAGCAAAGGCCTGGGAGCCAGTCTCACAGGGAGAAAATAGCTGAGCACCCACACCCCAGGTCGTGGCCTCTCTGTCCTTCCCTGTGCCGAGGGCTTGCTGCAGGCTCTGCCAGCACCACGATCCCTGTTTTGCAAAGAGGGCTGTGCTGCTTCACTGCGAGCTGTCAGGCTCCATCCCCTGCCCCAAGCTCCTCTCCCCAGCCCCATAAACACTCCGGGGCAGACACCCTTTGTCCACACAGTCTATTTATAAAACCCCACTTCCAACATGTTTCGGCTGGTGTAGGTCAGCTCCTCAGCCCCAATTATGGCAGCCAGGCTGTGTAGCAGGAAGGTGCAGCACCCGAAGAAATGGTTCAGGGCCAGTAACAACTTGACCCCAAGCAGCCCCAGCAGAGCAGCATGCCTGACCATGCCATTCAAGCGGGGCAAAAATGTGCTTTTCCCTCATGACCATCCTGTGAGCGCTAAAAATGTAAAGCACTTTGACCGTGCAAACAGCCAGAGTGTGCCTTACGGACGGTCCCTTTAAAATCCACAGGTCTGAAAGGCAGAATGAAATCCCGCACCCACTGAAGTGAATGGAAAAACTCTCCTGCCCTGCAGGGTGCCAGGACTTGCTTCCCAGGGCAGGAAAGTTAAGAACATGTGCAAGACATTGGCAGGACAAGAGGCCTATTTTTGGACACTGCTTATTCTAGGTATTTCTATCGTTCCCATTAACGCTGTCCCAGAACACGTGGGAATCATTCATGCATTTGCTAATCTTAAAATGAGAAATGAAGGTTGCCCAAATTCCCTGGATGAGGAACAGCAGCAAAGGCAGGTCTGTCTGCTTGGGGGTTGCTCCTGCACATGGACTCTGGCTGGGACATGGGTACACCAAGCAGCCCACAGCAGCGGGGCATAGGGATACAGACTCTGGACACCTCCTCTGCCATAAATGCCCCATATTTACCCTTCCCACACCCTCTGCAGGGGCAGTAACAGATGAGCTCTGTATCTGCCCTGACTGTCTCTGCATCTGCCACACATGGACAGGCACTTGCACATCCCTGGGGGAATGCAGTGTGCATCCCTGCATTGCTGCTGAGACCTGACTGTGTGCTTCCCACTCCTCTTACTTCTCATCATGCACAATTTCATGGCTGGGATGCACAGGAAGGTCCTACCAGGATACCACAGGTTAGTCCACACATTCCCAGGGCTTTATCCGGCAGCACATGCCAGTCTCTGGATAAAAAGGTCTCTGCTGTTTCCAACAATAGATTAAAGTGCTCCCTCTGCACTGGCCAACATGGTCCAGAGCAGTGGGGAGGTGAGCAGCCCTCAGGGCCATGGCCATGACTTGGTACACGAAGCACCTCACCACCTGCTCTGGGCACAGGGAGGCTTAGGGGCTACATGCACATGCACGTGCATCTTTTCTCCTCCATCTCATCTATATCTGGCACAGGGAAGGGGTGTGATCTCCTGACAGTGTGAGAAAAAGTCTCTATTTATTCAGTCTGGAAGGGCGTTGAGTGCAGTGAGAGCATCTCAGCTCACGTGTGTGCTCACAGGAGACATCACTTGGGGTGCTGACAGAGGAGCCCTGGTAACCTGGGGGGTTAACCACAGACCACAACCAGCAGAAGGAGGAATGGCTTCAAATCCACCGTGCCCCCTTCCAGCACCCTAATACTGTCCAGAAGAGCCAGTGCTGAGTTTCAGTGGGCTAGAGATGTGGGCACAGGCTCCCTTCTGCTGACTTGACTGAGCCCCGGGGCCCCTCAGGGCTGGCGGCGACAGGGGCACTTCTGTCAGCACTCTGTGGAAACAAGTTAATTGACATATGCTAACACACTGTTAAACATAACACTGTCGTGTTTAAAAATATACTAGCTGGTTGGATCAAATGCATTTTTAAAACATGCCTGCTTTTTTTTTTTTTTCTGGAAAGGATAAGGTTTTGGTTAACATGTGGTAGTAAAAACATTTTTGAACATGGTTGAGATGCAGGAGATGTGAGAGCAAGAGCAAGTGTCCTTTGGCCGAGTATAGTCTGCAGGAAAAGTTAACTTAAAAAACAGGTTTTCCCTGATAATGTTAATTTGTTTACATTGTCCAGTTCACAGGATTTCAACATGAACATGCAGCAAAATATCTGTGTGCAGCATAATACCCATGTAATCCGTCCGCAGCGTTTGTAAATTCAGCCCTAAGGCACCACCGCAATAAACACCATAATCGTGTAATACGATAATAACAACTCCCCAAAAGCATTACAACTCTTCCTGTCAATACAGGTATCTCTTTAATGACATGCTAAAACTGAAACCAGAATTAAAATCAAGGTGTTGTTTTGTGTCTTTAGCTAGAGTTGTAATATACATCCAGGGAGAGGACTATTCCCTCCGACTGAAAGGAAGCCAGTTTCTGACTCTGTCCACTTTTCTTTCTGTAAATTGCTACTGCTGGAAAATACACAAACCATTCCACTTTGCATGCTCTCCTGCTGCGGGCTGGTCCTCCAGCACTCTTCAGCCCAAGGATTTTACAAAGCTAAAAGCTGCAATAGCTTTTTACTTCTAGTTTGAAGTCAGGATCCTCAGCCACACAATCACTTCCAGTGAAGCTCTTCACACCATCACAGGGCAGTCAGTGAGTGTGATTTTGGCTGGTGGAAGAAATAGCAAGTGCAAGAGAACACTAAGAGACAAAAGACTTTCTTTCTATGCAAATGTACTGTGGGACAGCAAATGGAAAATGAAATAGCAAAATCTAGGTCAGTGAAAAGCTAATGGTATGAAGAGACAATAAGCAGAATTGCCTCTAAATATAACAAATACTTACTCAGGTTTTTACCAAAAAGCATGGAGGGTTCTTTCAACTATAATGCTGGGGCCTGATTTGTAAATCTGCATGCTCAAATATCATGGTGAAAAATGAAGTCAAGATTTGAAAATGAAACCATACATCAAATGCCTGGCAATGAATGTACAGGAATATATGCTGTGATCAGCCATCATCTGTGCCCGAGTCAGTGTGACTGGAGAGTTGTAAGAGGGGTTTTCAATCAGGCTTTGGGGAAGAAGCGCAGAGCTGAGACCCATCTCTGGGCTGAAATCACAGGGGGTACAGAGAATTTGCACCAATACTGCTCAGAGATGACATTTCTGTTAGAATAAGTGAGGGTGTTTTGAGGTTTACATTCCATTTTATGCACAGAGTTTAAAGCACAGGAGAAATTAAGACAAAGATGACTATGGAGATGAAAGGACCCTGAGGGGCACTTAAAAGCAAACCTGTCACTACAGAGATGCCTGGGCCAGGGCATCCCCAGCTCCAAGCACTGCTGCCAGATGCTGCTGCCAGATGTAATGGCAACCTCTTTGCTTAGAAATATCTTGTCCTAAGATTCCAGGCTGATGGGCACACCATCACAGAGCTGGAGTCAAGATGACCCTGATCATTCGAGCCTGAACTTAAGGACCTGAGAGGTCTTATTCAACCTAAATGGTTCTGTTATTATGTGTGCTACAAGCCAATACTTTGGCCCTCTACACCCATGAGAAGTGCAAGGGGAAGAAAGACTGAGGTTGGAGCATAGAGCAGGTTGAACACATTCTCTCAGCAGTAGCTGCTACCAGAAAGGAAAAAAAAGAAAGGGAAAATCTGGGGCTGAACACTTATCCCAGGCTCCTGCCCTTACCACACTGAGCATAAGAGATCAGAGGGCTCTCCTGCCTCTGCTCTGGGGCAAACGCTTCTGGTGAGAGGATCTGGTGAAAATTTGTAAAGTCCTCTGGCCATGCTATTCCCCAGAGAAGATGATATTATAAGATTTTTAAAAAGAGCAGCAAGAAAAAAGCCTGCTAGCTTATGAACTTCCTTGATCTGAAGCTCCACGCATTCTTTCCATGGTTTTGGTACAGCACCTTATGTGCAGGGTGGAAGGGGAAGCTATTGAGTGTTGAATTACAGAGGGGAAAAACATCTCAAATTCCTTACTATTTATACTCACTGCTTTCCCAAATCATTATACACAAATCCCCTAGCCTCAGCTGAACTGCTCACGGGTTACAGGGCCAAGAAAGAGGTGGAGCCTTCATAGTTCGCACTAAGCCTTTCAGAAACTTGAAGTTCCTAAAAAAATGAAAGCAATGAAAGTTACGATGCCAGGCAGAGAAAATTCAACCTCTACAGCGCCCCACAAGAATAGAATTAATATACAAGACAGTAGGAGGTTGCTTTCATAACAGGGAACATTGGTTGCTTATTTGCAAGAAGTTTTCTGGGACTACCTTCATTGTTAAGCTGAGGCTGACACTGGGTAGAGAGAGACAGAAATTTGACAAAAGCATTGAGCGATTGGGGGTATTTGAGAAAAAAAATCTATTCTGGTAGTCCAGACACTAGGCTGGGACTTGTTAAGTTGTGAACTTGTTAAATTCCTGCTCCACCAACGGCTTCCTGCATGACAAGAAACCAGAGCCTATTTCTGCTGGTACAAATTCTCCTTGACTTTCAGAGACACTGTGGCCTTCGTGTGGCAGCTCCTCACCCATAAAGCTGTTTGAGGATCTGCTTCCCCTCCTGCACATGAGCTCCACCAAACACCCTTGGGATGTATCTGCAAACCACCAGGCAGAGAGGGGCTTTAACCTCGGGACAGGTCCAGGTGCAAGCCCAGAGAGATTCATCTTTGCTTCTCCATCTCCTCAAATAAGCCTGCTTTTGGGATGGCTTAAAGCCCTCTTTGACTTTTTAAAATTCCTTTGCCTCTGCCACATCAAGTGAAGTGGATGGTTTTCAGATTTTAGTTTCCTTGTCACATATATGTTTCCTTGTTTTGCCAAAGTTTCATTAATTGTTTTTAGCCCAAACAGTGAATTAAATTAGGAGCACCCATTTTTACTTTTGTTTCTGGACTATTTTCACTTCACAGCTTTCAAGTTTTAGCAAAGTGCTCTTATTTCTGGATTTTCAACACCGAACAGGGCAATAGAGACATTAAAGTAAGAAATATGCTAATTGCACTCTATAATAAATGTAAAAGTTATGAGAACTCTCTAATCACATGAGATTTGTAGTCTCCCATCTCTACCCTAATTAAAAATCTCCGTCCAATATGATTTAGCACGAGGCTCACCAATACTGCTCAATAAGTATCATGTGCAAGAATGAAACACCACATGGGTTCCTTCAGAGGGACAAACGGAATCTTACATGAGCAAATTTAAGCTCCTAAATTGCAACCATTTTATACCCAGGAGCCAGGAAACTCCACCAACAGAAACAGGGATGTGGAATCCAGGACTGTATCTGGGCTCCTTGGAGGACGCAAGAGGATTGAAAGGGAACACCCCATGGGGTGATCCAGAGGAGTGGTTTCTGTCCTCATTCCAGGGAGGGAATTCCTGGAGGGTGATACATGTCCTACAGCCCAAACTCTTCATAGACCATCCACTAACCTAAAAGTCTGCAGCAAAAGGCGCACTGATGGCCAGGGAAATGGCTGCTCTCCCACATTCTCCATGCAGTAGGGATAGGTCTGAGCTCACAGCTTTTCTGCCATGCACAAGGAGCTGATGGAGCCAGTGGAGTTCAACGAAATGTGCAGCCCCCGAACTCTGTTATGTTTATCCACACCCAAGCACTTCTTAAACATGGACTGCTGAGTTACCCAAAAAGCACCTTAGCCAACACGCTCTCAGATTTCCTACTGATAGCCCTAAAAAATATAGTTTTGCCCCCGTTAAACAGGCAACTATAACATTACTAGAGGTCTGGAGCCTTTTGTTCTGAGCTTTGACCTACAGCAGTATTTCCCTGCTAGAAAAAAGCAGGCTGGAGTTGGTGACATAACACCAAATATACAGATGGGACCACACTATAATTAGCAAGGGAATGTCATTCCTGCCATCTTTGCTACGTTTGTAACTGTGCCTGTAAGCTCTGGGGAATGGTGTGCATTTCACACAGTCTGCACAAGAACAAGGATTGCCAACTGTCCCAGTTCTGGTGGGATACCCTTGGTCCTGTGACCCGAGGCGTGCGGAGATGCCAACAGTGCCGAGGGAGAGCCGTGCCCCTCGCCAGGCCACTGCCATCACCCTGGTCCCAGGGCAGAGGGGAGGGATTTCTCTGCATGGCAGCAACAACTCAGCTCCCTCTAAAACACGTGCTCCCATCCAGAGGAGCACTGCCCATTGCTTCTTGACAGGCTCCTTCACATGGACCCAAAAACATCCTTTTGCCCATCATCAACCCAAGTGAACAGCCTGGGCCTAACCAGAGAGGCCAATAACTCTGTTCCTCTCCACACTCAGCCTGCTCCCAGGAGGGAGAGGATTTATTTAAGGCAAATATGGAGATTTTCACTGGAGATGTGCTTTTCAGCATCTAACCACTATTTTTATATCTATTTGTTCCAGTAAAACACCAAATCAATGTTTAAGGTTTTACTGCTTGCTTTAAACATTCTCAATAACATAAGTCCAGCTGTCTTTTGAACACTTTGTCATCCTCTGCAGGCACTTAGATGAAAAACTTATTGTTTGCTTTGCTCAGTCTGTGCAGTCAGGTGAATTTGTTTGGTTTTTCATCAGGCTGCACAAACTGGTGAAACCAGCCAGGGGAGCAAACAAACCCATAACATAACATGTTTCTTGTCTTACGCACAAAATTCAACTCAGCTTACTCGAGGAGTAATTCATCCTACTGAGTCCAAAGGGACTTTGCCTCTGAAGGTCTCAAAGCATGTTAGAAACATTAAGTTGCACAGATTTTTAACCTTAGGGATTTCAAACAGAACAGACCCCTGTGATCATCTCATCAGAGCCTTCTTCTTGACACATAAATAGTTTCCCTGTGTATTTCTTGCACAAACCCTGAATTTTGAAATAAAGTTGAGCACATTTTTCTGGTAAGGATTTCAGCCTTGATAAAAAACTTCAAATTATTCTCAAAGCAACACATCGTTACGTAAGTTCCCCTGATTATTTTTTTCTTTTTTGCCATCAAAAATCCAACACCACAAGTCCTGCCATAGTAACTGTAGAGGTGACACTGAGGCATGGAGGAGTCAGGACTTCCCCAAAGTTACAATGACATCCAAGTGTGTTTTCCCATTGTTGTTTTCATTTAGGCTCAGGTTGCTGCTGAAAGGGCTGTCTGGTGTGAAATGTCACCTCCCCTCTGCCCCCTGCACAGCCCTAGGTGAAGGAGGCATCCCAGTGCCCCCAGCACCCACCTGCACCCCCAGGCTGTGCTCCTGATCCCCTGAGTCCGGCCCAGGCTGTGACAGAGGAATCAGGCAGCTCCTGCTGTGAGTGGAGCCTGAGTCCAGGACCCTGGAGACCTGGGGTCTGCTCACAGCTCTGCCACTGAATTTTTGAGGATCTATAGGGAAATCACTTATTTCCCCGGGATTTCCCCATAAATTTGACAGAGTGCCTTGAGATGCCCCAAGGAAAGGCACTGTTCAAGTACAAAGCTTAATTATGATTGTTATAATATAGTCATGCCACTAATTCCCACTAAGAACTGCAAATCGCTCCCATTCCGCTCCTCCATCCCCCACGCTTGTCAGTGCTGGTGGACAATTAATTCCCCAAACAGGAATATATTAAACACATGTGAAATCTTTTTTATTCGCAGGACATCTCTGAGCAGATTGCAGTTCCTCTCAAACATATTTGTGTTTTGAATGCATCAAGTGATGTATTTCCATACTTTTTTTTAACAGCTTGACAGAATTTATTCAAAACTCAAGTTGTGACTGGCCAAATAAATCTTGCAACATCCTTCCTATGTCTGTGATCAAACAAATTTTTCTGCCATGTAGCAATTTAAAATTAATTTTTTACAAAGCTTGCATAGTTGTCTTTAAAAATTGTATTGAATGAGTTGCTTTCCCCCCTCCCCCCCACCCAGTTAAATTTAGTTATTTTGAAATCCACAGGAAGCAATCTCAGGAGGAGTTTCGAAGGCTGAGGTGAGTTCATTGAAAACCTCAAATGAATTAAAATACATTGAAAATACCTTGCATTTTTGCCCTGCAATAAATGCCAAAGCTGCCACAAGAAATGCATCAGCCTCTCCCAGCCAGGCCAAGCCACAACAACAGTGACTTTTCTTAAGCCAAGGGGTTAATGAAACCCCTGTCACAAGGGTTAAAGGATATATCCAGCTCTGTGGCCATTGTTTAGAGAACATTTGAAGGGCAATTCAATATCCCACCTACAAAAAAATCAACCCCTTGGTTGTCAGCCCTGCAACCTGAACAAGGAGCTCTGAGATCTATTTGTGTAATATTAGACCTGGAAAAAATTACAAGTTGTGATGA
This sequence comes from Petroica traversi, assembly GCA_025920805.1. NCBI lineage: Eukaryota > Metazoa > Chordata > Aves > Passeriformes > Petroicidae > Petroica > Petroica traversi. Next base: position 3,116,681 of record JAHLSL010000036.1, on the reverse strand, counting down.
AATTAAAGACATCCAAATTTTTAGCCATTCTCTGCTGATAAAGGCTCTATTATTACCATTTACAAAGGGGAAACACAGCCAATTATAAGCTACTTCTGGCACATGCCAGGCCTCGAGTAGAAGATAAGCCAACACAGCAGAGCTTGCAGCTGGAAGCCCAGAAACCTGAAAATGAGCTGACTCATGAAAATATCCTCATATAAAATATCGGATGGTTATTTTTCTCTGCCTCCTTTCTGTGTGTCTTAGGAATGATATATGAATTGCCTTATTTACTTTGTCCCATAAAACTTACATTTTTTTATTAATGTGCTGCCAGCTCCAAGAGCAGTCGGTGTGGGAGCGGATGGAGGGAGGGAGGCAGGGGGGAGAGCTGCTCTTTGGGGGGCACAGCAGGGGAAAGGTCCCCTGCAACACTGCAGGTCCAAAAGCACAGCAGCCACATTTCACTGAGCTTTGTCCTGCTCCCAGAAAGCAAATCAGCTCCTCACTCTGCCCTGCTTTCACCAGAACCAGGAGGCTGCCTGCGCTGGCATTACAGCAGGGAGAATTAGTGCAAAGTGAGGTTCCCAGAATTTATGCCTGTACCCAAAACTAAACTGAGAGTGGAATTTCTCTGTTATTGTCCCATGCTGCCCATACCAAAATTCAGCCCCAGCAGCAAGCCTGATGTCCAGCTCTTCCAGCCCTGCTGTTCCCCAGCAGGCAGGGGATGTCACTGGCCATGGGCTGCCATCAGCAAGGATAAAGACTGAACTTGCCTGCCTGGCACACACACCAGTGTGGAGCTTTTCCCTGCACTCACCCCAATTTCCATGAGGAAATGTAACCTTAGAGATGTCTGTCCCCTTTCAGGCCCATTTACACGGCATTCACACATTGTTAGGAGGGGCCTGGGTGCAGGTGGGTGGGTGGTGGGATGCTGTATGCCTCATTTCCTTAGGAAACGAGGTTAAACAACCCTGCCCTCCCCCGTTATGCTGCACTATTGAATTAAGGATGGTGAATGCTCATTATGAATATAATTAAAAGCAACAGCCTCATCTAACAATCTATTTTTATCCGTTCCTCACCTAGACAAGCAGCAGAAGGAATTAAAATCTGAAGGGAAGAGCCACAGTCGGGTGGAGTTTTGCCCTCCACTGGATGGAACTGTGTTGAAAACCAATTTCAGTAACACAACCTTCCTTAAAAACTACTGTCCGAAAAAGACGTGCTTTGGATGTTTTTTTTTTTCTGGGAAATCCATGTCTAACAACTGCAAGGACACAGATTGGGAGGATATTTCCATTTTACGAGGGAAGAAGGCATGAGCTTTGCAGCGTTTCTTGCACCAGCTGCCGGCCCCTGTGGCGGCAGGGTAGGTAATTAAAAAGGACATCGTGTAACAGATAAATGCAGGATAGTAAGTAGTCATTACTTGATATATAGTATATCATCTATTATTAGAGGCTAATAATTCTCTAACCTATTCATGTTAGTCTTTTGTCCAAGGAGCTGGCCGCTTGGCACGCTCTAAATTTCTCAACATAAAATTTACTCGATGTTACAACTCATATCTAATCCCAAATTTCTGTGCATTTCACTGCAGTATATCATGTAGCGAGGTAAAAGCTCAGCACTAAATCCTTTGTATAAGGAAGAACGAGCCAACAAAACTCCATGTTTTCACTTTCCTGACAGAAAATAAAAAAAGGTATTTTGAATATTTTTCTTAGTTGTAATTTTATTTCCTCCCTTAGAATGCTGCAATTCTAGAGGTGCTCAGCTGTACTTTACACAGCACTCAATAATGCACTTTTTACCTGATATTTTTATACTTGTGGAAATAACCTGCATTTTAAATGCATTTCTACATACATTTAAATACATTTTTTTTAAAATGCATTCTAAGGGGAAACCAAAAGAAGTGCTATTGTGTTTAATCACAAGGAGCGAAATCCTCAAGTCATGTAAATCACCATTTCACAATCTGCTCCACAGTATCCTAATTTGGAAAGTGTATCACAGCAAACCAAGCTGAATTTATAAAGGATTCTTTACACGTTCAAAACATTCATGTAACTTAAGAGTGTCAATCTCCATCAGCTGTCCTAGATCACTCCAAGAAATAGAAGTAGAATTTATCTATTTGGAACTTCATTTCTTTTCTTCTAACTACAGATGCCTAGTTTTCTTTTTCATTTTATTTTATTTCACTTTCTTTTATTTTAGTTCCTTTTACTTTATGTTCCTTTACTTTACTTGCTTTTATTTTGCTTTCTTTTACTTTATTTTATTTTTATTTCTAAAGCCCAGTCTAAAAACTTAACTTACGCTATAAAAAAAAAGCCAAGCCACCCCAAAGTACCCAATTACAGCATCTGCAGAAGGTTTAGAAGCCAGAACAGCACTGATAAAAAAAGCCACATGGGACGAAGCAATAACGCTGCGCTTGCCCGCAGGATCTCTGCTGATGAGCAGCTCTACAAGAACTCCACTGATAAGGGCTCACAGCAAGAAACTGTAGTAGCTGCACCAAAAATGACACCAGATCTCTGCTCCTGTCTTCTGCAAATTGTTTTCCAGCTCAGCTCTCTCCTGGGAGAAGGAAAACTCTCGCCGCAGGTTATCAAAACCTCGCACTTTCAGTTAAACTGGCCCTGCCACCGGCCAAGAGCTGGAGATGCAGCAGGAGGACAAAGTCTGCAAACTGCCGGGACAGGCTGGAGCACACCTTGGGAAAGGAGCAAAGGGACCCTCCCAGCAGCTTCCCATGCAAATCGCCCCAAAGAGCTCTGGATTACGGCTGCACCCAACTCCAGATTAAAAAGAGAGTTGAGTAGTGGAGTTAGGAACTGAAACAGATGGGGAAAATGCTCCCCTAGGGATTAGGAAGCATGTGGCATTCAAAATGTGTGATATAATTTTTATGTTGTTTGCCTTGTTTAGGTATTCTTCCTAGAAAAGCAGTATTTTGTCCACCAAAGGCTACTAAAACCTACGTGCATTTTTGCAGTAGTGTGCTGTTCGTTTTTGTCTGTGAGCAACATCGCATCTGTGCTCATTTGAATCCCATTCCCCATAGTTTTGCCTGGAATTGGCACCAGCCTCCCTCTCCTATAGAGGGATTCTGTATGCTGTGCTATAGCTGTTATACTCCACCCCAGAGACTGCTGCAGTTCGGCTCGGTAAGATTTGCTTTCAGCTCCCTGTAAGAGCACAAGCACTTGGGGTCCTTTCTGTGTTTTAGAGAGGGAATAAACACCTTTTGTTAGGACTCAGAGCAGAAATACAAAGGTTCCCATACTGAGAGACTTTGCTCTGGCTCCTGGAAAGATGTAGGGAAGGTCGAGCACAGGCAAGTGACCAGCTCAGCCAGAGCATGCAGCACTAATGCAATTACAAGAGGCTCGTATCTAGAAAGGAAAAGTTTGCGCTGATATTACAGAGATTGCAAAGGAGGAAAAATCCCTCTCAAGTGTCTTAAAAACACTTGACCCACTTCTACGTAAACTGACAACCCCTCGCTTTTTCTCCAAGATCAGCAACCTCCACCCCACCTCGCTCATGGTCTCAGAGGACTTTCAGTAACTTTCTCGCTGCTGTGTTTAGGAGATCTGAAATATTTTCCTAGGGCTCAAATATCTGTTAGACCAACTGAACTTAAAAAAAAAAAATCACTTTCTAGCAGATGCACGAGTGCACCTTGGGATGAATGTGTTACGGAGTCCAAGCTATTGCCACCTGCCTCCCAATTACATTTGCTGCATTGTCCCTTGTGGTGTGCACCTGTGACATGCTGGCACGGAGCAGGGACGACTGGAGTGTGCAGGCGTGGACCGAGCCACACAGGATTTTGTTTTGCAAAAGTCTCCCAGCAATTAGTGCTGTGCTTTCTTAAAGCATAAGGGATATTCTGCAGCAGCTGAATTTCCTTTCCTCCTCTCGATATGGTGAATTAACACAGAGAAATTGTGGTCTTGCAAAGGGGCAAAGCCGTGAAACTATAATTTAAAAAACTCTTCACCTTAGGATACCAAATGTCCAGCTGGCCAGGGAGCAATCTAACAAGGGAAAAGGTCATTTATGGGCTCCCTGCTACCTCTCCTCACATATACACCTAGTCAGCCAATTAACTACCTCTAGAAATAATTCTCATCAAATTTCAATATGATTTTTACAGCTGAAATAATAGAGAAATCTACAAGGCTGTGACTGTTTACAGCAAGAATGATGAACAAAGGAAGGCTTCCAAGGTTTTAGGCTCATTATATTCATTCCAGTATAATATACTGGGTTTTTTTTCTTCTTTCCCCTGGTAGTGTTACAGCTCTTTAAGTGGCTGAACAGCATCTGCACCAAGAAGACCACATGATGAGAAGCAGAAGCAAGGAGACGTGGTATTATGCATATTGTAAGGGTACACTGAGCAATGCACTCGCAGTGACGTATGTACTGACAGGATTAATTTGACATTGGCAAGTGAAAACTTATTTTGTCATTAAGCTATCATAATTATACCATATCCAGAGCCACCGGATGCCCTAGCTGAGAACCCTACATATGCTGTCTTTGCAGCGAGAGGCTAACACAGAATTTTAACATCCATCTATTTTTGATGGGGTTGGTACAGGAGAACAGATTGGGACACTGATGGTTCGTGAGTACCCCACGACTACCTACGGGTAGTCAAGGTGACTGGAAAATGGCTGAGGGGCATTTGCTGCCTCTTAATGGGGGTCCTGCTTCCCACAGCCTAAAAAAGGCAAGAAGACTTCAACAGACTTTAAATCCTTTTGCAATGAAGCCTGGTTAAATGTTGTTTCTGATTCATATGTTTTCAGCAAAGAGAATATTTCCTTGTAAAACAAGGACATGCAGGAAAAATGCAACATACAAGCTAAATACAAGCTACATATAGGAAAAATGTGATCTAGAAGCCAGAAAAACCATGAAGGTCTTTTGCATGTGACTAAAATTCAGAAAAATCAGTCTTTTGTCTCCGCTCCCATCATTTATTTGGGTGATTAGACATGCTTAAGAATGGGAAACCAGAAAGATACCAGGGCAGAAGAGCTGCTGCACTGTTAAGGATGTGATATTGCAATATTTATTGCTGCTGAAATAGGAAAAACAATGGAGTGTCCAAAAAAATCTTAATGTTTGCAGGGTTTAAGTAAGCAATTTTAGGTTACCTTCAGGTGACAGTTTACAAACAGAATCAAAACTGTATAATAAGTTAAGTAAAAAAAAATTGGTTTCATTCTTAGTTCATAAACTCCCCTGCCAATGACAAAATGTGCTATTAGTGGCCTCAGTACAATTGTGAAAATATCCCTCAGTTACAACTGAATGTGCTGGGTGTTGAGGTTTTTTCTTCAATGTTGTGTGTTGTTGAGCTAAAAATGACAAAGCCCTGGATTTCTTCATTCTTGCAATCTATTCTTTTCCCCTGACTTCCTGTTTTCATGAAATTTTAATCAGGCATTTAAAATAAATAGCTATGCAGAGCCTCTATGCCTCTTTGAATGCTTGGGATGGATGTTTTGGGTAAAGTGATAGTCCAGAGACCTTGAGAGCATTTAATCCCATTCTAACTTGGCAAGACAACAGAAAATTAAACCACTGAACTCTTCATTTCTAGCAGCTCTAGAGAGGTTTTGAGGGAGGGATAGAGGAGATTTCGGTGTGTGGGACAGTACAATGAAATTACAGTCCATCTCTGTTCTCCCTGCTATGAATACTGGCAGCAACCAGACCAGTTTAGAAAGTCAGCTCTCTAAAAAACAAAATGTGCAGCCCCTCACTGCACACCCCACACCTGGGCAGGCAGGAGCCTTCTTTATGTTCACCTTTGCACGGCCTCAGCCCGTGGCAGTTGTACAGCACCCACTACACGACACAATTTGGGGCAGATTACACCAATGTAGAAAATGCCAGGAACCAGATTAGAGCAGAAAAGATGAGAACCTGGGAGGAGGACAGTGCCAGCCAGTGGGAATCTCACTGCCTCACTCTTATTAGGCAGTGAGATTCCCACTGGCTGGCACTGTCCTCCAGATTTTAGGAAATCGTAGGAAAGCTCCTTGAGTTTCAGGGTCAGTGGTTCAGTTATTAATGAAGATTACATAATTTGATATGAAAGTCAATGACCCCAGATCACAATTAAGCCTGATCACTGAGCCTTACACAAATTTAAACTTCTGTGGGGTTTTTATTATCAGATATATTAAGAGATAAGTGCTCCATGGTACAGACAATAAAATAACAATGTACAAGTGGGCCAACAAATTGTTACAGAGTCAAACCTCTCGTCAGGGACAAGTCATCTTCTCCTGGTCATGGTTTCCTGGAGAACTGTGTTTAAATTGGAGGCTTTTAAACACAGTCACATCTCCAGCCTGTGTGTTTTGGAAACATTTCACTTCTGCTGGCATGGGGGTCAAGGTTTTTCGCTTGAACCAGGAGGAAGATAGAAACGTTTACTCTGTAGTTGTATACAGTGCTCAGTTCTAATGAGGAAGAATCAGTTGCCACCTCCAAAAAAAAAAAAAAAAAAAAAAAAAAGAAGAAGTGAGAGCAGCTAAACCATGAAGCGAACTCACAACATCAGCCTAGAAAAATGAGGGAGATGGAGTTGCTTCAGAGATGTGAATGAAAGTAAGAGGATTACAGAGTCCTCTTGAGGGGACATACTTGGCAGGGCTCACAAGATGGCACAAGTAATGTCTTCTGTTGAGAACAATGTAAAGTTCCAGGATTTCATGCCTGATAAGTACTTTCCAATTTTGGGGGTCCCTTGACTCTGTTTCACCCCACCTACTTCCCTCCCAGCCCCAGCAGCCGTGTTTTCTGCTCTTGCCATGTAAAACCTTTTGAATCCTGCTGTAGGTGCAGGGAGCATCATTTACACAGTGGGGTACGTATTGCTTCTGCACACCACTGTGAACTGTGGCAGAAATCTCCTCCATGGCCAGCTTGCCAGCCTCTCCTTGGCATAGCCCCTGACTTTGACATATCAAAAATAGCAATATGAAAATGAAATATGAAATATTTTCATAGAAAAAATATTCCAAGCAAAGCAAAACAGAGCGACTCTTGGCTCCTCGTCCTTTAACATACATATTCAATGTGCAGGAAGCTAGGAAGAGCTATTCATGGGGTTGACTTGTTTTTGTTAGTTTAGGTTTGGGGGAGGGGGAACATTTTCAATGCATGCTGCATCCTTCACAAATTTTAATAAGTGGTTTAAACCACAGCGATCCCTTCCCCCAGCGCCCCCCCCCCCCCTTTTTTTTTTTTTTAATGAAACAGTGTTTAATTTCTGCAAGGACATTTCACTTTAAAAGGAAGAAAGGGCTGCCCCATAAGGGCTGTGCAGTACAAAGCTTTTTCTAGTCATTTCCAACAATATATTTTGGAACTGTTCCCAGTAAACAGGCCAGATTAGCTGCCTTTGGTTCACATTTTACATTGTTCATGAGATAGGGGAGCTCTGAAAAGCAGACTCTGTCCATACTGTTTGGTTGCAATAAAGCTAATTCTATTCAGTCCTATAGCAGTATGATAGCACTTGTGTAGGATTTCCCTTCGCTTGCATATTTATAGGGTCTTGTAGAGCTCTGCTGTAGCTCAGTGCCAGCATGAAGAAATCAAGCTGTCAGTAGTTTCTATTTTTGTCCCTACCTATAGTTTCAGTAATGACAAGTGAGTGAGGCAACATATGCATTTCCCATCTACAGGAAAAAATTACTGTCTTCCTTCAGTGTCTTACATCTGTGCTACAACCTATTTTCCTAGGGCTTCAGATTATGTTAGCTGATAGTTAACATGTATAAGCACTGGTCAAGTGTAGTTGATTCCAGACACTGCATTAGTTGAACCACAAGAGAAAAAGTTCCAATGATTCAAAATTCCTGGTGCCTTTCCCTTCTGCCCTTAAAAAGACGAGGGGGAAAAAAATCCTTCCTGGGAAGTAGCTCCTCTTGTATCACATCCTGGCTCCTATCATACTTTGATCAGCACACACGTTCAAGCAAATGAGGATTCTCCTCCTAAGATTAAGGGAGCCGCTGATTATATTTAATGTCCTCTTCTTGACCCCAGATGGTTAACTCAGTGCTGCAGCTTCTGGGGGAATTGTTTCAATGAGAGCAGATAATCCCAAAACTGAGCTGTAGTCAGCAGTGTGACGCCCCACTGCTTTATGGAAGGGATCTGGGACCAGGATCCAATGCTAACAGAGAGACAACGTCTCCCAAAAGCTGATTAATTATTAAGGCAATCATTCACAATCTTCCCCCTTCTTCTTATAAATACTAATCCTGCATTTGCCAATGGTCCAATCCCACCAGGGCATGGCCGTCCATGAATGCCACCAAATCCAGGCCAAAATTTGGGAAATGTTGCTTGTGAGCCCCAGCAGCTGGGAGAGGCTGACTCTGGAGGCAGTGCCAGGGACGGCAGGCACTCACCCTCGCTCGCAACTGCTTTGGCTTGACAGCATCAAGGCATTTACAGCCTCCGACATGACTGCATCAGATCTTCAATGACAGCTAATAAAATGGAACTACACCCCACTGCTTTGAAAAGCAGCAACTCAGAACTCCTTCAGAGATTAGACTTATTTAAATAAGAGAAAGAACTGGGCTTTAACAAAAGCTCATAAGGAAAATAGCTTGGCAAGTTTGATAACAAGGAAAACACTCTTTTTTGTATTCTTTCTTCTTCCTCCCAGCTCCATCCTCTCCTTGCCTTCCCCACAGCCTCAAAAAGCAGATATTTATCCTGCACTTAGTGCCTGAAGGGGGATGTGCTCACCTCAAAGTTCAACCTCTTTCCATGCTGCTTCTTTGTCTAAAGTGACTTTTTTTGGTACCATTCTGGGGCTTCAACACACCAGGAGAAACAGGCAGAATTAAGATAGGAGGGGAGGCAGACAGGGGACAAAGTAACAACAGTTGGGCTGGGTTGTAAATAAAAAGCAGACAAAATATGTTAAAAAATACAAGGCAGTGCTATAAATCCCTCTCTCCTGTGTGAGCCAAGCTACTGTGCTACAGAGCTGGAGGGGCTGTGAGACTTCCCGTTACTTTATAGTCCACGACGATCACCCTCTTACGGTGCCACAGTATAACAAGCAAATGTCCTGACTCCCAGGAAGCTGCTCATAAAAAGAGGCACTACAGCCTCTTACAGTCCTCCAAATAAGAGATGCCAAAAGAAAGGATTCTTTTTTTCTTTTTTTTCCCTGCCATAAACTTGTACTTATTTTGCTAATTTTGTTTTAATTGTGTGCTGGAGCAGAGGGTTTTGTGGGCTGGGGAGAAGGAGAGGGAGAAGGAGGGAGCCTGAAGCCAGGGAGCCTTCTTGCTGGTTAATACACAGGCAAAATGATATGCACATATACAGCTCCAAAAGCTACCAGGGGGAGGGAAGGAACACAAAGGAGCCATTTATTGCCTGAAAACTGTCTCTGAACAAACCCATTGTGTTAAAGTAATACAAATTCACAACACCTTCCTGCCTCTTTTTCCATCTGGATCTGGGCTAGTTTGGGTAAAGGACCCTGACATCGGCACAAGCCCTGGAGCCTCAGACCCTGGCAGAGCTGTGATTGCTCAGCATCCTTGGAAGGTCCCTTCACAGGGCCAAATGCCATGCTGATAACACAGAGGTGAGAGAGAGGGAGGAGGAAAAGGAGAGAGGGAATAATTTGGCCGGGAGACTCTTAAAAATCCATCAACTCGTTTCTGGTCAGGCTGTGGGTTTATCAAGAGAGGCAATTTAAATCCAAGAACCAGAAGGAGGTATCTTTTGATGTAACATTTTGTCCTTTTTCTGAATACAAAGTTATTCCAGGCAATGCAGTTGGACTGAAATAGTTATCAGTTACAAAACCGGGACTGCTCCTATCTCCCCTCCTTGTGCAATGCAAAGAAGATCCTCCCGCTGAGCTCCAAAGTAGGGGAAAAGCTATTAATTAAAAATAATTCTTCACATTAAGGCTTGCTGCCTAAAGCTCAGCTAATATTAAGGAAATTCCAGCCGTTCACTCCCTGCTGCTGGAGGCTTTTCTTTCTCTATTTTGTTTTGCTAAGTTCTTTGAGAAGAAGAGGATATGGATATCGATGGCTCCAGCCCCTTCCATCTCCTCCCTGAAATCCAGGCTCTGCTCTTTCCCTCCTTGGGAAGGACCCAACCCATCAGAATGGATGATCCCAGAAGGGAGAGCAGGTCTACTTTCTTTACATCTTCTTTTCAATCTGAGGTGAGGATGGGGGATGTTCCCTGACCCTCATCCCACCCAAGTGCTCAGCACCAGTCAGAAGAGGCTTTCCCAGGTTACAGGGGCTGCTGCTCACTCCTGCTGAACAGCACAGCTCAGCTTCTCAAAGTACCTACTCCAAATTTTCAAGCCTCATGCACACACTCCTCAGCCATGTTCAGGCACTGCTCCTTCACAAGGAACCACTCATTGCAAATCCAAACTTGCTCCTCTGGCTGGAGTCCACTGTCCGAAACCTTGGGACGCAGGACCTGCACAATAACAGCTGATATGGGGAAAGCATCTTTCAGTTCTGCTTTCTGATGGTGATGTATTTCATCCAACCAATGTTGGATATCATGGAAAACTTCCAAAAACCCATAAAAAAAAGCTTTTACATTTTATCAGGTGTTGTCCCAGTGTTTGGGAAATATGAAGAAAAAAAGAAACTAATCAAACTTCAAAAACATTATTTTCTGTACTGGAAAAGGGTTGAAATTCTATGTTTCCCTGTGCCTAAACACTAGAGAACTACAACAAATAGGCTGATTTTGACAGTGACAATACAACGGCAAAATTCCTGCCATTATATTATCTCAAAGCAAATCTTGCACTATTATTTTCTTAACAGTTCTATACAGTTAAAAACATCTACTCCATTTCCATTTTTTTTTTCAGGATTCATATTTCATGCACGAATCTTTTAGAGAAAGGACCCCCAAAAGCTTGCTTTATCAAATTCTGACTTTTACCATTTCAAACCCCCTAATGCTGAAACTTGATGTACAAGCTGTCAGAACAAAAGCCTCCTCTCTTCAGTGCACATATTTTGAAGCCATTTTTCAAGCAACAACAACAACAAAAAGAAATACCTTCAGTACTTTTTATGATTCCCAATTTCTTTTTGAAGTTTCTTAAGCCTCAAAAAGGTTTAGTTAAAACAATTCCTATGTTTTCAGGCGGTAAGTTTTTAGTGCCCATTTTTCAAGTGTGCTTTTCTCAATATTCTTTTCTACTGAGATAAAGGTTAAGAGAAGGTAGTGACAAAGACAGTATATGATGGGGAAAAGTATTTCATACACCACTGTGAATTTACATAGAGCTGTCAAATGTGTTATACCAAAAAGGATTCCACTAGGGCAGACAAATAACCTTTTCATTCTTGAGCATTAGTCTTACAAAGATGTGAATTTAGATCTTGATTCATCAAAGTGTTAAGTCCATACTTAGGCACATACAGCTGAGTCTTACTCAAATCAGAGAGGCTGGAGATCAAGTTAATTTTGTATTTACATGGGGATTTTGGTCCAAAAAACCCACAGAGCTTGCACTGAAAGAAGAAATCACCTGTCATATCCATGCTTTCTTTAAAAATCAAGACTGTACCACAGAGCCAACACACACACAGCAAGTCCAGATTAACATTTTCCCATGGGAATTTCTGTAGGGCTCTAAGCACAGATTACCTGGAGCTTGCCATGAATCTCTATTCTCTGATGGCACAGGATTCTTACTGGATAGGCACCTCAGAGAAGGATAGTGGTGCTTTAAACTGTGTCCTAACCAAAATGGGGCAAATTATTTCTGCAGAATTTCAGCAGTGGAGATGATGTAGCCCATGAGGCTGATCCCTTATGCTACCACTGCCCCTTTTGCAGAGAAAATTACTCTCTATACTATTGCTGCTGTGCAAATCCATTATAAATACCACTTAAATTCATTATTAGCATTCAAAAATATATTTCAGCCAGTCACATGATCTATACTCTTGATTTTCCAAGCTCTCATCCTTCCTTTAAAACTGAGTGTTTACCCAGCTCACACACATTCACATAGAGTGTCTCAGTGAGTAATTCAGGTTGTTTCATAGGCCACATCAATTCATCAGCAAAACCTTAACGTGAGCTATTTTGAGCCAAAAAATACAGGATGTTTTACTTGAACTGCACAGACAGCATCTTTCCCAAAAACCCAGCTGAACGATGCAGTGCTCTCTGTGAGCAGAGGAGTAGCAGTCACACAGCTCCTTACTCACTCGTCTTTCAAGGGAAGTTCATCCCAAATGCCTGCTAGAGGAATTACTCAATACAATACCACTGCCTGCATCACATTATTTATACTGCAATAAATACAAATCAAACACCACTTTTGATGTAAAAGCTACCAGTTGAGAATTTTGCTTCCACGTGAGGCTGCTTTCATTTCCTACCGTGATATTAATTTCTAATTTTTCCTCCTGTCTCCACAATTACTTTTTAAGCTTCTCTATTTCACTTCATAAATCCCACTCATAAGACTGCAAGTCACCTAGATGCCATCTGCTGAAAAACAGAGTGATGGAAAGTCTGAATAATACACCGAGTCAGGGTTATAGATGCTACATTTTGACACATTCAGAGGCATAAAGTTGGGGGGGAAGAGATTAATAATTACTTTACCTGAAACTAAATCAGTTGTTCATTATAGGCCTGACCACAGGCTCAAGCTGGTTCTATAAATACCTTGGTTTGGTCTGATCTAATACAAATACTGGGTATGCAAATATTCCACACTCCAACGGCAAGATGCCTTTTCTGATAGTTCTTGCTTTAGCATGTCAATCTAAAACCTTGATTGCTTTTCTCACACTTCTTTGGATGAAAGGACATAAACAGCTATGAAAACCAGTTCTTTAATATGCTACTCTTCAATTCAATTCAAACATACACTTATTGCAAAAAGAACAACATGAACTGAGAAAAAAAAAAAAACAGAACAGAGAGCACCATAATGTAACAGCAAATGCAAAGCAATTTTCATTCCTGGATCCTGGAGGATGCATGTACAGAGCAATTTTTCTACTATACAGCAAAAAAAGGAATGAGGGGGAGGAGCACATGGGGACAGCTTATGAAGGACTGCTTTTTAACTCAAATACTACATTTTTGCAAGCTTTTAAAAACCACTGCTAGTAATTTATATTTGGTGTGATGGAGAGCGTATACATAATTTTGTAGAGGACAAAAAGGTCCTAAATCTTTCTGGCTTGGATTCTTTGACCTCGAGAAGTTTAGTCTAAAAACATTTGTTACATGATGAAAAGCTTCGTGAGAATGCTAATAACATTCTTAAAGGGTTAATGATGCCTAACTGATTGGCACTAAAAACTAGATTTCATTTGGTATAGTGACAGGGAGACTCTGCCAGGAGTATACGTTCATGCCCACATTATTATAGGACAATTTAGATCATCTTATTTTAAATTTCATAGCTCTGTAACATAGATGTAAATCAAAGTCAGTGAGGCAAATGATGATTTTTCCATAGTGAGATTTTTATAGTCTTGATCTTGAAAATATGCTTTGGGCCTGAGCTGTCCATCAAAATCCTTTGAATTAATCAAAGGAGTTTCTGTTGCTGCTAGTGTAAAATTAGAATCAGAAAACAAAAGCAGAAAGCTTTCAGAATGAGGCGCATCCCATCATTTTTAAAATCTGGGCTACACTAACAATTACTATTTATTAAAGAGCTGGAAACATGAGCTGTTCAGGTCCACTAACATGAGAATATTGAAATGGAGACATTTCAAACTGAAATCCAAGGTACACCTAGGAGACTTTAGCAAACCTAATATGCTGCTAAAGTGCTAAAAGCACTGCAAAGAAATATGTGTGTTTATTATGTGTACATGTAAAGAGGCACACGTGTCTCTGTACACCTGCACATATAATTTTCTATTGAAGGATTTCAAGTATTTAATTGCATGATTATAGCACACAGATTCAGTCATATCCAAGCAATTCCTTACTTTAATAAACACACTGTGGACTTGACATACCGGTTGTCTGCTTTTTAAAACCTGATTTATCTATCACTTCCATTTCCAGATTTGACTTATTGGTCAATTCCTTTTTAATATTTGATGTATTGGTTATTTTCTTTTCAAATTTGATTAGAGCACAGCACACAATTCTTTTAATATGTTTTTCTAAATATTACACATATACCTGGAATGTACATTTAAAAATCTTAATTCTAAAACTTTATTGATTAAAAATTCATCTCCTCTTATCTTGAGATAGTCTTTCTTATATGCCAGTATAATCTGAATTAGATGAAACAAGTAATTACAGTAGACATAAAATACAGTAAATGTAGCTTTACAATAAATTGCTCTCTGTGAAGCTTTAAAGAGAGTCTGGAGATTTAATAAAAAGTATTAACAGAAAATAGGGAAAATTTGAGTTCCAGCTTCAACATTTTTATGCTCTAGAGTTACACACTGCAAAGGCAAACAAAAGAGAATTCGTGCTGTGCATCTCCGAGTGCCCTGGGGACACCAGACAGGGAATCTCAATGTAAAAACTTTGTTTGTCAGGAAAAAAAGGTACAGGGGAAAATCTTTGTGGGAAAAAGACAGGTGCAGAGATCCAGAAAGGGCTCCCTGCTCCAAGTTCAACGCCCACTCAAGTCAGAACCAGGTGCAAGATCAAACTTCAAACAGGACAAGAACCTGACAGAGTTACAAACTCCACCGTGAAAGCAATGAAAGGAGGGAGATGAGCCTCGACTTTCTGGCCAAGCTCCAGCATAGGTAATTAAATTTTACTTAACTAAATTCTTTGTGCACCCTCAACAAAATACATGTTTGTTATCCTCTTCCTAATCTGCCCCAAACTGGGGGCAGGGTTGTTTTATACAGCCAGACAGCTGCTGGGTTCCACTGGTGTGTGAAAGGAGCCATATCCATCCATCTCTTATCTGCCTCACAGGGCTGTTTTGATGGCTATTTAATAAATATTTGGAAAGATGAAAGACACCCAGGAAGTGCAAATCATTATTATTTCACACTCACCTCTGAGTAGATCTCTAGATAAACTGTACAACCTGGGAATTCAAACAATTACATAAATGGATTTCAGAATTAGCCCTGCAAATGGTCCCATCCTGCCCAGGGTTGAGCAGCTCCCAGGAGGAGCTGAGCACCAACCCCCTGAACCCCAGAGAAATGGAGAGACCTCCTCGTGCAGCAAGAGATGCTCACAAAACAGGGTTGCCTTTGATAGATATTCATTTGTGCTTTAAGACACTTTTATGTTTTTGGTAAGAGTTCAGGACAACCAGGACACCAAAGTGAAAAGAAGGTCTTCCACTGGGTTTCCACTGCAAGTTTGATTTTATTTATTATGAAAGAGGAATGGAAGGAGCAGTGTGCAGTGGGCAGGGCTGACTCTAGGGTCTTTACAAAGTTTCCTTCTACCTACATGACTAAAAGTAAGAAGGGAAGAGATAGAGAGGAGTATGACCTGGAGATGCCAGGGTCAAAGTAAGGATGTATGTCCCTACGTCTGGCCCTGGCAAATAAATAAAATAGTAGTGGTAAAACTGGCAGTAAGGAATAAGAACCTGGCAGTTGTTGCTACAACACCTTGTTGTTTCAGCATAGGGAGATCTTCTTTCTGACCTTTCACAGGACATTTCATGGCAGGAGCAACTGGGGCTACTGGCCTTAGGTGAAAGACAGAACTCTCCATTAAGGTCAATCTGTGCTGCACTCGGCAGTTCATCTCCATCAATCATCAACACGAGGAAGGAAGCTGGCCCTGGATGGCCTGATGCCCTTGGTTTCTCTTGGCATCTAAAAACCACTATGACACTTAAAAAAATCAAACCACCATGACACTTAAAAAATAAAATGCAGGCTCTCGGTTTTAAATGAGCTTCCTTAAAAAGATCTGACCTCAGTGCTGCCAGAGCCCTGGTGCAAGAAGCTGCCAGGATGTCCCCTCTGGGAGCATCATGGCTGTTCCTGTAGTGGTCCATGACCCTTCCCACAGCAGGCTCCTTCCCTGTGCTGGTTGCAGATCGCTGCAGGTCAGTGCTTCCAGGAAACACTTTTCCTACAAAGATGCATCTGTGCATTGCCTTTACATGTACATCTCCTGAATAACACGAGTCCAAGCAGGGTCAACACAGATCCTTCCAAAGCCCACTGAAATCATGGAAAAGAGGGGTTGAGAAGGGAATCCTGTGTCATGACCGTTCATACCCCAGAAAGCTGCATCCTGGCTGCTTGAATCATCTGCTGCCTCCTTTGACTGAGTGCAGCATCACTTTATGTGGACAATGAGAAAGCAGAGAAAGCTATTCAAATTTGTACTTTCATAGGAAAGTATAATTCAGTTTTTAAGCTGCAAATAGGCAGCAATTACCAAAACATTCTTGAGATAGACTAAATGTTACCATTTCTTTTATCTTCCAAAACTCACTGAGTTTTGGATTTCAGAAACAGAGTATTCAAAACTGCTCAATAAATCTATGTGCTTATGGATATTAAAATCTAGCATGCAAAGAAATTATTAATTATTTTCTAGAAAAACTAACACAGGAGAAATTGCCTGCTTCCCACAGCCAAGTTCCTTGAATTTGGTGAGACCTAATTACTCGTTTCCCATAAAGTGGAGCAGACCATTTCCTGCCCCTAAAAGTCTGAGAGAGGGCAAACCCCTCCCACCAAATATCTTCAACCTGAGGACTCAGAAGAAGAAACCATGGGAGCAAAGACGGAAGATGGGGTCCATTATCATGTGTGAGAGAGCAGGAAGATTTCAAAGGATGGCATAGTTTCAGCAGCAAAGGCCTCTGGATGTTCACTGACATTTTTTTTAATGTCTAAAATGATCTGAGCTCCCTAATTTTCATATGAGTCCAGTAATGACTTCCCATGCTCCTCACCCTCTCCAAAAGTCAATGCTATGCTGTCCAAGACAAACTACCCTCTCAAGAGGAATTAGGAAAAGATTTGTGCCCCAAGTGAATAATACTCAGCCCCCTCTTACTTTCCCAGCAGAGCTTCCCCTCTCTTTTCCACTCTGCCAGAGTTTCCCACGCAGCACAAATCCACATGTGAACGTTTCACACAGCATGGAGCCAGTTCTCACACCAGCAAATGCCAAACACTCCAAGAACCCTTAAAACAAACACGGCCTTTTGCATCCTGCACTTGTTTAAATGCACAATGGACCTGATACCTTGGGTTTCATCTGCTGGCTTCTCTCTGAGACAACTTTTCAAAACAAACAGGTTACATGTGGCTACAGTGTGGAAGTGGTTTCAGTGAGGTTTTTATACAACCTAGTTCCCACCATGGCTCAGAGAACATCCCCCCAGCTTCAGAGGTGTCTGCTGCTGGTGTGGGTGGCTCGGACAAAAGACAGGATCTCATTTGTGCTGACTGTGCTTCCAAGAATGGCTCACCACATACACTACCCTGAACAGCTTACTGTGCTTCCAGCAGAGAAATGCAGCATCAGAGCCATCAACTGCCACCACTCAAAAGAGTCAACGGAGCTCTGAATGCTCTGCCATGGGAATCTACAAAATTATCCTTTCCAAAAGTGGACAGAGCTTTCGGTGTTACTTGAAAAAAAACAAGCAAAGAGCCAAAAAAAAAAAACCAAAATCCAACCCACACCACCTACAAAAAATATACAAAACAACACCCCCACCACTACAGCCATTGGCTCTCCCTCTGCTCACCTACTGCTGCACACAGGGCATCTACATCTAGAGGAAAACAAGGAACAGATGTTGGGTGATTGAAAAACTTGAGCCTTCCATTGTTTTATTGACTTGTCACCACAGAGAAATTTGCTTTAATTTACTTTAAAAGTAAATGACTTGATCTTCATAAAACCAGTGGTAAGTCACAGTTCTTAATGAGGACGTTAAACAAGGATTCTGTTTAACAACCAGAGGCACCAATTCCAAATGCAATGCCTATTTGAACAGACACATCTATCTTCTCTTTTGAAACACCCTGGTTTATTTTCAAGATGTTCAACATACCCAGGGAAAAAAAGAAGCCTTTGAGCCCTTGAAAGCCTGTGCAAAAGCTTAAGGGGTTTTGTTTCCCCCTTCATGATACTTGATTGTACCAGATTGTACCAAGTAACTTCCTTTTTTTTTTTTTCCTCTTTATTCCTGAATGAAGTAATTCATATCTAAATAGAGACCTTTTGAACTCTGCTGGCTTCAAGATAATCTACAATGTAACTGAGGAAAAATGTGAAAGAAAAAAAAAAATACCAGGAGTTCAGGGACTTAAAATCAAGCAAAGACCTTCAATTTTTTTGAAATAAACTACCAGTTACTGTCAGCCCTGCGTGCAAGCCTTGATTAGATTCATGTCCCCAGACCCAAACTCCAGTGTTGCCACTCCAAATCAAACATCATTGTTGACTGTCAGTGGGAATGGTGTCTCTGGCTTAATGGAAGGTGGAAGATTTTCCAGACACCTCACAAGCTGCACAGAGGACCTGGAGGAAGACAAAGCAGTGGTGGACCAAGACGTACAAAGATGCCAGAGTGAACTCCACTTCTGCAAAAGCAGCTGACGCTGCTCTGCAGAAGAGACTGTGAGACATGGTGGTGGGCAGAAGCCCTGGGAGAGGGAAAGAGTAGAAAACGCAGCACATGGAAGCTGCCCTGCTATTGCCCTGCTCTGGTACCTTATGGGAAAAGCAGGGTTTAAATGGACATCCACGCACTTGGGAACCTGATCTCTTTCCACATCACACCCTCCAAAGGTTGGGTGTCTTCACGAGAGTGACCCTCACCACAGCATTCAGCTAGAACAGTGGTGAACTACTGCAGCACAGAGGTGCAGACCTCTTCCACACGTGTTCAGGGAGAGAGGGAAGGATAAAGAAAGAAATAGTCTCCATGTTTGAAGTGACAGAGTGGAGTGGAGTGGAGTGGAGTGGAGTGGAGTGGAGTGGAGTGGAGTGGAGTGGAGTGGAGTGGAGTGGAGTGGAGTGGAGTG
>JAHLSL010000036.1:3082181-3097619 GCA_025920805.1 Petroica traversi | reverse complement strand
TGGAGTGGAGTGGAGTGGAGTGGAGTGGAGTGGAGTGGAGTGGAGTGCAGGAAGTGACCGTGTGGCCAAGAGATCCTTCCCAACCCCAGCATCACTCAGACTCTGGTCAAGCACAGCCACAGCACCAATACTGGAGCATCACTTTCCCTGTGCTTCAAAGAAAATGGCTCTCATAATCACAAGCCCTTCTTCCTGCAGCTCCCTGCAACTCTCTCATCCAGGCACAGACAAGCGCTCAGCAAACTCCAGGAGCCTGAGAAAAGCTGAGCCCGAGGTGTTAACAGCTGTGACTATAATGCAGTTAATTTAATTGGGTTGTCCATCCTTGATATTTGCAAAGTCCCTTTTAAATGTTAAAACCTTTTTTAAACAACTGAGTTATTATTTTCTCCTGAACTTCATTTCCATTTTAATGCTGATGTTCACTTTCTTTTGCAAATTGAGTGAAGGTAAAACTCTTCCTATAATATACCATCCTTTTGAAAAACTTATTTCCTTTTGGTGCAGTTTCAAACAGATAGAGCTGTAATGGCCAAAATAAATTTTATCCCAGAAATACAGAAAGCTAAAAGTTAAGCTTAACTTATAAACCTTTTTAAAGAGAGACAAAATCATGCCAGCCTTATCACCGTGACAGTCACAGTTGTTTAGATTTATTAGGCAATGGTAATCAGGCTATACAATAAATTCGCTATAGTAATGCATTAATCACTTTGCAAAGAAAAATGAACTACTGAAAAGAAGACAATACATTTCCCTCTCTCTTCTTTCCCATGTTAAGAACTGGCCCCTAACTCCATTCTTTAAGGAAGGAAGCACATATTTTCTCTTCTGCTGCTACATCTATGACTTGAGCCAATAGCTCAGCAAGGTCACTCTCATTTGCTTTCTAAATAACAGAGTTCTGTGGATATTTCTCAATAAGATCCTCCTTTAGAGCTAGAAAATATTTGGGGTAAAATATCTACTTGACTTGATTGCTGTTTTGCCTGATTCTGCATACACTGTCATGGTGTACAGAAAGTTCATACTTTTAGATGAGACAACTTTTTAAGTTGCTGAAGTGGATCACTGGGGACATATGGATGGCCAAAACAGTTCTATAAGAAAGGGGAGGTATACAGTGCAAGGCAGAGGCAGAACCTCAAAGAAGAAAGCCATATTTGTATCATAAAGGGGCATTGTTATCTTCCCCTCATAAAAGTATATTACTAGTATGAAAACCCCAACCATCACCCTTCAAAATCTGTTGGATTTTTCCTCCAGAACTGGTACTTGGTCTGTCTGAGTGAAGTGGCAGTGTGTGCACAACCACCAGCACCCTTCAAGACAGGGTTTGGTTAAGACTTAAGTTAGGAAGCCAAAATCCTACAAAATTTAAATCCACCTCCAGGAAATTCTGCCTGATATTCTGCCATGTAGATTAATCCCACTGCGGAGCAATTTGTGCCAGCACATCTGAGAAGAAAAGTCCCTGGGGAATACTTACTCACAAGTAAATACTTTTGGTTTGCTCCAGCATATCTGCCTACCAGCCTCCCAGGCAAGACACTGGAAGTCAATGAGAGAAACAGAATTAGCAGGTTCTGTTTCCCCTCTTCTTTTTTTTTTTTTTCCCCAAGGAGCAAAGAGAATCTTCGAGAGAGTGAAAAATGTATTTTTCAACTTTTAAAAAAGCAACTTAGAGCCAGAGCAAAGTCCACGCAGATGGCCAAGAAATCCTCTTCAGTCCACCTTCATCTGTGGCATTTTGGGGCAATTCCTTCTGTCACAATGGAAAATCTAGAATTACCCAAACTGAAGCTGAGCAGCAATAGCAGCAGAGGGAAAGGTGGTGTGCAGATGGCTGTAGCTGCTCAGCTGTTTTGGAAATTCATGAAACCTGTGGGACAGATTATGCATTCAGCACCTTGAAAGTACACCCCAAGGTGTTACCTACAACCACAGAGGCTGAATCCTATCTCCCATTCTTACTTTCATATATAACATTATAAAATGTTAAAACGTGTTTCCTAAAGCCTGTCATTACACTCTGGCTGCACGTTGCACTACGATATTCCTGCTAACAGGCTAAATTCATGGAGAGGCTGCAGTTAACACTCCCAGGTAAAGAAATGTTCTGCACCCTCCATCCTGCAAAAGACAGAATATCAGAGTGAGAATTAAATTATTCACCTTTCAGATGCTGTAAAGCCTCCAGGCAGCATCCTCACAGTCCTTTTCAACACAGGTAAATTGAATTCTAGCAAGTTTACTGTATGCAGACGCTTCAGACAAGATATTAAATAACAATGTCATGACCATAACCTATGAAGAAAGACTAGAAAATGCAGAGCTGTTTAGTCTGGAGAAAAGGACTGCTGCAAGCCATAACAACAGCCTTCAAATATGCAAAGGGTCAAAGCAAATAGTAAAGGAATGGGCTGTTCTCAGTGTCGGGACATGAGGGACCTGAGCTGTGGGTTAGACAAGGAGAGATCATTTGAGAAGGAATGGTGATGAAGGACTGCCAGGGAGCCTCCATGGAGGTGTCACACTCTCCACAGGGGGCTGAAACAACAGGTTATGCAAATATCCATCAGGGATAATGTAAGCCTGCCTGACCCTGCCTCACGGCCAAGGGATGAATTACCTCACTTCATGAGGTTCCTTGTAACCCAATTTCACTTATCATTTTTTATGGCTGAGCCCTCAAGGGTAATTTGACCCACTGCCCAAGCTTTTCCCTTATCTGCTCAAGGCTGGTGCATCAGTTCTTCCCACTAGCCAATTGCATGATTTGGGATGTGCTCAGGTAAGTGAAAAGGCTGATGTCTGCAGGGCAGCCAGGCAGCAGCATATGCTTACACTGCTCAGATCCATCACCGAATTCTTATGGAAATAAGCAAATGAATGGGAGGGTGGTTGGTGTAGGAATGCAAGAATTTGGGCCAAAGTTCGAGGGTTGCTTTTAGATAAATTGTGCTAAAATATGTAAATAATTTTAAAATTCTGTGTGGATTTGCCTGCCATCTTCAAAGATATTTCTCTTTCTGCTGTTTAAGGGAAAGTCTGAACAGGGCCTGCTGCTTGGCTCCCCTGCATGCCCTCTCTTGGAAGGGATGGGGTGGGCAAGGGAAGGGCAGCAGTGTAACCATCCTGTACCCAGCTCCTTTCCCTGCTCACTCCATGAACTGTGCAGGTGTGTGAGGAATCGATGCTGGCTTAATCCCTGCAAATTTGGGAAGAGCAGGGGCTCCTCCACAGAAACCACAGTGAGGGATCCTGTTGGAAGCAAAATAATCTGTTCCCCTGAGAGCAGCACCCTCGGGCACAGCAGGAGGACGTGAGCCCAGGCAGATCTGAACTCCAGCGCTGCTGAAGGAAAGCCTTGCAAAAGGCAGCCCCTGAATCCCTAAAAGGCTGCAAACGCCCCCAAAATGGGGCACGTGGGACACTTAGTGGGGATGTGCTGCCAAGGAGCAGTGACTCTCCAGATGTGTGACAGTGACAAACTCCTTCTGACAGGCAGAGTTGGCTGTGATGGAGGAAGAGGCAATTTTTGGGTTTGACTCCTATTTTCTTAAATAAAATTTTAAAATGCATAAATCTTAAAAAAGAAAAGGAAAAAAGTTAATCAATTCCTCTTCCACTTTAGCCTTTCCGGTTTATTTTCTTGCAAACTTTTTTCTGCCGTACATGCCATGACAACCCATAATCTAAAGGCTTTTTGGTGCATTTGCTTGCTAAATTTGAATTTTTATATGGCAAATTAAATTAACTTTCTTGATTGCAAACTGGGAAAACTAAAAGTATATAATAAATTGCAAAAAAAAAAAAAATGCTTATAGGGGTAATATATCAATAAATAATCCCTGCACTTAATCAGAAAACCATTAGGTAGTTGGAGTGATGACTGATTTAACACTACCCATTTAGTGAACCTGTGATAATGTGTTATTTAAACTCAAGACTTTATATTAGATACAATTCAGACCAAAACATTCATTTGGAAATAATTGTATAACTTGAGGGATTTTTTCCTATTCTTAAAAAAAAAAAAAAAAAGAAAAAAGATTTAATTAAAAACACAAGATGAAATAAATATTTTAGGCAACCAGCAACAAAATGGGAAAATACCATGTGTTTGGAGTTTTAGTGCCCTCTGAGTGCTGGAATTTATTTGCAGCAAGCAGAAAATAGACAGCAAGCATAAAAATTCAGCAGATTCCCGCTAGTAAAATTATTTATCAAGCTAACAAGGGAGGAACCCTTCTAGTAGCAACAAGCCAGCAAGGAAAAGACGTGCCTTTATATTTTACCTTTGGGTTAGCACACCAGTAAAAATGCCAACTGACAAGCACTTCACATAAACATTTCTTTCTAAATGAGCTGCCTTGTTAGAAAAAAAATCTAAGCAAAGGAGCAGTACAGTCAACAGACAGAAAAAAACCCAGGATGAATACTACATTGCTGCATATTACAGGAAAATATAAATAAAGACATAAAAATAATGTTGATGCATAAATGACTTTAATGAATTAACACTTCATTTTGCATTTAAATTAACTACTTGGACTATAAATCTATCTTAGCTTCAATCTTCCCAAGAAAGAATACATGTCAGTTATCTATTATTTACATCTTTCTTACCTCTGGAACTAAACGTATGCACGCACACTCAAACAACAAAAAAAAAAAAGAAGTGTGAAATATGTGTATGTGTATATTCATTCACATTGCTGTTGTTAGAGCTGTGCTACTCAAGCCCCATTGCAATATTTATCGTATACTTATTTTACGACTGAAGCCCTGAAGTGGGTTTTACAGTTTAGTTTAACGATACCAAACTTTGATTATAAATTATAAGTGGCTTTATTGCAGCCTGAAGAGGCAAAAAATTTGGAGACACTTGATTGCCTGATCCCAATTAAATTTTAAAGAAATAGTAAAGCGACACACATTGGCTGAATAGCTGAGCTCCAAGGAGCACTGCAAATTACTCCTGCTGGCTGTGCAGCGGGGCTAGACCCTCCCAGGACTTCTTTGCTAGAATGAACATTTGACAATTGTCAGCAAGCTTTAAAATAAAACCAAACTAAACAAAAGAAAACAACAACAACAAAAAAAGCCAAGGATGGTTCTCAAGCATTATTATTTTCATTGCAGAAAAAAATAGCTCGTGGGAGGGTAGGGGGCAAGATCAGACTCAGCGTTTCAGCTGGTTCTGTAACTCAGGAAGTAAAACCTGCCACTGGTGTTGACAAAGAGAAAAAAAAGGAGAGTTTACACTAAATGGAGTAGTTAGAGGGAAGCACAGGTTGGAGCAGCATTTCTGACTATCTCAGATGGTTTTCTGGACACATTTGTAAGACAGACCTGCATTGCTTACTCAGGACTCCAAAGGCAAGAAAGAAAGATGGGGAAAGACAGAGGGATAACAACAAATTACTGAAGTAGAAAAAAAAGTCAGTTTCGAGTTTTGCTCCCCTCAAAGCCTGACATTCGTGTTGCCTCTGCAGCAGCTCACAAGGCAGGAGGGAATGCAGTGTCTCCCACTCCCTGCTCCAGAGCCCCAGGCTGCTGCTCCAGCCAGCCCCGGGCATTGCTGGGGCTCGGGGAGAAAGTCTCCAGCACTGAAATTCCACCCCTGGGCCTGATCCTACATTCTTTGTGCACCCAAGTCCTGCAAAAACAATGGGATTTTTGGATGTGCGGGAAATGCTGAAGTGAGCTGGCATTTGTTAGCTGCTGATGGATTACATTAATATGAATATTTGTCTGTAGGGGACAAACACTTTTGAGAAGCGAGCACAACATTATGGGCAAAACATCAGCAATAATAACAAAAAAGGATAGAGAGAAGCATCATTGATGTAAACCATGAAATAAATAATATATGTCAACTTTTATGTTTCTTGCCTTTGATCTGGGTACAGCTGACATTAAGTCCAGGAACTGATACCTTTTTAGCTGAGAAGACACAAGATGTCAAGTTATATTTTTTAGTGCAAGGCCAATACATGAAAACAAAGCTAAAGGAGGCGAAGAAGTGAGCACAATAAAAAACACAGAGATTATCTCTTGTCATGGCAAAGAAAATGATGGGAGTTTCCATGGAAGCTGAGCGGCTAATATAATTCTGTCCTCACTTTGCCATTCTCTCCTTATTAGAATATAATTTGGGTCCAAGTCATATGGAAAGAGATTGCTCCTGAGCCCAGCAAGGGAGTTCTGTGGGTAGAGGCACTGCAGAATGAGGACTACAAGATATACTTACGTGCTTATTCCCCATTCCCTGCCTGCCTCTCTCTTTAACTCTCTTGTAAAGACATTTGAAAGTGGAAGCTGTTTGGAAGCGGACATAAAAGCATCCATTAAAAGGCATTACATTACAACTCCATCAGATCCTGCCCAAGTGATACAAAAGCAAGCTGGAGCATCACCACAGATCCCAGGGAGGTTACTCCTGCCTTGGCTTTGGTGGCACAAAGTAAATCAGGTCTTTGTTTTACTTTCTTGTTCGCTTTTTACTAGGACCAGCCCTCTGGCATGGGACTAAGCCCAGAGCCTCTCCATCAGCTCCTCCATGCCCGTGAGCATTTACACCATGCAATAGGAAGTAGAATTTGGTCCTAGGTATCTACACTGGACTGAAATTGGGTTAATAAGTTGTTCCTATCCCCACTTACAGCTTTTGCTGGCTAAAACCACAGCCAGAAGATTGCAGGCAGGCAGGAAAAGTGCCACCTCTGATTTTCTCCTCTTTAAATTGCGCACCTCTCCGTTGGGAAATCGTCCTTCCCCTGGGAGACTCCGGATGCGCTGTTGTGCACCCCTCTCCTTTACAGCCTGGCCCCGTTAAGATTTCCAGGCCTTCACACCCCCCTTTCCTAAATTTAGCCTGGGCCTGAATCTTGGTGCCTGCTCTGGGCTGAGCTGCCACAGAAGGGCCGGGGAGCCCAGCTCTGCTGTCAATAACCCGGCACAAAGGCCCTGAACAACACGAGCCGCGATTTAATTACCTATCACCGATAACAAAAGCTCTCTTTATTTTGATTAACTTTGAGGGAACAAGGTTCCCCACCATCAGAGTATGTTTAAGTAATTATGCAGTACAGACTAATATGCCTGAAAACACAAAAAAGAGGGGGGGAGTAGGGAGAGGGGAGAGAAGAAAGGGAAGACATGAGCTCAGCCTTACTTCCCAATTTAAACTAGGAATGACCTCAGGGTCAATTTTTCAGAGTATCTCAGATCAATTCAATTCTCACCTCCGCTGCCTACCTGCTAGCAAATGAACTTACTGTGCCTTCCAATAGACAGAAATGACTAAAAGGAAATCGCATTTAGCTGCATCTGAATAACCATGGTTATTAGATGATGCGTGCAGAGGAAAAATTACCATTTCCCTTCTCCTTCTCCTCCTTGTGATTGTCATTCTCACCTCACTGGTGATTAAGATGTAGGATGCTCTCGCAGATTGTTAATTAGGTGTTAATATCTGCAAGGGGCCACAGCAAGCTCCTACACCTGAGGTCATTTCTCAGAAGTCAGGCTGTCTCCGGTGACAATACCTGTAATTCCCATAGCTAGTTTGATTCCCACTCAACAGCTGGAGCTAGTGTTTCTTTCATGTCTAGTTTCATTTCCTATCTGAAATTATATGAGTGCTAATATCTTTATTATCTTTCTCATAGAAGTGCAATGCTGGAGTATGGCACAGCGTGTTGTTCATAGGCTTTCTTTTCTTTTTCTTTTTCTTTTTTTTTTTTTTTCTCACAGCATTTTTGAAACACTTCAAGCAAAAATCTTTATAGTTAGCAAATTTACAGCTGAGGATTCCATTATGGTTCGGGAGGGGTAGAAGGTAGAAGGGAAACAGTAATAATTTGGGGATGGAAGAAAAGAAAAGCTGCACAACTGCTGAATGATAATGGCTCGAACCTTGGGAAAAAAAAGGTAATGGCAGGAAGGGGAGGAATTACAAGGACAGTGTGACCTCTGCATGCCTTGCAGGTGCTCAGGAGCTATTCTGTACATAGAGGTATTAAAGATATATTGTCTTTAAGAGAGAGAGGGGGCACATAACTGATTTTGCCTGCATTTTTGCACACTCAAAATCAGGGTAAAGTTATGTGTAATTCAGAAAATTACCAGTTCCCAAAGCACCTGATCTTTGTAATCCTGGCCTGGTGGACTCAGGAAGCTAAATTCCCATCCCAGTAGAAGCGGTGCATAGGACTTGGGCAACACCAATGATTTCTCATCCCAGAGTATGAAGTAAGGTAAATGACAAGTACTTCAATAAACCAGTTTTCATTAAAGGGCTTCTAGGAACATTACAGCTATTTTTTAACTCCCACAAAAGCCTAGAAGGTAAGAATTAATTATATAGGTTTGTAACTGAGTAAACTGTGATATAAAGAGATCAACGGTAACAGACCTTTAGAAGAAACCTCAGATAACAAGTTTAAAGTGCTTCAGTATTTTGCTGAATCTAGAATCAAATAAGTGGGTCAAAGTCTCACAAGTGAGTCAGACTGTGACTCCCAACTCCCGTTTTCTTCACTCTCTAAACATTGTGACTATATGTGGAGCCTGAGAAGTAATTTTATATGTGGGATGTTAAATCAGTACTTTTCCTGCCTCATCAATCTTCTGTATTTTGGTACAGGGACAATCATTTGGTAAGTGGCACAAATTAGAAAACCCAGGAGAGACGCAAAAATATTACCTTTTTTTTTTTTTAGCACCTAAGATCTTTTATTAGAACTAAACAACAGCAAGAACTACATCACCTAAAAATATTTTAGAGCTTACTCTAAACACAGGGAAAAGTATTAAATTGACTTTCCTGGGAATTTTAGGGGAATAAAAACTGTTACATATGGCATATATTTTCTCTCCACTCATAAAGATTCGAGACATTTTCATACTTCAAATTCATAGGAATGAGCCAGAAAGGCATTTGAGGCTTAGTAAAGTCCTGCTTTTTTTAAATACTCGGGTACTTATTTTTTACCTACATAAAATGATCTGTAAATTCTACTAAATACATTTGGGGGAAGGAGAGGGAGGGGGAAAGGTTGCTATGAATTTTTTAATCAAGAATAACATATTGCATCCCATTTGCTAAAAAAAAAGATTCTCATTTAGGCTTAATACAGCACATCTGCTTGAAAAATACATACAAGGCTCCCATTGACTGCTGCGGGAAGGTTGCCAATAATATTTCATGGAAGTTATCTTGATATCAGCCTCAGAAAATAAAGACATTTTACAAGGAGTGTTAATTCAACAATGTAAAGTTAAAAATAACTCGTTCATGCACAAAGAAATTTGATTGTTTTTACAGTTCTTAGCTTTAATTTTCAATTTTATCAGATGTACGATCTAGGAGTAAAAACAAGGTCTAATTTGCAGTGATGTTGGGCAGTTTGATATCACAGGCCATGGCCATGAGAAGAGAAATCATGTCATGAACAACAGACAGACTCAACTGCACCTCAAAAATATATGTGAATAGTATGAGAATGCAAAAGGTCTTGCACAAATCACAAATCTCTTTTAAAAATGCATGTGCAAATGCAGGACTAGCAGTGAAAAGCAAGTAAATGTGTATTTTCAGAGTGCCATGATTTCCCCTGTGTGAAAGGTCTTAGAGGCAAATTGGAAAAGGAAGAGAAAATACATTTCTTTACTGCTCCTTATTCTCCCCTTAGTTTAGGTCTCATCCATATGGGGAAATTAGGAAATAAACTATACTGCAGTGCTACTCATTGCCTAGATGGACACTCCTACTCTAGAATAAGTGGATTTTCATGATTAATTTATTTTATTTTGAAAGCAGCTTAGCTGTACTGGAGAAGGGGGAAATCCATCCTTACTCCCAAATAAGAACATCCATCCAGGGAATTCACAGTTCAGCTACCTCTGTATGAGTTCAGATTTTGCTTTTTATTAGTACAGCCTCCCTGTAGATATTCCATTGTGGTGGAAGTGCGGACTCCAGTAACTCAAGGGAGATTTTACCAAAGCCTGCAGTGGGACCAGAAGCCCACCCAGGATCTCTCCTCTCACCTGGGATGTAGGTAGGATGCAGTTTAGATCCCAGGGTCCATCATTGCCTCATCCTGCCCTTGGAGCTCTAAAAAAGTCCTTCAGAGCCGCTTTGAAAACTGAAACATTGTTACACATAGTGATAAAAACCAGCAGTTTTTTTTCTTCCTCTTTTTAAGAAAAAGCTTGGCTACAGTTTTTTATGTCAGAAGCAAATTCTACTTTCCAACATCATCATGCTATCAGGAAATAGAGGGACATTTCATTCCTGTTTGTTCCACAACGTTGGAGGATGGAAAAGCTCTTCTGCACCAAATAAAATACACAGAAGCACAGTGAAATACACCTGGAGTTATGTATGTTTTGTAAGGGACATTAGCTGGGGCTGCTGGGAGCTGCAATAAGAAAAAACACAGCCCTTGGAAAATAACAGCTGCTTTGTAAAACACCACAACAGATCCTTCATGGTATTTTAGGGGGTAGCAACTAATTTTGTTGCTGGTATAAGAGTGTATACCATGAACACAAAATCCATCCTACAGAGCTCACTCTGAAAGCTCTCAGCAGTCCCAGCAGGCTGGAGGACATGGAATAACACCAGCACTGGCCTCCTCCACCACCCCTGCTGCTGCCTGACCTGCCAGGGACATCACGGTGAGAACCTCCTAACCAGTGAACACCAAATATTCCAGTCACATTCATGAAATAAATGGCCTTGAAATCCTAAAGGTTTGCCAGAAATAACACAATTGCTTCAAAGGAGCCAAGTTAGTAAGTCAGACCATGGAGACTACTGTCCACTACTATAAATGTACAGTCTTAAATTCCCCCAACCAAGCCAACTCCATGAATATCAAGTGAGCTCTCCTCCAGACAGCGTGGAGGATCGGAGTTTTCATATCTAAGCTTATTATTCCTAATATCACAGAGACACTTCCCTGAATTGTCCTTCTCCTGCCCAAATTCCCCATCTGACCAGATGTCTTTCTCTCTCTTGCTTTCACCTGTCAATCATGTTCACAGCTGAAATTTGATTTCTCTCCCAACAGTAACCTTAGATGAAATATTACCATAGGGGTCAGAACTGCCTGAACCTCCTGCCATAAAAGTTTGTTAACTCTTCCAAGACCCAAGAGCTATTTGCTTAAAACTAACAGATTTTGCTGATGGTTGTTTTGTTGGTTTTTTTGTCTATAATATGTGAAAATGTAACCACAAAATAGTGAAGAAAGACACAAGGAATTGTCCCAGAGAACAGCAGGCTAAGCAAGTCTTGAGATAACAAGTGTCAATAAGGGAAAAATATTTCCTTTTTGATTATATGGATAACAAGAATATATATCACTTATTTATATAAATCTAATAGTCACATATATGAATTACAGGAAGCATGGCAGATTTTCCTATGGGATTACTGAAATTAGAAATGTTTCCCCAGGAGCAAGTTGATAAAACATGTGCTGCACCTTTGCAATTAAAATACACATTTCATGTATTTACTTCAGCTAAATAGCATCTTGGCTCTAATCTTGCAAAAAAGCTTACTGCACTCTCAGTTTACACAAAAAAAACCCAAGTGGTCTGGTTTCCCTCTCATTTACAGTGGTGAAAAACAGAAAAAAAAAAATGCAGTGCAGGCAAAACCCTACCCAGGGTGTTCCTCAGGGAAGTAAGAGGAGCATCAGGCTTAAGATGAAGGTCCTGTTGTGCTCCTTGAGAAAACTATTCCTACGTTCCATACATCATCAAAAACTCCTCTCAATTCCATTTAATGTACAGGCTAGAGCACCAATTACATCCTCCCCATCCTCACCTAAATCTTAAATAATAAATCTGTTACTTGAATTTATTGTCAAAATTAACAAATAAATCTATTATTTTAATTTATTATTTACATTTCTTTTAAAAGATAAAAAATAAATCTATTATTTAGACAAGCTTAATTCCATGAGCTAATAAAATTCAGCTGTTTCTAACAACACTTAACCGTTGATCAAAGCGTGGCAGGCTGTACAGCAGCCTGTGTTCTTAACTAAAATAGGAGGTTTCATAAAAAAATTCACACAGGAATCTGTCATTGCAACCTTGGTGCTCATTTAACCCACTTAGTATTTTTATAGTCAAGGTCAATAAAAATCAGATTTCATAGGAAAAAAAATAAAGTGCCTGTTTGAGTCTAGCAGGGGAAGGATTGAAAGTTTTAATTCCCACATTTTCATTAGCTGCATATTTTTTAGTCAATGTTGACAGATTGAATGAACACGAATTTCCAGAGGAAAGCAGTGCTGTGAATTAAACTCTATTGTAATTTGTAAGTACTGAAGTCATCTAACACAGACTTATAATTTTCATCAAGATCTGAGGGAGATCTTCAGAAGACCCATCCTTAATCCCCATAGCTGATGTCTGAACGCCGACATTTGAAGAAAAAGAAAGAAAACATTTGCAAAGGATTATATATGAGTTGTGGGACACAGGAGAGCTGCCTGGCTGACAAAAGTACACAGCCCCATCATTGCAAGTGGTTCTTGCAGGCACCTGAAAGTCAGCCTCACCCAAAAACCCAGGAAACTGCACCACAGCCTGACACCGGGGCTGCAGCAGAAAGCACCATCTTAGCAGCAGAAAACAAAGCAGTGAAATTACCACCCCTGCTGAAATATGGCAAATTGCTAACGAAAAGGAAAACATACCTTTTATTTTTGACCTCAGGTAACAGGGATTTTCACATCACCGTTGTAGATGATTCTCTCGGGTACCTAATTTAGTAAATATATTAAAATAAACTATTATTAAAAGGAATATTTAACGTCGTAAAGCCTGTCTGTTGTGCCACTATGGTACAGAATAGGACCTTTTATATGCAAATCCTAAATTAAATTTAGAAAGTCTCCTGTACTGTTTATTAACTCTGACTGACTGAAGAAGAAATGAATACAGTTTGAAGTGAAACATTTCTAGCTCACACATCTAGTATTTATTTCACATTAATAACAGGAGATTCTTACTGACAAATTATCTTAAAAACATGTCTTTTTCCCTCACCAGTGAATATCAGTTTCTAAGATCTAAAAGCATGTAGCTTTCTGTATTTCTTTCTTAATGATTGTTATTAGCTGCACTAATGTAATTGGCAAAATAATAATCAATTTTTGTACACACTCCATTATTTTCAAGACAGTAGTTTAATAACAAAAGCAGAGCTGTCATGTCCCCCTGCAGTTACTCACACTGTACAAATTCATCCTGTCAACACGTATTTAAAATCTAATTAAAAAAAAAATTCAACATAGAGTGAATCTTTGTACAATAAGTGAGATAAGTCAGTGAGTCAATCCACATTTCTTAAATATGGATATTTTGTTGTCCCCCTTACAGCCAACTTTCTCTCCCTGACTGTGCATACACAGGCGTACACATTTATTTCCTGTAAAGAGCCTGCAGGAATGCTTGGGCTCCATGCATTTATTGTAACCGTGCAGCATAATCAAAGCAGGAATAAACCACAAGTCCGATCGACTTAAATTAAAAAAAAAAAAGGCAAGACAGACTATAGGTACTTTTCCAGCATTTTGATTCCAGGTTAGCTCAGCAGCTCTGAAAACAAAAGTGGGCAGCATGTTCAGGGCCAGCTGAAAGATCCCTGTCCTATATCCCACTGAAAGGTACCCACTTGAAAGAATTCCCCCTTTGAAAGGACCCCACATGCCACTGAAAGTGATGTTGTCTTTTTGTTTCATTTTTTTTTCTTTCGGGTTTGGGGTTTGTTGTTTTGTTTGTTTGTTTGTTTGTTTGTTTGTTGGGTTTTTTGAGAAAGGGGACAGTGGTTCCATAAATGTAATGCTTGGCACCTGGCCCGGGATCTCTAAAAGCAAATGACTCCTGTGGACCTTTGGTGTCATTTTCCTTAGGACGACCTCTCCTTTCATGCCAATCGGTTAATTCATCCTGTTATTAATGCAGGGTGCTGAGAAGAACAGGTACTCAAGCCTCACACCTGAGGAGCATCTAGAAACTGATGTGGTCAGCCTGCTTTTAGTCTTTGCTGAGCCATGCCTGCCCTAAACCCACAACCATTCCCAGCACAGCAGACCCGGAGCAGGAGGCACCAACCCTCTTCCACCGACAAGGTGCATTGCTTCACTTAGCAGCTTTATTTAACTATCTGTTTATTAATAAGGAAAGAGTCAAAGACAGTAAGAGAGCTTGAAGGCAGCCAGAGACACTAAGCAGATTTATTAATTTAAGAAGCCTGATCACTTTCCTTCATTTTATCTGACAGAGTTGGTGTAAGACAGTTATACTTCAATAACTTCTCTACACTATACTGTGCTATTTTAAAAGGATTTCACAATAAAGGAAGCTGAAAGACTGTGCACAGTCTGGAGACCGTATCTGGTGTGACATGAATATAGTATTTTAACCAGATTTAATCTTACAGTATTCCCTCCTCTACAATGACTTTGCAGGAGGAAACCCTATGGAAAGGAAAATCTGTTCATCCCACACCACAGAACACTGAATCGCATTGCAGACTCCAGCAGCTCTTCCTACATATTAAAAAGCTTTCATCGGGGAATTTGGAAGCAGTTAAATTGGGGGGAAGGGGTGGAAAAGGAAAAAAAATTCTAGGTCTTGTTTGGTTCAATTTTGGGCTCATTATTATTGTCACTAATGTCTCACTGTCACGGCTCTCAGTGCTTGAGGGAGCAGGGGCTGTTTGCAGTGAAGACACCTCAGCTTCGGAAGACGACACCAACAAACACCCTGATTCCATCCCCTTCAGCAGTGACATCCCACTGCCAAGGCCTTGGCAAGAACTTCAGTTTCAAAATTGGAGAAGCAGTGTTCAGGCTGCAGGAAAGGGAATCTGCCTGCTTTCTTACAGAAGAGGGCTTTAAGCTTAATCATATACACATTCCAAGGTACATCCACACAGACTTGTGAAACTCAGCCTCGGCAAACGCCGCTCCCCGTACTTCAGATTCTTTAAAAGCCATGAAATGTAAATCCTGCCTGCTCCCATTCTTGCTCCCTGCAGAGAACTCGAGGCCTGATCCAAAAAGTCATTTGAAAAGCTCCCTTTGATTGCAGTTGGGTTCAGATTTGTCTCTGTGTGAGCACAGGTATGAAGGAAAAAGAAAAGAAGGGGAAAAATTCAAGAACTAAAAAAGGAAAAAAAAAGAAAAAAGGAAGACGTAGAAAGAGGAAAGGAAAAATAAGAAAGGAAAAGAAAAATAATGAGAAAAATGAAAAGGAAAAAAAGAAAAATTACAGAGGAAAGAGAAAAGAAAAAGGGAAAGGAAAAGAAAAAAAAAGAAAAAAGAAAAAGGGAAAGGAGAAGAAAAGAGGGAAAGAAAGGGAAAAAAAGAAAAAGAAAAAGAAAAAGAAAAAGAA
>JAHLSL010000036.1:2794873-3068601 GCA_025920805.1 Petroica traversi | reverse complement strand
AGCCGCCGCGGTCCCGCCCGGTCCCGGCTGCGCCCGCCGTGTCCAGGGAGACCCGCAGCCTCCGGGGCTGCCTGGCTCGATTTTCCGACCGGGCTTTATGGGAATATCAATAGAATTAAAGTTACTTGTAATTCCGTGATAAATGAGATGTCTCTAGTAAGTAAGATTAAGTGCGGTGCTATAAAGTTGTTTATCTGAAAAGTAATTCTCAGAAACCTGACTTCTGACACTTGGTCATATATTAAACCTGCTTCTTGAACATTGTACTTCAAATCCTCCCTTCTCCCCTAGCCCGGTCCCTTCCCCCCCCGGAGTTTGCTATTTATAACCCCGCTCAGGGTATCACTCTGTAGGTGCGGGCAAGGCTCTGGGTGATTTTTCGCCGACTGTGAAAGTCATCATTTGCAATAGCCAAAGAATCTCTGCTTAGGAAATAGCACTTGGCGAGTGGATTTACGAATGGATAACATCTTCTGACTATGCCATTATCAGTGTGAGTGCCAGTACTAACATCTGAAAGTCATACAGCATGTACTGTTCCTGGCAGCTGAAAGGGGTAGGGCATACTGAAAACTGAGGAAAGATAACCACATTTAGAAATTATCATAGGGGCAATTCAGTAAAGATAAAAAATGCTACCAGCATTTCTAACAAAACTAAAATACAGTTCTGCACCGTCCCGCAACGCACCCGCACACACAGAGCCATGCACATCTGCAGCTTTATCTTACAGATTGCAATCCATGACAAAGTTCATGGAAGTTAACTGTTCGGGCTGACTTTCCTATTTCTTCACTTTGTTGGAATCAACAAAACTTCAGGCTCACAGCAGAAATCCCCCCCAGGATAGGCCAATTCCCTGTACTTGTTTTTTTTTTTTTTCTCTCCTGAGCAAGATGAATGTGGCACTGTATATCCCTTAACATGCTTACCTATGAGAGACATAAAGTGTGTGCTAGTATTTTTAAGTGAAAAGGTTATTGCATTTCAGAATGTACAGTTGTAGTATTCCCCAGCCCGTGTGGTAGATGGCTATGGAAATGTGGCTCCAGCCCCATAAAATAGTTTGTTTGGATGTGAAGATTCAAAGTGCTACATTTGCAAACGAGTAAATTTCCTGAGTAAACTCTGAACTCTAGACAAAGCATATGAAATTGTGTGAGCTAATGAGGACTGTCCCTTAATTGATACCAATGTAAGCAAGTACTGGAAATTAATTGAAGCTCTGACCTACTAGATCAGTGAGTAAAATTATTAGTTGTACAATATTGTTCTTGTGTGATTGTTACACAGAACTGCTGCACCAAAATGTTTCTACTGTTCAGTGCAGCAGAGAAAAAAAGATTATTAGAAATTTTTGGATAACCTTCTGAAGCAACATTCTCCTCCCTACAGTATATAATTCTCGTTTTAGTAGTATTTTTCTTTATTATTTGGCTATTCACAATGGGTGTCTAAACATTTACAGTCCTCTATTAACAGTGTTTCTTCCATAACAATCACACACTTTCATTTCAATTAGAGCTATTCAGTCTCCAGTTTTTCCACAATTATCGCAGGCCAATTCCCTCAGACTGCTCCCTTTTCCCAGCACTGTTTGTAACAATCCTGCCCCGAGCTAGGGAGAGGGAAAACTCCCCTGCCCCTCTCACAGACTCTTGCTCCGGTTTGTTTTCCAGCATCCCCGTTTGACGGCGTACCCGTGGAGCCCTGCTCGCTCCCAGTGTGCCGCTGACCTGGTTCGTGAGCCTCCAAACTAAAGTATATTTATTGTGGGAGAGTTTTCTGACAGGTTGTGCAGGGGGGGACGTGAAACATTAACTGCAGAGCCTCTGGGGTCGGCCTGCGTGGAGCACGCCAGCAGCAGAGGCAGAGCTTGCACCGCTGGAGCGCGTGTGCCTGTCCCACACACCACATCCAGCAGGAGAGAACGTGCAGCTTTCCTGTTATATGGACTCGCAGAGTCATTTGTTATAACTTAAACACATATCAAGACCAACACGTTAAGTACAGTTCCCGCTCCTTTTGTTTATCTGGTGTCTTATTTTATGGTGCAGAACTAAACAGTGTCCGCTGAATTTAACTATGAAACCGGCCAAATTGATTTCAGAAAGACTTCTTCGGGGTAACAGAGTGATAAGGCATAAACTGCTCCTAGGTGCAGTGCTAGATAAATCCTTTTAACAGTCTTCAGATCAGTTAACAGGGTAAGTAAATCACATATCACTGTTAGCAGATTTATGGGAGAGAATTAATAGAATCAGACGAGATAATCTGGTAGGGATAAAATTGCTGAGGAAACAGTCCTGCCTTATATTGGAGGGTATGAAACAACTGTCTGATTACTGGGAGTCATTATGGATTGCTGAATTATGAGCTAAATCATCATAAGAGTAATTCAGTATTTATTAATTCTTTTCTCTTTAAACAACTCATAGACGCAAATAAAAGCCTCTCTCTCTTTGAAGACACATTCTTTATATATTTTTATTGGATGTAATTTACTATTTGCATTACCTGTATTTACTTCATAATTGAACATTTTGCATTCAAATTTATGTCATGCATTATGCTTGAGAATATATTTCTCCCTTATTAGCATAAATAGTCACTTACCTCATGAATTACTAACAAAGTTTATCTGAAAATATAAGTATATTTTTTATTAAGTGGAGCACAAACATATGTACAATAAATTCTGATTTGCCAGTAGTTGTTACAGAAACACAGAACAGCCCTGTATCAGAGAAGAGGGAAAAGAAGGAGCAGCGAAGAAGCAGAACCAATTACTGTGTGTGTATGTGACAATAATTTCTTCTGTCAATGATTTGTTTATTTTTAATAAAGGATGAGTGACTCAAAGGTTTGCTTTAGAAGGAACAGATGAAAAAGGATCTCCAGGATTAATTTCTTGTCTCTCTTCCCCC
The DNA here is from genome assembly GCA_025920805.1 of Petroica traversi. Classification (NCBI taxonomy): domain Eukaryota; kingdom Metazoa; phylum Chordata; class Aves; order Passeriformes; family Petroicidae; genus Petroica; species Petroica traversi. Next base: position 3,065,674 of record JAHLSL010000036.1, on the reverse strand, counting down.
CAAAATTTTCCAGTGAGCTTGGCTCCCTGGTGCTGTGGCACTGCAGCCTTTGCTCCGGCTGAGCTCCTGCTGACCCGCTGCACGCCACGAATGGATGCTGCTCTACACTCACTTTTTCATACATTTCCCCTTTTCCCTCTAATCCTGTTTTTATGCTTGGGTTTACATCCAAATAATCAATATAATTTAGGCCCATTCTGTAGTATCAACACAACCTTGCTTATTCAGAGAAAACCCCAACCCTATTGACTTCAAAAACGGTGGGATTGAATCCTTGATCCCATTGAAACCAATGACAAAACTTGTATTGATTTCAGTGGAAGCAGGATCAGGTCCTTGATGTTAGCAATTTGTTTATGTCAGAGGGCTGATCCTACAAGAAACGAAAGACAGCAGCAGATCTGCTGGCAGGAAATCAGCTCTGCTCCCCAAAATCCAGAGGCAAAAATTCTCAGCTAAGCTGTGGTGGCTCTCCTTCACGCCGAGGTTTTAGCGCCGGGATGCAGCGTGGTGGGATGCCTGTGTAATTTTGTCTGGACGCAGAGAGCTGGTCCTCCTGGGAGCATTCAAATGAGCACATCTATAAATGTAGCACAGCAAAATGAGCTACTTTTGCCACTCTCGCTTTTCCCAAGCCCGGCACAATCCATTTCTGTGACGACAGTTTTCTGCCCCGTACGCATCCAATACTGCTCTTTTATTTTAAGGCTGAGAAAATCTTCCCTTTAAACTCACGCTGAGCATCAAATTGGACTCCACTTGCAGCTGAACATCTTGGCTGTCTCTTCCTTTCCTCCATCAGCTCCAGTATATTTTATGTAGAATTCTCCCTGTTAATGAAACTTGCTTCTCCTCACTCTCCAGTTTCCAGTTTTGTATTAGTGTTACTGAATCCACCCGACTTGCTGCCTTTCTGCAGGAAAAAAAGAAAAAAACCCAACTATTTTCCTATACAGTCTCCTATTTGGCAATTCTGCCCAGGTCATGAATACACAACCTCTATTCATTTATCTGTAAAGTTTCTGTTGCTAAATTAGAAAAAATGTAGCTTGAAAAGACAGGCTTAAACACACATTTGGTTGCTTTTGTGTCACGTCCAAGTGGGCTTGTGTTTTAGCTCGAGGACTTGTGAGGTTTTAGCAGCTGCTTTGGTTTTATTCCCCTGGAAGTGCCTGACAGTCACTATATGGAAGATGCAGCATCAGTACTACACCTGAGTGCATGAGTTTGCTCTGTCTACTCTGAGTCCAAATTAAGTGATGGCTTAATATTTTCATTGCTCACTTACAATGTTCATAAAATGCTAGAAATATTCCAAATAACTTCCTATATTCCAGAAGCAATTTCTCTCCCTGAAGGGAGGACGGCACAGAGGTGCAACTGGAAAGCTGCGAGTGACTCTGAGACGTGGCTAAAGGTTGGTGTCACCAGATTTGCACTGTGCTTGTTCCATGATTCATGTCCTACTTTACTAATTTTCATGAACAGCTTTCGCCTAATGTAAAAATCAATGAAGACATTTTGATGCTAAAAAAAAAAAATAAATCTATTCATTTAAAAGAAATAAAGACTTAAATTGCAATAAAGATTTTTATAAAGCTTTATGGTGGAATTTATCATTTATAACCTAGGTGATCATGTTCAGCTCTACCTTGTGGTGTTTTCTCTGAAATTAGCCAAAGTGCGTAAATGGAGAACCTGGTAAAAACTCCTGCACAAATTAAACTGAAAACTCTACAGAAGCAGAAAACTAGCATTAGTTAAGGGGGGAAATAAAGTGATTACATTAATGTTATGTATCTGAGCTGTCCTGATAATGTCCTGCAATATGCACACCACATTTGTATCTATTTTAGCTCAGAAAAATTATTGCTGCCTTTTCCCTTTCTGCTCTGCATTAGGATGTTTCAACAGTAGGAATGGTTGCAGTGGCAGCATGAAAAAATAAGTGAATTTTATGTGCTATCTCTCTTAAAGTCAGCCATCAGTAAATGGTGAGGAGGGCATGATCCTGACATGATGTTTTGCTGTGTGACTGTGAAGGTTGAGATGGTCTTTATTAAAAGTTGTGAACTTCAGTAGATTTTAAACAAACCCGTGATTTAACGTCTCGAAGTGCGAGATGGCACAAACTCATTAATTTTTGGTGATAAACTGTGCTGCATGCGATGGGCTGAGCGCCATACTCTGGACTTACTCCCTATAAACAGTAAAATACGATAACTGCTTAAAGTAACTGATGGGGTCTTTAGCAACACAAGGTTCTTGGCTTACATGACCTAAAAAGGTTCATTATAACAGAGGAGGGCTGGCGTCGAGCCCCGCGGCTCTGGCAGCTCCGTGCGGGGAGGGTGACCCGGCGCGGGGAGGGAGGGAAGGAGGGGTAGAGCCGAGCCAATTCCGAGCGGCAGCTTCTCCCCGCTGTGCCTGGGATGGAGCGGGGAGAATCGGCTCCGGGAGGGGCCAGGCCACGCGGAGCGGGCCAGGAAAACCTCGCATGGCAGCCGGAAGAAGAGACACTTGGAGAGAGGTGGAGGGCTGATGGCTTCGACACGGACGGGGAGGGAGCTCCCAGCCCCGCGCCCCCGGGCGCGGCTTCTGTCTGTCTGTCCATCTCCGGGGCAGGCACGGCGCTGGCCCACACGGCAAAGATGCCCCAAAAGCGTCGTGTATGAGCACAGCGAGTTATAAATCCAACCCCCGGATGAGCTGTATGTATGTAAGAGCACCAAAGGATCTTACGTTGCCTCCAAGCCTTAATTATCTGACTGAATCTGGCCTAACCTGCTTATCTCCTGCGCGTTACTCACAGGGCTCTGGCAGGAGGAGGTGTCGGTGAATACAGGACAGCTTTGGAGCCAACACCTTTGCCGGTTCAACTGGCAGGAGTTGAGGCTTAATCATGGGCAGAAATGGGGAGGGGGGGGGTTTCCTCCTTCCCAGCCTGTCTCTCCTTAACAGATCCAGCTGACTCCAACTCCTGCTCTCTCCAGCCAAGGTGAGCCAGTTTCCTTTCCAGCCATTCCACTCCCATTCCCCAAATTCAATAGCCCAACTCCACCTATGGTTAAGGACGCCAGGCAGGAGCTTGGCTGCTGGAGCTGTCTTGACTATGGAGATATAGCAGCATCTGTCAGAAAATCTATGTGAAAACAGTGCCCGTGCCAGCAAATGGAAACTCTAGCTTTCTAATCAGCTACATTTAATTTGGTTTGATATATTTAACTTGTTTTTTTTTTCTCCCACGATTGGCAAATGTGTTATTCTTCCACAGAAATGAAAACAACCTGCAATTTACTGGATTGCTTTACAGAGCCTTGGTGCAAAGAAGTGTATGTCATTATGACATCTGATATCTTTCAGTGTCATTAATTGTCTTCAAGCGAGGGATGGAAAGCCTTATACCCCATTTTTTCCCCTCCTACTCCATCAGAATTGGTTCACTGTTGTGGGAGTGCTGGGCAGACCCAGTTCAGATTTGTCTCCATCCGGAGTCTGGGTCATTCGGAAACTCTAATCCTTAACTAAAAGGAAATGATAAAAATACCCATGAAATTAATTTTCACACCTGCAGTTGGAATTAATAATGGCAAGCAGAGTGGCATCCTATTTCAGCTCCCTTGAGGTGACTAACAGTCTTGGTCATTAATATAATCCCAACCACCAGAGGAATTCACTGTCTGAGGGATCTACCATGAAAAACAAATGATCCCCAGAGCTATGCCTGCACAATGGAAACTGGCTTTAGTCATGCATTAGTCATTTTATCACAAGATTGTATTTTTGCGCTGGGAAGTTTGCGCTCTGATATTAAAAGACAACAGAACAGAACAACAGCATTTGACTTGGTAATTTGCACACAGGGTTTGATTATATTTGAGCTTCCTTGCTTTAGAAGGATGTGTGTAAATGACTAAGAGCAATAAACGAAGTCTTCTAAGTGTGAGGCTTTCTCATGCAAAGTTCACATGCATTTATTACTGTCTGTGCTTAGCATCCATCCTGCATATATCTGTGGGTGATGCTTGTACTTCATCTTGATAAGGGAGTGGTCTATTGCTAAAATGCTGCTTGAATTTTCCCCTGATTCTGCTTTTCTCCCTTAATTGCAAGGGATGAAATGTGTCAAGTGTCTGCTTCACTCGGCTGGGAATCACGGTACTGCCTCTGCAATTTCCCAGCCTTCAAAGATGACATGCAGCTAGCAAACTATAAAGCTAAGCGACTGCTCGGTGGCTCTGAGCTGCCTTCAAAAGGCATTTGCTTCTAGCACTGGAGCAGCATTAGGACTTCAAGCAGGGTGCAGAATAGGTGTGCACTCGAATCCTTCAGCAGAACCATCTTTCAGAAGGACTTTCTCTAATTATGTTTGTTTAATCCTGCCCTAATGGCCACACGTGATACGCTCTGAGTGTCTGAAATGCTTCAGCTTTATTCTCCTCAGCTCTCAAGACCAGCTTGGCTTGTGAAAAGCAAGAAACTATTCCCCGTGCCCCAGGAACCATCTGCTCAGGGTGTGAGCACATTTCTGCAACTATTTATAATTGTAACACAATGAAGGTGGTCTCTTCTCTCTTCTAAATGTAAAGTCTGATATGTTTTGTTGGTTTTTTTTGGTTTTGTTTTTGTGGGTTGTTTTGTTTTGTTTTGTTTTGTTTTGTTTTTTAAGGCAGTACACACCTATCACACAGCGCTACCTGTATTTTTCTGGGAGACAGTAATAACCTTGTGGTGCTGCTGAAGAGGTCTTCCTATACTTCAAGATGTTTAGTTGCATATTTACTATGCCATACAAAGGAGCTTAAAGTTCTTTAGCAGTGGTGCAGCACAAGATTTAGAGAGAGGGTTGGAGATACAGGCTTGTCTCCCTGTAATTTGTACAGACATTTCAGCCACAGCTTTTTCCTTTCCATTTAGAGCAGTTACTAGGATCAGTTGCTGTGAATGTAGCTTGTGTTATTCCCTGTGGAGTAGGAGACAGGTAGGGCAGTTTCTCTCTTTATTCCTTCTGTCCTCTCTACAGATTTACACCTTTTATAGCTGTTAAGGCAACTACCAAACTACTTAGAGACTGGCCTCGTGCAGTGGCAGGCTAGCACTTTCTGGGTTAGTTTAGCCCCAGCAGGTTTAGATTCTATCCCCTGCAGTCTCCTCTAACAGGGATTCATTTTTTTTATCTGCCTGAAATTCAAGGTTCAGCCTAAAGATGATTCCAGCAGCACCTGGCAAAGTCTTTTTGCGAGATATGATCAAAAATCAAGCTCTAGGAGCCACTAATAAAAAAGCAATATGCCATAAGGTTTCTGTAGTTCTCTGGATGACTCAAATAGCCTGCCATTAGTAAATCTAGCCTTGCGAATTTAAGGGAAAGATAGCCATCGTGCCACATTATTCTGGAAGTACAGCTGGGAATACAAGGCTGGCTGTAGCTGGGTGAGCACTGTCTCAGAAGAATTGGGTTATCCACACCTTCATATCACCAAAATTAAACAGGTCAGTACAGAAAGGGGCACTTCACTCCACAAAGGTCATGTAGTGCCTTGTGTTGCATGGGTCAAGCTACCGCATGTGAACCCTGATGCCTGGTTGCTCTGCTGCTACATAGCATTCCTGGTATTAGGAAAAATTTGCACCCCCATGTCAACCCACTCCAGCAGTTGCCAGCTGCACAGATTAATTTTTAACCTCCCTTTCGTTTTCCAGGGCTAAGGCAGATGAGTAAACACTTCACACCAAGCCTCAGCTGGGCAAACTGTTGTTAGTTCAGTGGAGGTGACAGTTCCTGAGTGTCCCTCCCTTCATTCCCAGACCCCTTTTCTTTATTTTTGTGTTTTTATTGAAGTTTCATTCTGCCTGCTGGCCAGACACCAGTGAGAATTCCTCTGATGCTTGTTCACAGCAAAGGTGCTGCAAAACTGCAGTTATCTGAGTGGAGGAGAGCTGCTACAGGATTTCCTCATGGGAAAAAAAAAAATAAATTCAGTTTTAGGCTTCTGGTGGCTTCTCTGCAAGATAACTAAACTTTGCATACAGCACTATCTGGAACTTGATCTTGGGGTCAGAAGTACAAGCACGCAAAGTCTGCCTAAGCGAGAATGACGCGTAAACCCCCTCGTTATCTTCCCTATCACTTGCTTGAACAATACCCAGGTTTGGAGAGGGTCATCCTCCCTTATTTTGGACAGGAATGGCAGCTGGCAGGGGTAGCAGAAGGGCTTCCTTATCTTCCCAATTTGAAGCATAAAACTGGGCTTAAATGTCCTGGCTATTTGTCCTGCAAACCCAGGCAGGGCACCTGAAAGCCATGAGCCCCAACACTCATGGCACCCAGAGTGAAAGTCTGATGAATAGAATGTAGTAGAAAACTGTCTTTCATTACTTAGCACGTAACTCTTTATTGATGCTACATAAGAATTTTGCCTCATCTGAGGCTGAATAAAAGCAGAGGGAGTTTTTCAACGTTTGGCCCTTCATTTGGGAATTTCAGCTAATAACACTCTGTCCTTCCTCTGTTTCACAAGTCCCCTAACTAATATACTGAGATGTGTGAAAATATTGCTATGACTCATAGCCAGAGCTTCAAAGTCCAAATCCAAACTTCTTTAGAGGCTTGAAGTGGTTGGGGCAAGGGCAAAATTACAAAAATGAAGATGAGATGTGTGAGACTTGCTCTGAGGAGGAAACACCTATAGCATATCAATGCTTTTCAGCATTACCAGACAGGTAGTGGTAAACAGATACAACAAAAGTGTTTAGTACATCAGAATTTCTTCTTAGGAGCAATTTTCATCACCATGTGTCCAATTTAGTAAGATATGAAAAAAATATACAGTATTCTGGTGAGGTGAAGCTATTGGTGTCACCAGAAAACCCAGCTGAAAGCTCAGGGATGGGACATCAGTTAAGGGAGCAGGAAAAAACTGATAGGAAATTAGCAGTACCTGCTACTTAATTTTATCTCATTTTAGGTGTTCTTTCCTCACAGTTCATACTGACAATTAAATATGTATTTCTGGAAAACACAGAGCTGGTGAGGAGGAAAAGGTTGTCATCCGATTCCCTTTGGCTGTCAACCCTACCTAAAGCACGTGCTGCAGAGGCTTAATGAAACTTTTCATTTGGACAGAACACAGTCTGTCCCAAGTACAGCGCTCACGAGTGTCCAGTCATGTGCAATTCAAGGACTTTGTGGTAAACACCACCTCTGTAATGCAGAACAATTAAAGTCATTCTCACCACAGCTGAGCCTGGCTCATTTGTGAACAGGGTGCAGTGAATGTTGTATCAAGCCTGTGATGCTCTGACTGTTTTAGGCATAAACCTTTCAAAGAAGAGAAGACATTGATAAAAAATTGAGGTGCCACAGAAAAGGCCAGATGTTCAACTTTTAGGTCTTTAAAGGGCATGCAAATTTTTTCTTATGACTGAATGTGCATATTACCCATTGATGTGATCACTTATGCATCCAGCTCATCATCTAAATAGGCAAATATCCTATCTTCTGCAGCAACCATACTCAGAATTTAATGCAAAATTCATTCTTTTTGAAAATCAGTCCCCTAGAACACAATGGTAAATCATGCACGATGAAGTGATATGAAGAGAAATGCTGCACTCTTCTTCCGAGGTCTTTATTTCTTTTCTCTAGAAAAATGTCTCCACCTTGATGCTGAAAGCCACAATTATTATTTCTTCATAGTCACACTGTGTCGCTGCTCAGTGGCTCACATCATTGATTGGGCTCCATTATGCTAAATTCTAGAATGCCCAAAGAGCTAAATATAAAGCAGGAGACAACAGATACAAAAATAGATGTGGACCACAAGGTAACCATGAGCCATAGTTACTATGAGCCTGCAGTAGATTTGTCTTCTGAGGGGCAGTGAAGCAAAGCTGGGGTGACTCAGGGCGTGACAAAAGAGCACAAAGGACGAAGGGTTAGTGGTGGTTCTCGCATCACTGAATTACCACACTGAGGGGATTATCCTGCATCATGATAGATGACACGACAGCTTTCATGCAACCCATGATTGAATGATGCCCAAAAATGAGGGTTCTGATCCCACATGATAAACTCACTTGTCTTTTTTTTCTTTCTAAATTTTTTTTCCTATTTTTTTTTCCTTGACAAAGGTAAGATTAATCTCCCAAGAACAGCCAGTTCTCAACTCTGCCATGGTGTTTGGCCTTGTCTTTGTTTCCTGGCTATGGAGTTCCCTGCTAATTTCCTTTTCAACCATGTGACATTTATAGTTACTATGTCTGAACAAATAGAGCAAATTGAATTGCAGATGATATGTAATACAGCATAATATAATATAATAATATCCATGAAATGTACTCTACATTTGTCTATCAGCTTGTTAGCAGCAGTACTGACCTTAACAAGAATTGCTTAGAGTCCCATCTCCAGGCACCAGAATTCTTGAGTCTCTTTGGTATGGAAAGATGCTTTCCATTCATATTATGACCCACTGGATTTAGCTGTTCTCTCACACACAACGACAGATGTATGTAAGAAAAGATATGTAGGAAAGCAAACCTGCCACGATTATCTGTCTCTAAAATGAATGCTCACTCAGGAAGAAAAAACACTCTTCCCCTCGCTAGGAAAACCTAGGCTGTGCTATGTACACAAATAACATGCCCGTGGTTTTGGTGCCATGAAGCATAAATCACAGTTTAGCCCTCTGCAAAAAGCCTCTGTGCACTGAGCTGCTGTGCTCCAGTGCCCGAGGTGCCACCTTCCTGGGAGGAGATGGGCAGAGCTGGAGGAGGTGGTGAGGGGAACCGCGGCGCTCCTGGCGCCGATCTCTGCCCCTGCCACCACTCATCATCTCTGCCAGCACCCAACTGGGACCAAAGCTGAACGTGGCTTTGGTTCTTTTTTTCAGGTGATGTCATTGCAAATCTTGCATTTCTCCTTTTTTAAAGGGTTGTAGGAATTCTGGATCTGTGTCAGGATTGTGATCCCCTGTGCAGGATGGAAAAGGATTTTTAATGAAAACAAGCTTCAGCTGTGAATATTTTAATGCAGTGCCAGAGTGGTAACAGGATGATAAAGTTTTGATAGGCCTGGTACTGGCTTTTATTTTTTTTAAGGGGGAACTCCTCTCTCACTAACAGAAAAAGCATTTTTAATGCCAACATCAATATAAAGTGCTGCTGGGACTTTTATATCTTTTCAATATCAGACCTATGTTCAAGGAGCAAAAATAAATGCAGTGTTCACAACCATTTGAGATTATAGCTGAATAGCTTTCAAAAAGCTCTTACCATGTTTTTATGCACAAAGTATGATTTGGAGGTTGGGAATGGAAAATGAGGGAACTGGAGGGGAGGGGAATCTTTTTGTTAATTTATAGATGCTAGCTGAGATGTTTAAGACGAATCTTACCAGGGTCACAAAATGGTGTGGAGATCGGTTTATTTTGCAAATAGCAGAAGTTCATCTCCTTCTTTCCATCTTTTTTTTTTAATTATTTTTTTTTTCTGGCAGCGTCAATAAATTTGTTTGATGCACTTTAAATGTTTAATTAAAACATTATGTTAGCACATTTACTGTAAGTGATAAAAACACTTTGGAGGTGGTCTTAAAGCAATTGGTGGCTCTGAAATTGCTAGACATGCACCAGTAAATCAGATACAAAGTCCATAAATTGGAACGATTCTCTTTCAGGCCTGTGCCATTTCACAGATATTAAAGCTGCTTAATTTAATTCCTCAGTAATGTGGAATGTGTACAGCAGCTGATGTCACTTCTTCAGACTGATTGTTTAAGGTCATATAAACTCAGGCCTACAGAGCACAGGATAGAAATTCCCTCTTACATTAATACTGTTTATAATTCAGTTCTCCTTCAATCCCTTAATCAGAAAAGAAATGTTTATTGTGTGATATTGCTATAAAATAAGTAGGAATTGTAATGAGCACTTGAAAAAGTAGAAAAAATATCCACTAAATCACAGCTACTGGTACCAAATGTCTCTTCTTTTTAAGCAGGCTTGTTCAACTTAAAAGGAAAACTTGTTTTTAATGCAAAGAAGTCACTCATAAATGGAATTCAACTGTATTTTGTAAAGTAAAAAATACAAAGGAAAAGTAAAAGCTACTGTAAACTATTCTTTGCAAATGAGTTTGTTCCCCAGCAGTAGCACTGCCCCATATTTACCTGATGAAATCTATAACCAGCTGAAGTCAATGGGTGTTTTGCTGCTTCCTCCCATTAGAAGGGCTCATGCTTTTAGGAATTGCATAGGTAGCATCTTTAACAATATGCAAGGGATAGCATCTGCTGCTCCACTGCTGTTTTAATACCTGCATTCAAAACACAATTGTAATAAAAGCTTCAAAACAAATTATTACAATTGGCTTCTTTGCCTATGTTGGAAATCTTTACTGAATCAAATTAATACAGAATATAAATATCACAATTAGATTTCACCAAGATGAGCAAGGAATGAATTTTCCTTCTCCAGCTAAGAAAGTAGATTTTCTTGAGAAATCTCTGAGTCAGCATTTCTTGCAAGATGAACCTTTTTCCCCTTCCCCCAACAGTGTCAATAGCTGAGAAGTCAATGATTTCCAAGGATGTCACGGATAACTTGCAATAGGAAAGGTAAAAGTTCACTCATTTTGGTGTGTACATAACCTATTTCAGTCATCTTTAACAATATGTAACATGAAAATCTTAGCATGGAAAACTTGACTAGATGTCATGTCCCCTCCTCATAAAAGCAAAGCTGTGTGACAAGTTTGTCCCAGGATGCAGGAGAAAAATTAGCTCCATTAGAGGCCAGACTCTGGAGCAGCAGGAGCTCTTCATGAATTGCTCTGCTGCAGGAGCAACTGGGTAGATGGTTTCTTGACATGAGGGCTTCCAGGGCTGTGAATATTTTGTTTTTTATTCTCTGCAGTGAGTGGTACCTCCAAGTCCTGACTCATGGCTGAGATCAATGCCATGCCAGGGATAAAGCAGCAGAGTACAACACATGCTGGTGTGGGTGATGTCAGAGGAGTGTGTTGGTGAAAATGATCCTGTCGTCTTCAGTGTGTTTTTAATTCATATTTGCTCTCTTTCCTGATGAAACCACGTTTTTACCACCAGCATGAGGTAGAATGGATTTTTATCTCTCATGCATCAACCGAGTTATCAGCACGTTCTAATTACACTGTGTTGTGAGAAGCAGCAAGAGCACAGCTGGATGTTCCGACTCCAGATCTGAGGTGTCTGCAAGACAGACATTTAAGAAAATAACTAAATACTGAGGCTCATTAGACCATGTAATATTTAAAGCAGGGTTGAATTTGTCTCATGAACTCTGTCCTGTGTGGTCAAATTCCAACTGAATCTCTGCCTGCCCTACTATTAATCACTTTTTGGATCAAGAGACGAAATCACCTCTCCAACATTCTTAAGCAAATGTGTGTTTTTTCCATAAACAAACAAAGAAATCAAAACTATTTATCTTAACTTGTTGATTTGTCCAAGTTGTCTCATCCCAGATATAATGACTATCCCAAATATTAACAGGAAAAATTCTTCATAACAGCTGCACCTATTTTAAAGCTGTTATTTTCTTCCATCTTATGTTTTACTGGTTGCAGTCTTTAATGGTTAAATAGAGAAACTAAGGAGTAAAATCTGGATAATCTCACCCATCTTCACCTGACCTATTTTAGATTCTCATAACTGTCAAAAGAAACAGAGAAACCAACTGTTGCCACACATAGTGAGGCCTTCACTGATAAACTCTGACAGAGCCCTGTCAAGCTTCAAAGTAATTTTCAGCAGAAATTAATACTCTGCATTAGAGTCATTTGCAGAAGAAATTAAGTAAGTGCACTGGAGTAATTTATGTCACCATTTCCAAAAGGAATAATAGTTGATTCTATATTTGTAATAAAGAGAATTCATAACTGAAAATTAAATCCCAGATTGTGGCAGTTCAAATTTGATCACTGTGCTTCATATAAAGAGAAAAGCAAAATGTTATCATCAAGTAAGAGTCCAACCAGAGTTTCAAAGTACCTGTACTGGAAAAATATCATGAGGTGTTCTCACAAATCATGAGCATCATACCTAGGTACTATGAATTTTGATAATGTGTAGTCATTATACACATACATATAAAATACATAACACTTATATTTGTCATAGGTTAAAATGCTTTACTTAAGCATCAATATTTGTATCTAACTGAGCATAGCAGCCCTCAATGTAAGTTTAAGGCCCTTGGGATTTCTCCCCCCCACCCTTTTTTTTCTGGAAAACTACATTTTTAAACAGTTTTGATATTTCATAATATAGTTTGTGACAGGGCTATTTCACCACTCACTAACGTGGGCTGCGGTGTCATCACATAGTCCCTAACACTGTGTCAGTGTGAGTCTATGGAGAAGACATCAAGATGTCAACAGATTCCGAAAGGGGAAAGGGTGTCAGTGCAAGTTTGCAGAGACACAGTGGTGTGTGAAGAGGAGGAATGCTGGCTGTGCAGCACTTCTGGACAAAGGCTCGCTCATCCCAGGAGCCTCTGAAGAAGCATGTGTTGTATTTGAGGAAGCAACCAGGTAATTGTGATATTTTCAAGCATTAAGGAATTTTAAAATAATTTTTTAACAACCTGATATATAACAGGAAGTCTCACTGTAACAGTAAGAGCAGGTGATTAAATAGTGACACAGTGCTGAAGAAGAGGAGAGATGAGCAGTCTCTTGGGTTGTGCAGGGCTGTCCTTGAAACGTTTCCTTCCTGCCTTTTGCAGGTCAGTGGAGGATGCAGCACCCTCCTGAAGGATTTGCCCAGCCCATGGGCAGCTCAGAACAGCAGCCAGCAACACCAGGCAGGAGTCTCCATCTGGAACCAAGGGACCACATCCACCACAGCCTCAGTGCGCAGATAGTGCTTATGGTGCATGGTGGTACCCGCCAATTCACTGAGATCACTGAGGGCAGACTGAAAGGTTCATTTATTTTTGTGCAACTGGCCAAAGCCCTCAGGGATGCACAGCCCCACCAGTCTCTGCAAGAGCTTGTCTTTCCTCACCCCAACCCCGTTTCTTAAAACATCCAGCCCTGCACCTCCCCTTCCCACGTGCTGCCTCTTCTCCCAGCTGTGCCGAGCTCTGTCCAGTGCTGGGAACAGGGAGCTTTCCCATAGCCCTGTTTCCTGCACGCTCTTGGAAAGGACACCCCACCATTTCAGGAACACAGCTCCTCAGTGTTGAGTTACATTTTTTAGCCCAGACATCTGGAATGTATCATATAGAGGCCAGATTTGAGGAGTATCTTCATTTTATGCTGCCTGCAGGAAAGAGGAAGGCTAAGGGTTCACTTACTGCAGCACAGATGAGCTCTAATTACTTTCTGTTTAATTAGTGGACCATGTAAAGGTGCATGTTGACATGTGGTCCACCAAAGTCCTTTCTGACCCTCAGTGAGGAAGTCCCTCCATCAACATATGTTGCATCAGAGCAAAACTGAGGTAGAAGGATACAGATACCTGTTGGTTGTGACCTGACTGGGACCAGATTTCCATAGGTACCTCCATATTTTAGGAATGGATGCTTCTTCAAGTGTCTTGAAGGTCGATTGTCTAAAGTGGTTGAGGCAACTGAAATCCTAAGATTCAGAAAACTTTCAGCAAGGGCAGGATTCCAAAGCACTCAGGTTCCACACTCTGACTGGTAGTGTGAATATGTGTCAAAATCAGGTGCTCCCTGCCCTCTCCCCAGTTGACAAATGGGACCACACCACTGAGTGTTGTGAAAATAAGGATAAAAACAAAAAACAAGCCTTACTACACCCATTTATCAGTGCAAAATGGAAAACAACCCAGAGTTCCATGCACCAAAGAGATGAGAGTCCCAATTGTCCTGACCTTGGGTGGCGGGTTTTTCCCCCCTTTTGCTGTGATTTCTCAGGGAGGGATTTTTGTCATTACCACAGGCGAGGTCTCCTGGGCACGGAGCTGTGGCTGCTGCTGAGAGCAGCAAAGCCAAACTCACCACTGGTGCAGCTCCACCAAAGCTCCCAGCCTCACAGAAGGGACTAATTTGGCCTTGTGTATTTTGAATAAATTGTTAACTCTTCTCGGCATGAAGAAGTGATTATTGAAAAGTTTGCCTCCACATACAAATGCAAATGACAGTCGAAGAACACGTGAATGTTAATCTTCCAAACCAAGTACGTAGACAAATGCTAGTCATTAGAAACATTTCCGTGCATTTATATTAGGCTGTCCTCTAAAAGACTTTTCAGACAAATATGTCATCAAGATATTCAAAACCATGTAATCTTATCCAAAGTTTCATCTATCAACAGTACAGTTTTCATCTCTCGCAGCTGTGTGTCAGAATGTGCAGGCAGATTAGCCAGCTGATAGCAAGGGGGGAAGGGAAAGAGGGGCTCTGTCATCATCAAGAAATTCTGCTGGGGAGAAGAGACTCTTGCTGTTGATTTTTAAAAAATCTCCCCAAGAACCCTTTCTGTGCAGGGATGCAGAGTGTATTTGTAAAGGTTTTAATTTTTTGATGGGAGTTGGCGCTCCCCCCTGCTCAAAGCCCCCCTCCCCCTGCTTCCCCTTCCCTGCAGAGGGTAAGTTCTCATAGCAAAAAACATCCTGAGCATAATTGTGTCTCTGGTATCTGTGGCAAAGAGTCCCCCTCCACAGCAGATTAATTCACCAGATTTCTTGTACCTTCATAGGCCCACAGAGAACTTGATAAAACCCAAATCCAGATGGTTTGAACTCCAGCTGCACCCTTCACCTTCCTCAAAGGGCAAATCCCCACACAGGACCCTTCTCTTCATAGAGCCAGAGGGATCACTTCAGGGAAAAGAAAAAAAAGTTTACATTAACACTTTTCAGCAAATTCTGTAATTCTGTTGTTTCAAGGAGAGAGATGAATGATGACATGTATGGGCTTCTGATAAAGATGCAAAGAGATAGGGCTGAAACATACAGTAAAATGCTGTGAAATGATTCCCCAATATGAGATTCAATATGCTGCCACTGTTGTCTATGAGACAATGGCTTTGAATCCATGCATATGAATTCATGCATAATCTTTGAGTGTATTCATTTTTAAATACATTCTTTCAAGTGGATTTTAGCATTACTGAGTAGCTCTAGCTTGACAGCACTTGAAGAAAATGTTTTCAAATTTGGGGAGATGGGAAAGTTTTTAAAAAATGCAGAGGAGCAGTGAGGGCTTAACATTGCCTAAAATAGGCTCCTGATTTTCTAGGTATCTTTGAAACCTCTTCTCAAAGCGAAGCCCTAAATCTCCATGTTTAGTGACACAAATCTTGTGCCTTGATTTTCAGACTCTCAAGTACAGTTTATGCTGACCATGTCAAATATTTAACATGTCTGAACATCACTTGTCCCAACAAAACCATCTTCAGGTTTTGGGGTCACATTTTCTTTTGTCCCTTGGGGACAGACAGAAACAAGGACAGTGCTTGGCCGCTGTCAGAGACTCTGATTTCAGCCTAAAGGCATATTTCAGCAGAAAGAAATCTGTTTTGGTGGAGTATCCTACAACATGAACACCTCTCAGCAGTGGGGACTGAATCCAACTGATATCAGTGGGGTACAAGTCACCAAAGCCATAACTGAGGGAGCTGAGCACTATGGGAGGAAGAACCCCAAATCTTGCTCAGATTCCTCTGAGCTTGCCTGGTTCCTTAATTTCAATACCAAATCCATCTTTCTAATGGGAGCATAATGGTTACTCTACTCCCCTAATTTTTCCCTCAGCCTTGGAAATGTGCTTTGGAGGCACTTGAATGGAAAAAAGAATTGAAACACAGAGAAGGAGCCTTTTGAGAGACAACATGGAGGTGTCTTGTGAGGGAGGAAGGAGAATTTGTCTGCTAAAACACAAACCTTAGATGCAAGACAAATTTTAACATCTCCGGAAAAGGAACCCCAATATGGGATTTCTTAAGGCTTCACTTGACAAACTCTAATTTTAAACTCAAAAGCATTTTAAAAACACTTGTGTTGTTAGTGCCTTGCTTGGAAAATTACCATTGTCTTCTCTGAAGAGAAATGGAAAGGAAACAAGGAGCGGGGTGGGAAGGGGAAGATACATTATGTGATGAAACAAGACGTTGCTCCCAGCCTGGGGCTCTCTGCCCGGGCACACACTCCTCCCTGCCAGCCAAGGTCCACGGGGTCAAAACTCGGCCGTAGAGGCTGCCCTGAGCTAGTGTTTACCTAGAGGAGCCACTGCAGCCTCCCAGGAAATAATCCACATTTCCAAATGAGCCTGCATGCCCGAATATTTATTTGCTAGTTAGGTGGTAATGGCTCTAGAGTGGTTGTCACAGCCTTTTGGGGACAGTGTGCAACTTGTACAGCTACACGGGGTTTGTGTACCAGGTGAGGCATTAATCTGGTTAGCTGGAGTACTATGGTCTGTCCACAAATCATTAATGCTGGCTCCAATGCTGAATCCTGTTAGCACGTGTACTTCAGGGCTGGCCTGTCAGCACAGTCCCACGTAACAGTTATTTAGGCCAGAAAGATCTGCAGACCTCTCCCTACTCCATTCTTACTGCTGGCCATGCTGCCAGACCAGCAGAAACCAGCAGAAAAGTGCAAGGCATGGGATCACGGGTGGAGGCTTTGGAGTGAGGGCTGCAGCAGGGAAAGGCGGAGGAGAGCGAGAATCTGCCGAAACAAGCAGGAGTGGTGCGGCTTTCAGAAGACAGGGGCACCGAGCAGCAGGGAGCAGAGCTTGCTGGAGTGGTTTTTAAAGATGGCTTAGGAAACAGGCTTTGATTTTAGCAGCCGGTTCTACCAACAGAGACCAAACTGCCCTGGGCACAGCTCTGTCCTTTTTCTGCGCCTACACACCACCACAAGCCACAAAGCACTCACCAAGACTGTATAACAAACTTAACTTCAAAAGACCAAAAGCCACAAGAAACACAGTGTCCCACAAGAAGGGAGCAGGAGCACAAAGAGAGATAGTAGTAATGATTTCCCCAGATTCCTTTCTGTGAAAAGAGAGAAGTGGGCAGCCAGGAGGTTTATGATAGGCTTCCACATCTTCTTTCAGTTCCCAGAGCTGCTCCAGCTCCCCTTCAGGTTCCCAGCTTCAGCCAGGGGATACAGAAATACAGTGAGGACTCCAAGTAATCATGCAGAAGTTTTTTGCTTCCAGTGAGTACTAGGAATCTCTTTCTAATCTCATCAGAGCTGTCTTACTCTGATGGCAAACAAACAATGAATAGCAGGAGTTCTGCTCTGCCCATGGCCATGACCTCGTTCAGCTCAAGGGATGCCAACAGAATCTGTGAGGACTAAGGCTGGTGTTCTCCCTCTCAGTCTTGTCACACATCTTTTTCTTCAGAATGGCTGGAGTCAGAGATGTGGTCTTGACTTTGCCTTCGTTGAGAGCAGCATGGAGTTTCCATTAAGGAATCTGCTCTTAGAAGCTTATTGGAAAAAGTTGCTTGCACAAGATGTGGTTGCTGGGTGTGCACCCCTGCCCCATGCCCTGCCTCCGCCTGCTGCGGTGTTCACAGCCCCCTCTCACAGCAGAACTCAGAGGTTGCTCTTTAGGGAAGGACATTTTCCCCCACTAGTGCACTGGTGGTGTCCCTGGCAGTGTCATCTGTGGTTTGCACATTGCAGGCAAAATCAAAAGAGCTCCCCTCCTAACTCATAACAGGCTGTATGTCACTGAGATGGATTTACCATTGGCTGGCTCCACTGCACAGCCCAGATTAAAACCAAAACAGAAAAAATCCCCAGTGTTGTGTGTAATCAGGGATGTGAACACAGGCCCAGAAGTTGCACATCCCACACTAGACAAGCCAAGCCGTACAGAGATAACAAAAGTTCAATAACTCCTTCAGCAGATTGAGCACTTGATTACCCTGAACAATCTGCTTCAAAGAGCTGCAGCCTTGCCAGGGGGGGATTCATTCAGCCTTCCTCAAGCCAGGAAGCCACCTCTGATACTGCACCATGGGCTGGGAAGCCTCCAAACACCTCCAGGAACTCCTGGAGGTGCTTTTGTCCAGGAGAGGATGCCTCTTCAGACGTGGGGAGCTCAGCCTGCTTTCAGAAGGTTTTTCAGGCCAACAGAGGCACCTGAAGACTTAGAGAAAGATGACACTGCCAGATGGCTCAGCCCAGGGAGAGGATGAAATGAAGGCTGCGGGGGATGCATACACTGATTTCTCCAAAGACTTATAACCACGATGAAGAAAGAAATAGCTCTGCCACAAGAGAGTCTGATGAGAAAAGTCATTTGCTACTGAAATGTAATTTAAAAAATGTATTTAATACCACTTAACAACACAAGCCTGTAATATCCTCTTATCTAAACTGCTTGTGGATTACTTGCTTTTCACTTACTAACCTACCCAATAATTTCTACAAAAAATAAAAATACAGGTCAGGCTTTTGCTACCAGATTTAGTTATTTTACTACCAGACAAAGATGAGCCAGAATGGTTATCAAGAAAAATAAGGGGGGAAAAGAGAATTGGGAAATCTTAGACATTGTATTAAAACAACAGTTTTTAGGGTGTTTGATTTACTATTCAACTGTGCGCAGCTGCTGCTGTGAGAAATAGGAAGCATGCCAAGGGAAAGAGATGGGGGAAAAAATTAACGGGTGGGGGAGGTTTGCAGAATCAACTGGTTAATGAGATATGAAATTTTTTATGAGTAAGCCCCTGCTGAAAAGCACTTGTTTGTTTGAACCAGCATACTGCTTACCCACTGACACGGCAATGCGGGTTCTCTCTCCCAATGACTTAATCACCAAATGTGAAATTTAGACAGCATTTGGGTTTTTCATGCACTGGTTTAGATTCCCTGTGATTCCCCCTCCTTATCTTGGAGCAAGCTAAAACCTGCTGGAGTCCTGGCGCAGGCTTCTCCCGCTCTGCAGGCTGCAGTGCTCTGTGTGAAGGGGAGCACTTTCCACGGGGAGGGCAGTAAATGACTTGAGTCCTAGCACGGTGTAGGGAGGAATCTCATCAGAGTGAGGTAAGAGCTGTGGGTTTGAACGCCTTCAGGAGGAGGGCAGGAGGAAAGTGGTGCTCTCAGCATCCCAGGCTGGTTCTACCTTCCCTACTGCTGCATTACAGAGCAGAGCAGAGCTTTCCTTTCTCCACTTTTTGGTAAAGGATTCGGGTTTCAAATGTACGTGGAAGATACACAACCAGGATTTTTTGAAAATGGAAAGCTCTCTGCTTGGTGCTGAGGAAAGTCCCTAAATCTTTTAAAAATCCACACCTTCACTTGGCTTTCCCTGCAAGACCACTTAGGCAGTCCCCTGTTGACTGTCCTCATCTGGGTGAATCCCATTCCTGGGCTCTGAGCATTTTGCAGATTTCACCTGGAAACCTAAGCACCAAAGTCAGGATTATTCAGCACCCTGAATTTAGGAACTGTTTTACTGCGTCTTGATCTACTTTTGCATAACCTAAACCTTGTTTTTTAGTCTAAGGGAAAAAATACTTCAGTCTCCTCAGAACAAACTTGACTTGTTTGCAATAATCTCTGGGGTTATATTTTTGCCAATTTCTGCTGTGAGGAGCCCCATCATATTTACAGATGTCGCTGCCATTGCTTGGTGGTTTTCTTGTAAGTGTCAAAGGTTCAACAATTTTTGAGAAAAATAAATGTCCCAAATTCTCTAAAAACACACACCCTGAGATGCAGAGCTCAAGTCTGTACCAAAACCTGGCCTGTGATATTCCCTATGAGGAGGAGGGAATGGGCATCATTAGAAGTCCTGGTTTTCCTCTTGGTTTACTCATTGCTGAAAGTCTGATGCTGGAGAAACTTTTGAACTCGAAATGCTCATTTGCAGTTGGTTGATAAACTCCCCCAAACAATGTTTTATTGTCATGTAGATTCAACCATATCTACTGCTATGAGGCAGCTAATGGGCTTGGCTCCAGTCTGTTCCTCATGATATTAATGAAGGGTTCTTTTCTAGAACCTGTTCAAATAAAAAGCATTTAAAGGAAGGGATTAAAGCACTATGCAGTACCCCTTTACAACAGAGCCCTGTGAATGGCCCTGTTTGCATCTGCTGCATGGTCAGGAGAGCTCTCATTGTGTCGGCACCCCAAAAGGCCCCACTGCAGAATATTAGACTTGAGAAGTCATTTATTGGGATCTTATCTTGCATGCCTAATTGAGATGTCAGGCCACTGCATTTAAACTATAACTTGCAGACTAATTAAAGGCAACAACTTAGTGCTTACCTAGGGATTCAGGGAGATTGCATGATGACCTGCCTGTTTTGTAAGGAAAGATTAAATAGATTGAACTAAACAATGTCTGTATTTTTCTGGTGATATCTAGTTTGGGGGAGTAATCCCACTTTATCCCCAAACATAAACCTTTTTGTTATCCCGTGGGACATAACCTAGAGGTGCCTTATAGACCTTTTCACCTGGCTTTGATGTCCTAACAGTTACCAGCTTTAAGCTTGTTGTTTTCCTGTTTTATCTTTGCCTGAATTGTTTCCAAGCATCTATCTGGTTAGCGGGAAAGCCTCACTTTGCTGCAGGCAAAACGGCAAATGAAACCAAAAAAAGTTTTGTATATGTTTTGTTTCCTTTTGTTTACAAATGCATGTCATCTTATAACTCCAAATTCTAATCTTTGCATTGAACAGTACATGGGATGCTCCTGCAGAATAACAGATCTGCAATGGCAAGTTAAAAGCTATGGAGTCACTGCTGGGACAACAGGAAGCAGGAGGCAGTTTTCCTGTCTTCATGAAGGTGATGATGATGCCTTGATTTCACATGGGAAGGAAGGATGGAGGCAGGCACTAAATATGAAAAGCAGAAGTTTATTTGACAGTGTTATGAGGAGGGTAACTGGATGCAAATATTTGACATTGACACGATGGAATGCTGTAAAAATTTAATTAGATGGGTACATTAGTCATAGTTGTGTTAGGGCGTTCATACACTGCATGCAAAAATGCATGCTCCAGTACGAAAGAAATATTTAAGTCCTTCCTGTAAATACCATTTCCCTCATTATTGGGAAATGCGGTCTCAGAGGGACCATTGACCATGTCATTGTATTTACAAAAGTATGGTTAGAATGAGATTAACAGCATTAATGGGAAGGGTTTTCCTACACAGAGAATGATACCTATTGTATAGGGAAGGTTGTGCAACTGAATTGCAATGAAGTGGGCATATCTGGTTTAATTAGTGGCTGCTATCTGGTTTAATTCAGGGTTCACTTCTACATATTAAAGTCCCTTTAACAGCCTCATGCTCCCTTATACAAGGGCCATTGGTGAGCTCAGATGCAGTGAAGCACTTGGAGAAGTCCCACTGCAATTCTGGCTGCCTCTGGAAACCATTGGGGCATATTTTATGGCTTCACAGCTGTCCCAAGGAGAGCTCAACTGACTGGCTCACTCAGTCTGGGTAGTTAAAAAAAGTTTAAAAAGCTAAAAAAGTGATCCTTTGGGAGTGGGTTTATTTGGGAATTTCATCTGAATCCAGTGCAGATCACTCTGGTTGTGGTATCTCATAGCTCCCAGTATGGATCTGCATGACTGCGGTTAAAAATTTTGATAACTTTCTTAATTTTCAATTTTCAGCTGTATCCAAAATCTTGTAGGGAGATACTTGGATTTCAACTGTCCTTTTCTGCTTTTTGGTGTACAAACAATTTAGTCCACTTATTTAGTCCAAATATTTCCCACAATATTTCCTCCCACAGGCGACTGTGGGGCTGGGCCACAGGCTGAAGAACCCAAATCTTTGCAGAAAAGCTTTGAATGTGAAGGTCAAGGTGGCAATCCAGTTCCAAAGCAAAGAATTGGTAAATCAGTTAGAAATTACAGTTTCAGCACACTCACAACACTCCCTATATCATAGAATGTCTTTGTGTCTTTTGTTGGGAAAAAACGCATATTTCACATAATTTGAAATTATTTCTTTACAGAAATCCCTGCAGAAAAGGAGTTTGGACCATTTCCCTTAGTTTTCTTTCCCTTCAGCTTTACTACATGTGGAAAATAAGATAACATTTTAATTTGACAGTGTTCATTTAGTAGTAAATAAGCAAATAATTGGTCATGTTTTATTTCAAACAGTGTTTCAGTTCTGGTGCCATGTGTGACATTTAAAAGTAATTATGAGATTGAGATACCGGATAGAAAAGGGATAAAAACAAAGGATGACTCAAACAAAATCAACTAATACTTTATCTTAATCAGTGTTTGGATTGTTCTGATGAATTTGATATCAAAGTTACAGAAAAAGAGAAGGCTATACTGGTTACCAGTTCATTTCCCAGAATTCAGGGAATTTTCAAAGAGGATAATGTTGTCTGTAATTACCTGTAAGCATATGAAAAAGGAAGATGCGTAACTTCTAAGCAGAACAATTCTAACGCTAGATAATCTCATGTGCAAATACCATGAGTCTATGTTGGGAAGAGTGTGTATGTATATGTTTAGGATTATATACATAAAATAATGAACAGCAGCCTGTGCTTTCGGTTGAAACATCAAAACATGCATCCAAATTCTCCTTCAGTCTGGTATACTATTTACACCAATTGGGAAAAAAAAAAGAAAAAAGTCACACTGGAAAGACACACAAAATGAAGTCCAAAACCACAATTTGCTTTAAGAAGACTTTATTTTCTAAATCTCAAATATAGAATGACGACCTCACAAAGAGGCTTGCCCTTTAATGTCATGTTGGCTATTTGAAATCAGTAGATCAGTCAGACCAACTGAATTGCTCTATCGGAAAGGATAACCAGCCAAATGACCACACATTGATTGCAGCACAGATGCATCTACACTGAATGTTTTTAAATAAGTCAAAAAAAAAAAAAAACCAAAACCCCAAACTACTCTGCTGTAAAACATCTGTTGTTAACTGCCCCAGAAAAGTCACAGTGAGAAGCAGTTTGGGGCTTTAAGGGTATTTTGCCATGGATGAAAGATACAGCTAAAAACTGCATCTACTCAAACCTTGGCATCTCAAGAAATTTTAGGGATCTCTGCAGGAACACTACTGGTGGATAAAAGTCTCAAGAGATTTGGCTCCAAGGACATACTTAACCATTGATCCTGCTACACTCAGCAAGTGACAAGGAGGGATTTTAATTTGTTCAGCTTTGAAGAAAAGGGAGTCACTCAAGAAGAGCAAGACAGAGAATGAAATCAAATCAAATAAAAAATATTCCACATAAAAATGTGTAAAATTAGCAAATGGTAGCCAGTATTACACTGAGCAATAATCTTCAAAAGGACGTGCAGCAAAGAGACCTTATTTTACATGGGTCTTTTGAAACCGTATGGAATAAAAGTTCTTTTAAGGCTGGTAGAATGATGGTAAAGAAAAGCAAAATTTTATCATGGTAACATTATCATAGGCAAGGAAGTAAGTTTAAATAGAATGCAGCAACTTAAACATACAAAGAGTGAGAAAGATGATGATGAGACTACAGCAGAGTGGTTTGGATGGAAGTAAGATGTATAAGTGACTTGTTTTGGGCTGTGTGCCCTCAGACACCACGTCAACACACACCAACACCACCTGAGCAGGCAGGGTGAAATCAAGGTCCTAACACACAGTTTTTCAGTTTACCTGTCTGTTAATCATATTGATGTATTTTTAAGTTCAATTAAAACCAAGGCTCCCACTATCATACAAGCTGTAGTTCTTTAGTGACTTAAGAATTTAAGTCCCTTTTGAAAAAGTCTGACAGACTCTTTTGAAAATTGGATTCATAATTAGTAAACCAGACAACTGGACTCTTAAGATCATTAGAAAGATATTAGGTAGAAACTTCAAAGTCAATGGGATTTGTACACCTTAGTCACATAAGTTCCTATGAAAATTTTTCCTTGATGTCAATCTGCATTCAAATAATTCTCCCTGCACTTGGCTACAATGTGTTTGTCATGACCACTGAGCACAATAAATTGAATCTCAAAAATCCAGTAGGACTAGGAATTAAACAAATGTCTCCTTAAAATATTTTCTTTTTTAAAAGGTAAAAGAAGTTTTGACTATACCACAGGGAGGGGGGAAAAAGTGTCTTGTTAAATGAGACTGAAGTAGTTCCAGCTTGTCCACAGCCTGTTCCCAAGTGAGTGCTGGAAGATCTGAAGGCTGTGACCAACAGAGCCTAGGCAGAAGCAGATGTTGTGTCCAGAGCCCTCACTGTGGAGTTCAATAGCTGGTTTGGTGAATCATTTGAACTGGTCACTTGGGAAGGCCGTGCCTGCTTAGTTTATGGTAAGTTTGAACACTCCAGTATTTGAACAGCATATTCTTACCTCTTACTGGAAAAAAGAGGCTGTGTTTGTAAATAAGATGACAATTTGTACCATATTAGTGTCTTTTGCAACCAACAAAGCATTCCCATTTTCCATAGAAAAGGAACCATTTGCCTGGGAAGAAATATCATCTGGCAGTATTTCTAGAGCCGTGTTTCAAAGAGAAATTTGAAGCCACTCTTGTACAATGCACAGACATTAATCACCAAAAGCGAGATTCTCATAAACAAATTAATCCAAACCAGTAACACAAACCCAGTTCCTCTCCCTTGCAGAGCACTGGTCAGTGTGGAGCACATGAAAATCTGGGACAAAGCCCCTTCACTGACAGAAAAGCACCTGTCCCCACTGCCTGTGCCCTTGCACCTTGCAGCAAGAGCAGAGTGGTGCTGAAGCCTTCCGGCAGTGCAGAACACCAGCGAGGCCAAGGAGACTGAAACAACAAAAATAGCATCAAAGGAAGCAGAGAACAACATCAGGTGCCCGTGGTGGGGCTGCTGGAGGAACGGCCGTGCTGTAGGAGTGTCACCCG
The DNA here is from genome assembly GCA_025920805.1 of Petroica traversi. Lineage (NCBI taxonomy): Eukaryota > Metazoa > Chordata > Aves > Passeriformes > Petroicidae > Petroica > Petroica traversi. Next base: position 3,040,822 of record JAHLSL010000036.1, on the reverse strand, counting down.
AGCGAGGAGATCAATGCTATTAACAGCGAGTCAATCGGTGTCTGTGCAAGCATAGCAGTGCCAGAATGATGACAAATCTCTGCTTCCAAAGGGAGACATCCTTCACCTTGCTGAAAAGTTAGGAAGTGGCTGCTGTGATCAGTTTTGGTGAGGGTTTCTGATCAGTACCTGGACTGCTCTGTCAGATGTCGGGTGCTTTGTGACCTCCTGTGTGGTGGTGCTGCTGCCACGCCAAGAGCCAGAGCTGCTGTGGACACGCAGTGTTTGCTGCTGCCGTTCCACTAAAATGAATAATTACATATCTCCCACTCAAGCTGATTGTTTGGACATGTGAGAGGCAGAGCACAAGAGAGATGCTACCAATAAGGGAGCTTTTATTACAGCTAATCTTGACTCTGAGGAAAACCAGACTGGAGGAATGGCCCAGAAGGGTGGGCTCTGGTCCTGCCATCAATTTGTGGCATCAGCAATGCTTAAGTGGCAGATCTGTGAGCTACTGGGGCACTGAAGCAGACAACTTTTTTATGGAGGGGGGAATGAGAGGACCTTTTTCCAAGCTCATTTAATAGTCCAGTCTGCAAACAATCTTCTCCTCTCTCATTACTGTTCTCCCCTTGTCTCTCCTTCTTGGCATGGTGCCGTTTCCCCCCCCGAGCAGCAGCTGTGCACACTTGAATAGTAAATCAAACACCCTAAAAACTGTTGTTCAAAAATCTTTTCAGATCTTTCTCTCCTCTATTTCTGTTCTCCTTTTTCTTGCTAATGATTAAGGCAATTGGCTCTTTTGAAAATTTTTAATCTGGTGTGATCTAATTCTGTGTTGCTAACAACTTGATGTAACACAATGTCCATCAGTGAAAGGACCTAGAGTCACATCTGGTTCATCAATGCATGAGAAGCTGGGGGATCCATGAGGGGCTTCACATTTCCTCTGGGAGCAGATCTGAGGTCATCTTGTGAAAGGACAAAGAAGATGGTAACAGTCTGGATTTCCAGGAGATAAATAGTAATATAAATACACTCAAGTCAGGGCTGATTTACACTAACCAGGGACCTGAGCCCAACATCTTAAATACCATTTGTTTTTATGGTTTCAAGACCATTTCCACAACAGAAATGCCTAGAGGATTAATATTGTAGAGAGAGGGATGAGGACAGAACAGCAAAATACCAGATAATTAGCACCATGCAGTATATCATATGTTTTTTAGTTGAACTTGACATTCATCACAGAGTAGCAGTGAGTTACTCCCTGGAAAAATGGGTGCATTTTTTCCCCAGAGAAGTTAGATTTACAGAAGGTAACTTAGCTGACAGAAATGCCTGACTCCTGCCCAAAATACCTAGCAGCTTAACTGTTCCTGTATTTTGAAACTATTGCAAGAAACTGGTGTTGCACCTTAAAAAAGATCCAGTTCAGAAACAAACAAAAAAATGTATATAATTCTGGTAATTCCCACTTTATTTGTGTGAGATACTTAAGCCCATGGATGGCTTCTCCCATTGAGGGTGTACATCTGTGAAAGGGATGTGATGGTGGAGCTTTGGCTGTGAAAATACAATGTATGCTTTATTACAAAGAAAACCACAGTTTGAAAACCAGGGAAAACTCTGATTCACCAGCATGACTCACACATGCACTATAGAGCCTGCAATCCCTTTAGCAAAGATTCAAGCCCAGCAGCATGTAAGTACTTGCAAAGAGGACTTATTTTCCTTAAATGAATGATCTTTTCAAGTGCCTTATCTTACTCTTTTTGAAGACAGTGGAAAATCTCTCACTGGACTTTGGCTGAAGACCTTTAAATGCAGAAGGAAAGCCAGTAGATACCATGTAAATATCCACAAAAATTACTCAAAGCCACCATCAAGATAATATTATCCTAGGAGATGGGAAGTGAGATTTCTGAGAAGGCTGTTACAAGCCCAGGAGGACCTGTTACATTGGGTAGTGTCTGATTGGGATTAGTAAAGCTGAACATTTCAGGAAATGAATACTTCAGGGTTCCCACCTTGGCAGAGAATGTTGACATGTCCTCAATTTCAACAAATGAAACTGAGAGGGGATTGGAACTAGGTGATCTTTACAGTCGCTTCCAACCCAAACCATTCTATGAAAGATGCCTGAAAGAAAAAAAAACTAAAAAATTGCAGGGTGGATGTCTTCAGAAAATGGAAACAACTACACTGGAGGCAACAACTTGGTTGACGTCAGCATAAGGGAGTTCAAAAGATTTTCATATCCAGTGATGAAATAATTTTGTTCCATTACTCCAACTCCTGAGACCACTGGTCCCACAGATTATAACAAGGTGCAATACTGGAGTAACGTGGTGAGGAGTCAGGCTGTTAGAGCTGCTGCCTAGTAGAGCATCCACAAGAGGAAAGAAACATCTTTGAGGTATAATTACAACTCATTTTATCTGTTGAGGCTATGAAAAGCAGGGTAAGGATGTGCATGGGCCTTAGAGGGAGGAACTCAAGGTACAGATGCAGGTAAACTTGTTTATTTAACCCTCTCAAATAAGTGGCTTCACTTTCAGAAATGCAAAGCCTCACATTGCTCTCACTCAACCAGACTGACAGGGGAAGAAGCTGGGTTAGTGCTCTTGGTTTCTCACTCACCATCACAACCATACCTGATATACCCATTTTCTCAGCAACGATAAATACTCAATGGTTTATTTTTAATGTCTTTAATATATAAGTTAAGGAACAAAGCTCTTAATTTGGTTTGCAATATTTTGTCCTTTGTTTTAGAATAGAAAACTTTCAGAACATTTTGAAAATTCCCATGAGGAGACTGTCTCAGTTTAGCACACAAGGAAGCTGCACTCACCTTTCCTGTCCATGTTTCTGTGGCTGTGTTGAAGTCACCTCTCTGCCCTGGGTGTTTTTGAAGCCACTAATTCTGGGACTTTCTTCTGCATCCACACACCTTCTGCCTGGGCACACCTGTGTGTGCTCAGCTCTACTGTCTGTGGACTGTGGGCCTTTAGCTGTTCATTTTCCCTGGTTTTTGGACTCTAAGTAGCATCTTAACCTGCCTCTCATCCACCTGTGACAATCCCAAATTGGCTCATCAGGGCAGAGCTTATGTTATGCACAGCAGGGTGATGTTCCTCAGCAGGGAAGTCAGATGGAAGATAAAGTCAACCCAGAGCCTGCACACTCATCTCAACCACACTGCTCATATGAAAGGTCATCTCAGTCCCATAAACCCTCGTGCTTGCATTTCCCAAGCTGACAAACTCCTCATTTGGACTCCAGAGCTGCCTGTAGTCTTTCCATGCTGGAATTGCTTAACTCTGGAGCCAGTGGTGATCATTAATGTAATGTATTGCCTACCATTTCCATGCCATCAGCTAACTTGGCTTTGGACTTCAGTACTTTATACATTACTTCTGGGTAAAAAACAGAGACAGTCCTCTCCATTTCATAATATTATGTTGGGCCTGCAATCTTGTGAAAGGGTAGAGTTGGAAAGTATTATTTATCTTGCTTAGAAAGAACAGAAAGTAGATTAGTAACCATGTATGAAGTGTGTATTAAAGTTAATTAATACCTGTGCAAAACTTCGACATGGGGAATTAACATTGAAAAAAATGGTCTTTTGCACTGTCTGGGAAGAAAGAGCTGCATTTCCGTCCTTGTGACTGATAAACCTCTGCATTCAGAGCTCCTGGTTCTGCAGGTATTAGGTCTATGGTTGACCAGAGAATGCCATTAAGCTGAACTGATTTATTCCACAGTTCACAATGCTACTTCTGAGGGAACAGGGAAGGTGGGAGGCTGCACTAGTGGGAGATGTTATCTGAGGAATGCTGCCCTCAATTTTGGTGGAGATGGGATTTTGCCTTCCTCTTCCTGGCACCCAGCTTGGATCTTCTCTGGAGCAGTTACTCCACAAATCAAGAAATCATGAACACAGACACCTGAATGTGAAGCTGTTCAGGATCCAGCCCAGGGATGTCCAAGGAACTGACATATTAAGGCACATTTATTTCTACAGACTGTGAAAGGAAAACCTCTGGGGTTAGAAACTGTGCTTGTCTCTAACTAAGCAAATTAAAACCTATTTCTGTGGGCCCAATGCCTGTCTCTGGATCCTCAGAAAGAAACTTCAATTATTTGATTGCCATTTCCCCTTTTCACTGTCATCAGTGACAAAATGCAGAAGTACAAAAGCCAGGCAAGGTTTCTCTCCATTTCTTTGCTGCCTCTGTGGGGACATTGTGAGCACTGTCTTTAGAGTTAAATACTGAGGAAACACAAAGAGCTTGTGTTGAGTGGGATAACCCCCCAGAGCCTTTGCTATTGTTACCCTAATCCGGCATCCAGAGCGTCTTGAGCAAGGGTTTTCCTCTGGTGGGAAGTGTTTTCCAGTATTTTCGTCCCAAGATTCCTCTCCTATATTGCTACATAATAAACTTGTCATAAGAGAGATCCTTTTCAGATAGGCATCTGCGTTTATGCTACAGAAATATGTGTTATTTATAGATGAGATTGTGTGTTCACCCTCATAGAGTTAGATCATATCTCAAGGACACACCCCAAGAAAAAGAGAGGGAGGAAGATATTCCATTCTGAGGCAGCCCAGGGAAGAATTCCTCCCTATTTCTGCTTTGCTCCAACACCAAGAGCAGATACATCCCCATGTCTGCATGGACTGGGTTGTGCTGGGGTAGTGCAATTGTTGGCTTTGTCTTTACCCACCCACTGATTTTTGTGTCTAAACCCAATCTCAGAGTAACCACAGAAGTGCCTTTGCCTTTACAGGAGCTCACACTCCACAATCCAGCTCAGGCACTTGTGTTTCTGCATATGGATTCAGGAAGTTATGAACATGAATCTGCACGGCAAGATGAGAGAACACACAAAGAGAAACCCCAACAACAATGAGCATTTAGAATAAATTGCAAATAGAGGTGCATAATTTGTGGTTAGAGAGACTGAGTGCTAGTCATTATTCAGTATCACTCATTTCTTTCCTCCAAATATATGTATGAAAGCCAGGAACAAATAATATTTTTATAAACAGGGAGGAGGTTTTCTTTTTAAAATTAGATTATGTTAAAAAATAATCTAGGATGACTGGAGTGAGATTGTACCTATATGGAGAAATTACTATACAGCTAAGCAATCATTTATCCAAATGTAATGTATAACTTCATAGCAAACAAAAGCTAGACATATTAAGAGTGAATTGTTTACAATAGAGGGTTACATATTAAAATGTATGTATAATTATAACCTTCTCTTAACACCCTCTTGAAGAGAAAAAATTCCAGTTGCAGGCTTTAAAATTCTGTGTCTCAGCTATGGTGGGTGAAGAGCTCTGTGTGTAATGAGAGCAGCAGACACAGGAGGGATTCTTGCAGATTAAAAAAAAAATCAAAGAAAGAGAAACAGCTCCAACAAAAGTGTTTAGCAAAAATTTCTCCTTCTCCATTTGTATCAAAGGAATTCATTGTCATCTCCAGAGACAAACTTGGGGTGAAGTAAATGTGCTTTATTGAAAGCACGACATATGATTTAATCTGATCTCACCAGATTTTCATTCTGGCTCTCAGAAGGTTGCCCTGGTGACATCACACCAGGCGTGATGTCCTCAGCCCACAGGCATCCACGGGGAGCTGTGGAAGAAACTTGGTGTTAGTTGGGAATGGGAAAAGTCGCACATATATTTTGAGGGGTCTGACTAGAGACATCTTTCATCTCTGCCACCGAAGGAAGCCCAGAACCTTGGCCTGGTTTTACACTGACAGCCTCCACCTCCTCCAGAGAACTCTCAGGGACAAGAACACCAACACCACCTTTGCACCAAGCTCCCTCCCCAGAACTTTAGAGAGCACAAGGCAAAGGAGAGTAATTGTAAGGACTTCTGCTATTTAACCTATTCAACCACCATGAGCCACTTCTCAGAGCACTATGGAAAGCAAAAAAAATCAGGTTTATTTCTCTCTTCCCTTTAAGAAGTTTATTAGAATAGATTTCTCATCGCTCATGAAATCCGAGGGGAACGAGAGCAGAGGAAGAACAAAGAATCCCTTAAACAATACATGCCCCTTTTGCTAACAGGCTGGTTATGTCCCCTACAAATCCACAGTAATAAGTGGCATTACTCTATTCCAAAAAGAACCCCCTAAACAGCCTTCTCTGTGCATCTGCTGCCCTTTGTATGCTCACATAATTTTGGCAATAGTATCAAAACCCAACTATTTTCCTTGTCCCATCAAGTTCCCTGTTTTCCTCACAAAAAACCCACTTCTCCTGATAAACAACCTTCCTGAACTTTTCCCCTGTGAGCTGGAGCTTCATTCCCCAATATCCTGCACAGTGCACCAACAATAGTTATATGAAATCTAAGGTCTTCTGGCAGATTAGTAACACAACTTACTGCACTTTTTGGATATTACAGCGCTGGAAACCAGGGAATACAGTAGTTCCGGGGACAGAGGTGTGGAGAGACCTTATTCAGAGAGAGAACTCCACCATAAACGCCATTGCATCTGCAAGACCTGCCAGGAAAATATGAGGAGCCACAATCAACTCAGTATTTGTGCATTTCACACATATTCACATTTCAGTGTAATCTCCGGGTAATCACATTTCAGTATTTTTCGTCCCACTGAATAAATGGATGGGACTTAAAAATCCCTCAGACAACATGGAGTAATAGTTTCCTAACACAGAAGAAGAGCCCTGTCCCTCCAACCCCCTTTTCTAGAGCCAAGTGCAGAAAGGCTGCTCTGCCAAGTGCTCTGGGCAGGTGATGGACTCACCTGAACGAAGACAATGAGAAAGTGAAGACTGACTTGCTTGTTATCACAAGGTTCCCAGCTGCCTCTCACACACATTGGGAGGATAATTTCAGAGGAGCTTTGTTGCAAGTGCCCCTCTTTTCCAATCAGGAGGTATCATCACAGCCAGATAAGCAGCTAACACAGATACCAGCATTCGAGTCATTACAGCGACATGCAATACTACAATTTTCTGGGCTATTGATTGCTGCTGTTCTGGCATTGCAACCCAAAACACTGGAGGAAGTCAAGTGGAGAATGAGAAGAGGGGAATTTAGCATGCTGGTGAGCTGGTTAAAATACCTTTGCTGAAAAGGGCTGTTTTGTCAAAATCACAACTTTTGGCCAAAAGGTATGAATTTCAAGACAAAGGTTTTGCAAGTAGTTTGGGGATTCTTGTCTGGGTCTCTAACCTGACAAATTAGTTCCCTGGTCATGCAGCTATCATTAATGTTCTCTTGGGTTATACTTTGTTTCATTTCAGCACAACTTCATTCTGATCTGCACACAACAAAATTTTTTAAAATCTAAAAATATAACGTGTTTTCTGCCCTCAACCCCTCCTAAATGTTCAGATGGATGTAAATAACTCTGTCATAAACTCTATGGAGACTTTATTGATAACATAAAATAATGCATTTTGCTTTCAAGACATTTCTTATTACAGTCAGGAGAGAAAGAGGATGTGAGTCAGAAGCTTTCTTCTCATTTTCGCTCAATTCATTTGTTCACTCCGTTTACTGAAACTTAAGTAGCTGTTAGAGCTAGAAGTCCCAAGGCACATGTGTTCTTTAACACACAACTTAATTTCCAAAACAAATAATTATAACTTCTTTTCTGAGTGTCACCCTTCCCGGGAGCATCTGATGCATATACTCAAATGTAAAAACCTGCAAGCTGATGCTCTGCTGCAGTTAACTGCTCTCTGTTTCAGGGAGATTTACCCTCTGCCCACCATTTCTTCCACTCAGGCAGTCATTTCTGCATCTGGAGTGCTGTTGGATCATTTACTCCAAGCGGGCAGAGAATGGCACGTCACAGCTTTGTCTTTTACAGATCCCTCCAGAAAAACCTTAAATATTGAAGATTTCCTTCAACATCAGACAGAGGCAATGCTCAGTTACCCCACAGAAAAAGCTTTCTAATGGAAAGGTTCAGGATTTTGCATCACTTAGGGCTGGCTCCTCCTCCCCTTAGCTATAACACTGACCTAATTATACAGAGCCCCAGCGCTGCAGCGCGGAGCAGTTTCAAGTTCGCTTGTTATGTGATGCCTGCAACAATATTTATTCACGAGCTGCTCCGAATAAAACGCGTTGTTTCACTGCCTTAACATCAAAGCCAAGCTTGTAGATGGTATTGGTTTTATTTATATGATCTGCATACCCCCACATGTATGCATTTATGTATATATGTATGCACACAGTTACACACACACACTCTTGCCCAAGAGGGGAAGCAGTGTGGGGCTGCTTGTAATAACAGCAAACAACAAGTGATGCTTGTGATTTTGGATTTTGCAGCACACACCTTTCATACTGAAATCCACACTGGGGGCAAAGACAGGCAGCTGCCTGCACAGTGCCCAGCCCAGGGCCCTGTCACACTGCAGCCTGCAGAGTGCCATCGTTTCTGCCCCAGGGAAATCCCTTTTCCTCCTACCCAGGCTAGCAGGAGTTTAGGGCAGAAGTTCCTCTCTTCCAACATCTCTGCAGGTCAGTGTAGATTTTAATCATACTTTCTTGCACAGGTAGAGGTTTCCAAAACCAACCTAGCCAGGCCACCTATACACCTGGAATGTCTGTCTGCTCGCAGAGACACTTAACTTTTCCTTGTGTGTGGTAGCGGTTGAATTTTTAAAAAATAACTAACGTATACTAATGGATTATCATCTCAGCCATCACTGGGTCAGTGCATCATGAAGCAAAGCAGTAAAAGTATCTGTTGCCCTTTTTCTCATTTCACCATTCTCTGCCTCAAGCAGCTTCTTTCTTTAAAAGTTGAAACTGAACATGTACATACAGAGCAAAGTAGATGAAAATCAATATCCATAGAGAGATGTAGCATAGAACTTTAGGCCAAAACACATGGGCTAATATAGATTTGTAGAAAATATAAGCTTATGAAACCAAGCTCTTCCATTTTGGTATGTTCTTAATTTTGGACTCTAAAATCTTTGCAGTCTCTAAAGTCCCCACACTCTTCCTTTCTCCCTCTGTTTTGTTTGTTTAGTTTTCTTTGTCTCTGGAGGTCTGCACAAGCCTCCCCAGAACTAGCCAAAAGAAGAGCTATGGCCCAGAAATAATCCTTAGTTCCTTTCTTCAATTAAGCTGTGGGAGTATAAACTATTTGGTGACAAACATTCTGCCGTTTGGGAAGAGGAGGCTCAAATTCTCCTGCTCCTCACTCATCAGCGTGGGAAAGGACAACATTAGCTAAAATTGCAGAAGGTCTTCTCCTCCCCGTCTTGGTCTGGCCAGTGCCAAATAATTGTGTCCACGCTGCTGTGGGGGCACAACTCAGCACGAGCCAGCAGAAGGGATGGGAGAAGGTGGAGCCAAAGACCTCGACTGGAATAATCTCATAAACACTGTTATCGCATGTACAAGGGACAAACTGGGATCCTTCAGAGGTTTCCCTGCAGATGCACTGTTTCTCTTTGCCAAATCTGAGCCCTTCTTGCACAACAGAAAGCTTTCCCAGCAGAGGTGGCCTGGGCAGCGTCTTATTTTTTCATTGCCAGTAAGTATTTCTGAGAAAGGCTCGGCTAGAGCGTGCCAGGGTCTGGAATTAGATACAAATTAATTGCATGTAATTACTCAAGAGCATCAAGTATCTTTTTGGGATTTTATAGTTATTGTTATTGTAATGATGTTCAATTTGCAAATACAATTATTGTAAATTACTCTATTGATAACTTCGGCTCTCCTATTGTGCGTGATCACCTCACTGGTTTTCTTGTAAAAGGTTTTTATAGCCTTGATGAAGACACAAGGAGAGCTGAAAATTCACTGCTGTTCTCACAATGGCTTTCTTTTACTCAGAAGTGGAGAATTGGTAAATTATTAGTTTATGATTAAATGACAATGTCACTGCAACATCTACGAGGTCAAAGTCATAAACAAACTTTATTTTTGTCTTTCACCACAAGCTGAGACATGCTTCCTTAGCAGCATTTCCTCTTTGATTTAAATTTATTTCTCATTTTTTTCCTTTTATATCTACCTGAGTTGCTCTTATCATTTCATGTAAAGAAGGACTGCCAATGCCTCAGGGTGGTCTTGGGAGGGCTAAGAAAATGATGCTTAAAAGTCTTTCAAAAGCCAGTTTGTATATGAAATACATAAGATTCATTAAAAACTTTAATTCTTGAGCTTCTCACAATGTGTAAGTAGGTATTAATATGTACAAGCAGAGAAATAAGTCTGAATTTTTTTATACTGGATTATATGCATTCATCTACAGTCACTGGTGCTGGTTTGGCCTCAGAAATTCCCAGGGCATACCGCACCCTGACAATTTAATACCTTGTTTGGTCAATAAAACCTATAGAAGAAAGAACTATAACTATAGGAAGCAAACCTATAGCACAGCTGGAAAATGGAATACTAAGAAGCATGGAAAGGTGCAAAAGAAAGAAGGTAGAGTGAACATAAAAGGAGAAAGGGAAAACATTGAAAGGAAAATTCTTACTCTCAGAGAGTCTCTTCCTCCCCTCCAGAAAATGTTTTTTTTACAGTCTTGTGCAGGGAAGCACATGGCTTTTCCTCTGGACATTCACTTCTTTTCAAGTACATTTTCCAGTTCAGCATATTTCTTTTCTCCATCCACCTCCCCTTTTCACACCAATCCCTTTCTCCCCGCCACTCCTGCCTTGCCCTGCTTGGTTATTTTTTTGTATGGTTTAAACTCAAGAAAGTTTATCACGTTAAATATTAGGAAAATCCTCTTTGATAGTCTGGACATTCTAAGCACTGAAGCAGATTGCCTGAGGAGGTGGTGGATTTTCCATTTCAGGGTGGTTCTAAGGAATGAATTCAGCAGAGATGTGCTGGGGATTTCCTAAGTCTGGCCTTGGGGCAAGAGGATGGACCAGTTGACCCCTTCAGATCTCTTCCAGCCTCATGTTTCTATGATTGCTTTAACCTCTCTGGGGTCTGGGGTATAGCAATGCTTAATTAAAACTCTACGGCACAGGGCAAGTGTGTAAACCAGTACATTCTATTTTTCCCAGGGTCACCGTGCTTACATCCAGAAAGGTGCTGACACAGACACACACAAACACACGTGGTGTTGTTAGAGGTGTGCTCATCAGTTATTTATGAAGTTTATAATCTGACACTTAAAAAAAAAAAAAAAAAAAGAAGAGAAAGATAGATCCTAACAGGCTGCAGCAGTCCACAGCTGTTGAAATGTCACCTCTCAGATAGAGATATTGATTAACAGTTTGAGACCAGGCACATTGCATTCCGTGCTAACAAGCTGGTACAGCTCTACCTGACATTTCTTACTGAAGGAGAGGACTAAATCATGGTTGGTGGCTTTTTTTGGACAGTTCTGAGTTTGTGAGTGCATTTAAACATTAGGCCGTGAACTGGGAAGCCTGTAGACTTGGCTCTGTTCTGCCTGAGCAGCTGGGTGAAGGTTAAACAAGAGTGTCAGGTTTTTATTTAGGGCCCACAGGGGTTTCTGAAGGAGCTTAGAATGGGAAAAAACGTGGAAAACAAGGTCCAAATTAAACATGGTCACTTGGATGTTTCTCTGGCATGAAATGGAACAATTTTTATTTCCTTACTTTCAGAGGTTTATTGAGATCTCTGGGCACCTGATTCTGCCACCAGATGACAGTAACTCCAAAAAACATTGCCCAACAGTGGTGCTTTTTTGAATGATCACCTAAATGAGATAACCCAGCTGGAATCCATGTGGTCTGAAATGCTAAAAATGGCAGTCACACACCCTGGAGAACACACAAGCTGGCCTACACAGGGAAGAAACCCATGCTGGAGGTGGCCACCAGGGAGGCAGTGAGATCTGTGTGATAGCTGCATGAAACACAAGATCCCAACATGATGGTTTTGCTTTATTTTCGTGGAGCTAATTTACAGACCAGAAGGCAAACATCTCAGTTCCAGCAAAGGCAATGGCAAAGTTCCTGCTGACACTGCTGGGATAGCAAAAAAGTTTTCAAGACTAACTTGGATGTAAACTTCCAAAAATTAAATCCCTAATGAAGGGATCTGTATATTTTTCATGACAGTCATTGGCATTGAGACTGATGCAAGACATTATTGCATTTGCTGCTACTTTTAAAGTAAATTTGTAACTTCAGAATCTGTCGCAGGCATTGATCATCCAGTTCACCTTGCCAGGCACAAAATGAATACACCATCCTTCATGGCCCCTGTCCCTACACCATGACATAAAGCCAGGGATGAGCTCCCCTTTGTGAAAGTATTGGCCACAACCTGCTCGTTACTGAAATTCAGATTGCTGTTTTCTAAAACCCACAGGCCTGGGTGTTCCACTTGCAAAGAGCTCTGCACTGAATTGATAAAGCTCACAGCTCTAGCGGGATAAAATAGTTTATTTTTGCTCTCTGTGCATTTTTTGATAGAAAGACAGCCCATGTTGAGTAGAACAGGTGAAATTCCTATAATCAGGAGGTATTAGCGGATCGTCTTAAAATTTCCATCTTTCTTTCTAAACTTCTAGCTTGGCTGCAGGCTTTATTTTAAAATAATAGATTTCCCTTGGATGCCTTGGTCCAAAATTTCTTCTGCTTGTTTAGAAAAGTGTTTGCCTGCTGCCCAGATTCTATTTTATCAAAAGATAAGCTGGAAGATCTACTGAACCCCTTTTTAGCCTGTTTCTAACTGGAAGCATTCTAACGATGCTAACTTCTCTAATATTATACTGAAGAACTTCCACTCAGCCCTTATTTTCCAGAAGGGCTTTTAATGCTTCACTTTCTGGTGCCATCCTTTATTTATTTATCTATCTATCTATTTATTTATTTATTATTTTCAGTGGTGCTTTGTGGTGGTGGTGGGTGCTCGATTGCACTAGTGGAAGGATGTGCAATCAAACTTGCAATGAGACAGTAGTCTCTGATTGTCATCAGCTGCAGCTCATTATTCTCTCAAGGATTCCTTGTGCCAATCGATGATAAACAATGCGTAATCACTTGCAATTGATTGCAAATCAGATTGCATAGACTGGCATGTGGAGTCCTTGACGGAATAAGGAGCGGTGCCTTTTGCCCACTCTGTCAGGCCCAGATGCCACCAGCTGGGAGCTCCTCTCCTTTCCTCTCCTTTGTGCTCATATTTGGTACATGACACTCTGGCCACTCATTTCACCCAGGCCTTTTCTCTCCCCAGGTGTTCTCCATGGCCATGTTTTCCTGGAATGTCAAATATTTGCCTCTGCAAAGTTGCGGAGACAAAATCTGAGGGGCTAAGGGGGGGTTTATGACCCAGTCCATCAACTAAACCAAATTTATTTTCTGAAGATTACCAATTCCCTCTGTTTTTCCCCTTCAAAACAGGCTCAGTTTTGAAGCAGTGGTTAGGAAAGTGGCCTGGACAAGTTGCAAGCAACAGAGGAATCAGCCCCTGCTGACTTGTTCCAAGGCCAAGTCAGATACATGGTGAGCTCAGCTGGGCTTTGCTATTTAGACTTTTACCTTCTAAAGTAGTGCTAATCAGATCTGGTCTATTGGCCACTGGTGGCCTGGAAAATGCCACAAAAAGTAGTCAGTGAAATTAGAGCAAAAAATAAGAAAATGAGGAAAATGTCTTCAGTAGTTCTTTTTGGGTTCATGTGCATGGCTGCACTGGGCATTGCTAGAACTAATTGAAAATGCTGGTAGCCAAACAATAATGTTTTGACTTAAGAAGTCTTTTGTTTGACTCATTTTTAAATACATTGTTATTTACCAATCTCCTTCCCAAGTGCTGTAGGATAGTAGATTTCTGGCCAATAATACTTACTTTAAAAAAGGGATTTAAAATATTTATTTATTTAATTAAAGACATTCAAGAAACACAATTTTAAGTAAGTTCTCTTTCTGAAAATTTTCATTTTCCAGGTCTAGGTGTATGTGAGACAGCAATGTTCCCATTCCAGGTACTGATCTTAGAACAGGACATGAAATCCTATCTGAATTCTACATGAAAAAAAAATTAAAATCTTTTAAAAATATTCATGGAGCAGTTTGCTCAACTGATAGTGTTTTTTTTTTTACTTCAAGCAAGCAGGGTCTTGGCTTGATCTTTATATTTAAATGATAAAAGAATAACATTAGCATTGACTGAATATTTTGATAGAGATAGTAATCTCTATTGATAACATACTTCCTTTTAAACATCTGTAAGGCAATCCATTGGAAACTGATGCACTACTCTAATCTTACTTCAGAATCTGGTTCTTACTAAAGACTTGAAAATCATAAAGGACGGAAAGTAGACCTTAATTGAGATTAAGCTGATGTGGTAAGTATGCTTTAAAAATATATTTAAATGTTGCTTTTTTTTTCCTGAAGAACCTTTTCCTGGCAGTTTTATATGAACCAATGGAGCTCACAGATTTCAACACAATTAATTGATTTCCCCAAATATCAGTGAGGTCAGGGAGAAAATTACTGAATGAAAAAATGCCCAGCTAATAATTAAAGAGATGGCCTGGTTTTGTAAATCTTTTTCCAAGTATTTCATTAATAGTAATTGGTGTGTTAAAGTACAACTTTTTGAAGCTGCAATTGCTCTTCTATGAGCTTCACAACAACCATCATTAAAGAGATAAAGCACATCTATTATCTGCAGTAGGCTTCTAGAAAAATAATATTCCCAAGGGAATTGCCCCTTCAGAAACGAAAAGGGTCATGAATTTATTTCAAGTCCATTTTCCTTCACTGACCAACACGGCTATGTCAACAAAGGAAGCAACAAGACAGTTTGGGGGTTTTTTGCCTCATAATTGCAGTTTATAAACAGAAACAGAATGAGATATTTTCTTTGTTAGATTTTTTTGTTTTGCCTTTTTTTTAGGCACGGTCTTATCATCGATCTGAAATATGTCAAAATCCGCCAGTGTTTTAAAAGGTCACGTATTTGTATAGTTGGTTTAAATTACCTATATTACAAACAAATTCCCAGCAATTCACCTCCCAAAGTTGAGAGCACACTCTAAAAATATGTGAAGCTTTTGAAACATTAGACACAAAGTGTGAGCCAAAAGGGTTTGGGAGGGAGGGGGACAGTTCTCACCAGTGTGAGCCAGCCTCACAAGGCAGTGGCCAGTGGCAGATCACGCTGCTCTCTTTAGTGGATTTTCAATCACTTAGACCCTTTCCAAATGAATTTTGGTCGTGGAATTGAACACATTCAGCTCATCATCTCTGAGCCCAGCACAAGAGCTGAGCTTTTAGGTGGGATGTTCTAGACCAGGACTGTGTGGATTCATTGCAGTGAAGGGGGCTCCTCCGTGGCACTCAGCTCTGTGGGCCCCAGCACCAGCTGCTGCTTTGTGTTGCTTCTTGAGTTCCATGTGCAGATGGCACCTCCTGCACAGGGCAGGGCACTCCTGTCCCCATATGCTCTCCAAAGAGGTGGCTCTCTGAAGGTGCTGCTGCAGAATTCCCCGTGGTCCCTGAGCACACAGTGCTGGGAACCTGCCAGAGGTGCCAGGGGAGCTGAGATTGGTCTGCCCTGCTAAAGAGGAGGGTGGTTTGTACGTGGTTTGTGTCTGCTCAGTTCAGCTGGAGCTGAATAGACAATTTCACGTTGGCTTTGTTACCTGCCTACAAAGAGGAGAGCTGGAACCAGCCCAGTGATAAAGGAACCATGAAGGCGCAGATGGGCACGCTCGTATCTCTGCTGTGCCTACAGATCTCTTGTGTAAGAGGGGCTGTGATGTCGTGTAAACTGTGGGAGACATCCCACATAACCTTATTTATTTACAGTGAGGCTTCTGTAGGACAGATATCCAGCATTTTCCATGTGTCTCCTACGTGAGTCAGAATGCTGGCCCGTTTACAAACAGAGTGGGCACGGATGCTCTGCAAACTGCTCAGTAAATAATTACACCCAGGTTTGGATTAACTGCTCTCTCTTTCTGCAGTGTGCAATTGGTGAGCATTTCTGGTAGGAGTTTGGCTTTTTTCCTCTGGTTTTTTGCTTAGTGTAAGAATTTAATTACGAGCCTCTGAAATAGATAAAACATAATTCATTTCTACTCTGACACTTGTTAAGAATTTTTAAGTATTAAGCAGTAAAAAAAGAGCTATAGTTCTGACCATAGATAAATAATTGCAGCAACTGTGTAAAGTTATGAAAACACTGAGGTGGGACTTAAATCTTCACTGTGATAGCAAAGATATACAAGCTCTCCTAAACTGAGAATTCTTTCCCTGTCTAGTGTTTGGTGTGTCGAGCAACATTTTTAAACCAGAGGTGAACAACTGAGTGTACATCCCAGAATTAGACAGGATTGTTCCCAAAGAAATCAGACTGATTTTGACCAATATCAAAAATAAATACAGCATAAAATGCAGAATGGTGAGAAAAATTTCATGCCTGAAGGTGGATTCAATTTAGGGCTAGTCTGGGTTTTGAGTTGAGAAATTAAAACACGGATTGTGCTCAACTGCAGAGGAATGTCAATCTTTAAATTATCTTGGCCAAAATCTTTTAAGAATCCCTGTTTTCATGAGATTATATGTGTAGCATATACAAATGGTCCTCTGGGCTTGGAAGTGACATAGAACCAAAAAAACCCCCAAGTTTAGATTTCAAAATCTAGCTTAGGTCATTCTTGCCTAATGGTAACAAATGTAAGGAAGAAAAATATATTAAAACACCACAAAAGTGTGAGAAAACAGATTTGAATTCTAACCATGGAAATATGATGGGCCTATGTCACCAGCCCATATCTATTTAATTTGCTACCAGTGTGCATGGTCTCCTGTCAGACAGTCTTAAACTGTTGAGCAATGTGATATATTGTTGGAAAGCACTTGGAAAATGTTCATGGCTGAGGTGTGATTTACAGGTCTAGGCTTACCAGCAACAGCATACAGAGCACGAGAGAAGCTTTTTACAGCATTTTTGAGCAGACACTTTGCCATACTGTGCTTTGCAGGTAGCTTGGCACATCTTCATCCAAACCAAGTTCACTCTTATTTTCTCCTCTGCAAATCTTTAAAAACTTTTTCTTGAAGATGAGGCCTCTATTAAATTGCATGTGTTACAGAAATTAATAAAGCTAATGAAATCAGGCACTGTTGGCTCTTGTGTGATTCATCAGTCACACATCTCTGTTTAATGCGCACAGGTTTGGAGCCTGCTTCTCACTTGCACAAAAGTCTCACTGTTAGTTTAAGGAATGCTCATATAAATAGAATCCATTTTCTGATGCACCATAAAATATCTAAGAGCAATGAATGATTATAGTCACAAGAGCTATTTTGGCTGGGCTCGTGGTAGTTCCCCAGGCCCAGGATTAACACTGCTTTCCCTGCATTTTGAGAACAGAGGAATTGTCAGTATCCTGCAACCAGCAGTGACTAAAACCAGATGTTTCAGTGGAAGAAACCTCTCATTAGGCTTGCAGGGAATCAGCTTTGAAAAACTGGTTTGCTTGTTTGTTTGTTTGTTTTAACAAAGGGGAGTGCAAATGCACCTGAGTGTAAATGCAAATTGGGCTTTTTGAGTTTCATGTTGATACAGCAAAGCCTAAAGGAAATGACAAAAATACCCAGCCAACAAACAACCCTATTAAGTTTGTGGTTCAGAACTAAACTCCAGCCTTTAAGGATCACTGAAGGCAAGTTCAGATGAGAAATTCTGGTCTTTGGAAACGCCGCTTTTTGTAGTAAAACCCTGGATTGGTAAGGGAAGTTTTGTTGTGAAGAGCCCATGTAGGGCTACCTTCATTACCACGTATGTAGGTTATTTTAAATGGTGCTGTTTTGGTTATAAAGGAACAAGAGAAGATAAGCTGGAGCCCTAAATGCAACATTGACACGTGTCTTCAAGTTGGACAGGTTTTTAAACAGTAGCAGTAAGGCAGGATAAAATGAAGCTCAGATCCAGCAATGCCTCCAGTAAAAACACCACCCAAGGAAGAAGGATGGAGGGTGGTGTGTGCTCTGGCTGTGGATGAAAGAATCTACTTCAGAAAGCAGGCATGAAGTGAGGCATCCTGGCTACAGCAGCTTGCTTTGAAAGTTAACTCCTCTCTCCAGGCAGTCCTGTTGTGTCCCAGCTGCAATCGGGGCATATTTGCCTGACAGCCGCATTGAAATCAGGCTTTGTAAATGCTGAGGTAAAGATCCAGACCTCTGCAGCCAGGGACACCTACTTCAGCACTTCTTTTCCCCTCATCTGATCTCTATCTGGACATCAATACAACAATACAATATGGGGTTATGGGCAATTAATAGAGGTTGAACGTTCAGCTGCAGCCAGGCTGTTGTTAGGAGCCGGCACAGGATGGAAGCAGCCTCTGTCCTGGGGATGGTGATGCCAGGACACGCTGCCTAAAGGACAGGAGTGGATAAACACAGCATGTCTGCCCTGGCTTGCTCAGCTCAGGGCTCTGCAGCTGATGTGACAGGGGGGAAGGTGTGAGAAGCAGAAGCATTCATGGCCTCTGTGCCATGACCATCTCTGCCAGGTGAGAGGCTTGGTCTGGCTCACGTCACCTCTGCAGTTTGGGCATTGCAGAGCCCTTCCAGAGGGGCTTAGGGCAGGAAAAGTACTTCAGTCCTCCTGAGGGCTCTGAGCAGTGCAGAGCCCTATAACAGCCTGGGCTGGCCCACACCTCCTTCCTTGCAGGGTTGAAAATCACTGACCCACGAAAGCGAGGCTGTAGGGAGGGATATCCCAACAAGAGGAAGGCACCCCTGAGGGATTAGGCATTTTCTGCATGAATAATCTTGTGTGCCCCTATTGTGGGGCTTTGCCTGACATTGTGTCCTAGGTTTGCAGCTAGAGAGGTGTGCTCAACAAAATACCTCAGAAAGCACACTGCACAGCAGTGGAACTTAGTGAGTTTTGGATTGTTATTTTCTTTTTACCCATTTAAAAACAAAATTCCAGTGAAATAACAAGTCCTTAAAGCGTGTATTATTTATTTTCAACAGAGTAAAAGAGCCCCTACAGTATTTTGAAAGAATGTCTGCTTTATAGGTCTGCAGTGATAACATGCTGGAAGTAACTAACAATTGTGTTATTTTTGTCCTCACTAATAATGCGCAGGGAGCAATTGATGTTTCTTCTAGAGTTAATAAGAAACATTTGCAGCAAAAGCAGGAACTGTGGAGATAAAGCAATTGGCAAGAAATAGTATGTTTAAATACCATAAAACAGCCAGTATCCAAACAGGTGTGAGATAAAGTGGTATAAATAAACTGCTCTGTATGCAGCCCATCACACAGCAGAGTTGGGTAAAAAATTGCATGAAATAACTTCACTTCTATTCAGAGGGAAATATAACAAAACTGGTCCTTGTGTCTCCTAATTAGCTTTAGCAGCTGAGAAAACATTTCTCATGCAGAAATTTCTAAAAAGTTGCTCTTTCTAAAAATGGAAGAGAAACAAAAGAAGTAGCCAGATTTGCAAACGTTTTGGAGAAACTCCTATTAGAGTTTGTAAACCTCTTCTCCAGTTAAAGCCAGTA
This sequence comes from Petroica traversi, assembly GCA_025920805.1. Taxonomy (NCBI): domain Eukaryota; kingdom Metazoa; phylum Chordata; class Aves; order Passeriformes; family Petroicidae; genus Petroica; species Petroica traversi. The sequence continues at coordinate 3,021,335 of JAHLSL010000036.1, read as the reverse complement.
TCCTGAAGTGACAATGGAACTTCTTTCAACCTTTCAAAATTACAACTGACCCTTTTAGTTATTCTGCATTGCCTGGTGGCATTACAGTCTTAGATGGTCCTGTGTTATTTTTATTGGTGCTGCTTTCACAAACACACAGACATTTGCCCTTCCTTCATCCAAACATTTGGTTGCATTAAGAGTTGTTTGGTTTAGATTAAAGATTTTCTTTTTTTTAAGACCAGTCAAATTCAGAGTAAATCAGTACTAGCAAACATGACGTGAAAATAATTGCCCATGCTCACATGACTGATAAGCAGAACTATGGAAAATTTCTTACAACAAAATCCACCTGGTTTCTGTGGCTCCTACAAATGACAAGCCACAATGGGTTCATTGAAAGGTTTGTCGAGATCCATCAGCCTCTTGGATAAGTGGAATGACTGTATTTTTTTTTGTTTAATCAGCATGTGAATTTGTTCAGCATGTGAATTTTAGGTGACATAAGTTTTGTGAGTCTTATTCTCTTTGGGTTCATATAAAGGAAGAAAAGAATTTACATATGTCCATGTAGATGTTACCCACGCGGTAACCCTGCCAAACTTCAGATGAGAATCACTTTCAGAAATGTGTTTAGAAATCAGTCTTCAAACGTTCCTCACTGTAACTCTCTTGTGTCTGAATCAGGTCCTGACCTTAGTTCTGTGCTGTCCAAGATGTGCAAAAAGCCAAGAGAAAACCACAGCATCTCTTTGGAGACTCATTCTGTGACCTGTAACTTGTTGTGGCCTGGGAAAAGGAGCCTCTCCACTGATACTGTCTGCTGACAAAACCCTCCCTGTAATTTGTGCTCTGCATAGCCTGAGGAGTCCCTCAACACAGTCACTTGTTCTCACCCAGTGTCTGGACCAAGGGAAACACACTTCTTGTAACACCTCCGCCTGTTTCTCTGCCAGTCCATGCTGGAAAGGTCCAGAGGGGCTGATGTGGAGAGTACCTATGCTATTGGTATCTCTCTCTGAGCCTCTTGCTCTGGGATTGCTCCAGCCTTTCATAATCAGGAATAAATAACACCATATCCAGCTGGACTCCACACTTCTTTGGAGTCCTTTGAATCAAACATGAGCATGGCTCCCTTAGGCAAGTCCCACCTAAATAAATGTGGTGTTACAGAAGGACTTGGCCCCACGGCTCTTCAGGAGCTCATGGTTTTGTACCCAAGCTCCACAGAGCCAGTGAGCAGAGGTGAGGGTGGCTGTTTAAAGATGCTCCTGTGAGATGCCCACAAGCTGCAGCTGGAGCAGCCCCATTCCACCAAGCCTGAGGTGCACGTGGGGCTTGCCCTGGTGCAGGAGCAGGGGCAGGTGGGGCAATACCAAACAGACATGAACTGGCTTTGTTGGCCCTTTCTGAGGTGCACAGATTAAAAAGCTGCCAGGAGAGCTCCATGGTGTGTAAATATTCTGTGGGAGCAGAGGTGTTCAGAGAGCAACTGGTACATCACTGAAAGGAACAGAAATGGGAACACCTCTTCTTGTGCTGGCCCTTTTCAGTTAACCACTGATAGATGTGATAAAATCCCAGTGCTGCTGCTAATAAGCAAAGCAAAGGAAGCCAATGTTCTTTCATCCTCTGACACATGGTGCCTTTTGGTTTCGCTCAGAGTAGCAAACCTTTCTTTCTCGTAGCAAGCATTATAAATAGGCCCATTCCTTATCAGATCCTCCTCTAAATGTTTTTCATCAGAAAACCACAGTTAATTTTAGATAATTGTTGGAGATAATCTCAAATTTGTGTGTAATGTATGCCCCAGTTCTAAGAAAAACATGACATTGGGGAAGGTACTGCCTGCTTAACAACTTTTCATTTACAAGAGTGGTATGAGATCTTATTCTTGTCAATTGAACTCTCATGTCTCAGACATTCAGACCCCTATCTTTCAAAGCAGATAAAATTTTAACTTGCTTAGTATTTATTGTCTTCTGCATTTTGTAACAGCTTCTGAGCAGCGTGTTCAGGGACTAAGCACATGTCCTGCCAAACAAGAAGAAAAGGGTTTCCAGGAAGTCCATGCCAGAATTTATGATGGCATATCTGACTCCTTAAGCTTTCCTGTGGGAGTCAATTTTACTTTATTTGACAGCAGTGGTGTTTGCTGCCAGAAGAATAAAGACAACAGTTGTTCAAAAAAGCATGTGTGTCACCCTGTGCCATCAAACAATCTGCTCCACATGGTGAGAGTTTTAAGATGAAATGAACAGAGGAACCCCAGGACCAAGGAGAAGAAGTGTTTCTAACACCAAAGCAGGAAGGATGTTCCTTTACCAATAGAAAAGGATTAAAATCAAACTGCAAGTAGTCTGGCAAAGCTTTCTGGAAAGGACAAGGACCAAAACCCCAACATAATGAAATTTTAGGGAAAAAGCATTATGCATTCAAGTCTAGTTTTTGTTCAGTATAATTGCTGGATATCTTTGGAATAGCATGAAAATAAATATAAAATATAGTGCCATTTGGGGCTATTGTATGCAGGACATCATGAAGATAAACAGAACAAAAAAGGGCTTTTAATATTCCATTTTAAGGAAGACAATGAGTAGAGTGGTGCAGGGGTTTCCTTGAGGTGATCAGAAAGAAAAGTGAGGGATTTAGATACCTTAGTCTTCCTGGTTCCTGGCAAAGACATCTATTTCCTGAGCAATGTTTGCTTTAACAACCAGGCCTGGATGTTGCAAATATTTGTAGCTGAATTATCTCAACGTTTTGAAAACTATGTACCTTGAATATTGTGTTTTTTTCTGGGAAACTGAGTGGAAAGACTTCTTCTTGGCATGCAGAAATGCTAGGAAATTCTAACATCATGCATGAAATTTCAAATCTGCCTTTAGGAAAAGCCAACTTCCTTCATAAATTGGCTCCTTCTCACTGGCAAAGGTGAGCAGGGTCAGACAAAAAAAAGCAAACACAAGCCTACTTTAAAATTTGTGAGGAAATTTTAAACCCCATAAATTTCAATACATTTTGCCTTTTGTTGTGAAGTCCTGGCATATTTCTAATAGCAAGTTTCTCAAACAAAGTTTAGCCCTGCTATTCTATACTCTCTGTTTATGTCATGTGTGAAGGGATGTGTATCCCAGTTTAGGGCTGACAGATCCATCAGAATGTTGACCAGCTCAGATGTCTGCAGATTTTTGGGGTCAGCCCCACTTTTCACTCCCTGTGGTCCATGGAAATCCATGTTTTAGAGAACTTAATAGGAGAAAATGGTGTTTTCAACCTAAGTGAAATGTATTTCCAAGCATCAGGCATAGGCTTTTTCTCTGATACACACCCAGAAAAACCATCTCACTTTCATGGTAACTGGTGAGGGAGAACAAACTGTATATTATTCATACACAATATCTCTGCTAATAAGCCTCATTTCTTGCCTTGTCATTCCTTTCTAGCACCTCAAATGAACAGAAAGTGCTGGTAAGATCAGAAGAAAGAGTGTTTTTAGTGATGTGGTGAATTTAACTAATTTTCACATGTGATCAGAAGCCTTTCCAGGTGGACTTAAAGAAGTTAAATGTTAAGGTGTGTCTAACACAGATTAACCAATCTGGACTATTGTAGAATGCAACATTCTGCTTTAGAGTGTAGATTATTCTTGTGGCTGCATTAGCAAAGTAACAAATGAAGGGGGAAAAAAAGAAGAAAAAAGAAGAAATTCATACTATTTAAAAAATATCCATTATGTATCTTCAGCAAAAGCAAGTTTTAAGATCTCAGAAGTCAAAACTAGTAGGTTTGCATTAATTGATTGGTTCTTGCTGTCACTGTAGTGCTTTTTAAATCAGAAAGATCAGGATAGCTCATGTCATGAGTGTGTCCCTCATCATAAGTTTTAAACCACAAACAATCTCTATTTCCTGTTTTAAAACTGCAGGTATTTGTTTGACAGCAAGATAAGTTTGGCCAGAAAGCCCACACTAAAAATCCCCAGGGTGAAATTTAACCTTGTATAGCTGATTAACCCTTTAATAAACATGCTGGCAATAAAGGCCAAGCCATTGCCTGCACCCTTCTGGCCAAGAACAAGGATAATATCGGCTTTTAAAGCCACATTTTGTTTGCTGAATTATGCAGCAAGCTGCCAAATGGAATCCTCTTCTCAGGGCAGTTATCACGGGAAGGTTTGTAACTTCCCTCTCTTGCCTGCCCAAAACCTGGTAACAAAAGTTCATGCTTAAGCAGTGCTATTTGTTTCAAGCATCTACTGAGTGCCATATTTGCAGAAATACAGGTGAGGGTTCCTTCCCCCTTTTCTCATTGTAGAGTTGAACTCCATGACAAGCATGAACCAAGACCACAACCTTGGGGTGAGTCCACTGCATTGAGGTGATTAAAGAATAAAATCTACTCTGCCAACCCCAGCAGGCCCTTCTGTCCTCTCACCTCTAATAGTTAGGAGAGGCAGATAACACCACAAATGGGGCTTTCTTTGTTCTTTGGGGCTGCAGAGGAACTGGGGGAGTCAGCACCCTTCTCAAACCTCTGAGCTGCTCACAGCTGCGGGGCCACACATGGGACAAGCCTGCAATTCACAGCACGGCAATGGGGGCGACCAAAAAACGCATCCCACTTTCCAAGTGCAGCACAGCAAAGAGTGGTTTTGGCTTGGCTGCTCTAAACAAGGCCCTGATTAGGCAGTAATCAGCGAGCGATTAGCACAGACAGCTGGGTCACTGTGAGTTCAGCTGAGCATTGTTTGCTGGGAGGCACTGCAAGGCTCAGCCCGGCAGGAGCACACAGGCTGATACCATTGTCCACCGCAAACATCCACTCCACAAACTCCGTTTGGGTAATCAGCTCGCCTCCCATAACATTTTAATCATAAAAACGTTGCAAAATAGGAACCGTGGTACTGACTGGCTTTAAAAAGCGTTATAAGGTCATTAATGGTTTGGATTAAACAGCTCCGGTTTGTCACACATAATCAGGAACACTGGGATGTGATGAAGAACCATCTTTTTCTTTCCCAAATACTTTAATAAACAAGCTGTATCACGTTGTTTCCCAGCTTAGCCACAATCGCTCAGTATCAGATCAGGAGGTACCAAAGTGGCTGATAGAAGGTTTGCATAAAGGATAACTAGGGATCAGTCCTTCCTGAGCACAGGCACACAGGAGTCACACACGAACCACAGCTGGGCTCAGCCAGAAGGTCTTCATTAGGGGCAGCTGACACCTCAAGTATTTGTAGACCTCCTCTTCCTCCTCTTCCTCCAAATCAGAGCTTGTGTTGCTATTGGTGAGTCAAAGCTAGCTCCTGTGAAAACTGTGAGTTCTAGTTCAGCAGTCTCATTCTAGATATCAAGGGAAATGAAAAGGATAGTAGTTTTCTATCTCTTAAACAACAGGGATAAACTTGTACCTGACACAATTTCATTTTTTCCACATTAGCCCATTTTAGTCCGTTTCTGTTAGGCTGGAGAACGCAATGAATCTCAGCAGCTCATCACCAGGTACATTTGAAATCTTCTTTGTGTGTGTGGGAATGCTGGAAGTGGTCTCACCTCAGCAGAGCATAGGCAGGCAGTGCCCAGGGATGACATTTTGGTTGTCTGGAAGAAGGCAGGTCTGAGTGCCAACACAAGCATCCTGTCTTTGGTGCAATAGTGAAAAACTCTAGCTGCCAAAGACAGAAAATGCCATTATTTTGTGAGTTCCTGTCTTCTAGCTGAAACAGCTCCATGTAAGGATCATAGGTTTGAAACTCAAAAGTCAGCAATCACAGTACCCCTATGGGAAAGATCCCTTCTTCACGTGCTGCCTCTTCCTTCTCCCACTATATTTCTCTTTCAGCAACAAGACAGAAACAGGAACATCTCTTAACAAGCAGAAGCCTCACGTGCAGTGACGCTGAATTCCCCAGCACACTCTTTCCCCTTTGCCTGCAAGCACAGAGTATGTGATCTTTCCAGGTGTGATTTTCATTGAAATCTGCAGCCAGACTATGCAACACTGGGGTTTAGCAGTGGCCAGAGTGCATGAGCGTGTGTGCACACATGCAGCATATAAATGTTTATTGTGTATATATATATATAGACATATATGTATATATATAACATTACAAATAGTGCCAGAAACTTGACCCTTAAGACACCAGCTAAGGACTTAAACGCACTGCTGTACAAGAGGCCTCTTAAATAGTTTGCATTTCCTTGTAATATTAATTTGAGTGCCATGGAATTTCTCTTCCTGCTTCAAACTTTTTTATTGTTGACTTTAACAAAGATTGTAACGCAAACATTTAAAATTCACATTTTTGCCAGGTTAAATCCCAATATATAATACTAAAAATTTCCCTGTGAATCTGACCTCTCTTTCCTGTAGGGCCTTTCAGTGGGTGTTGTAAGAAAGCAGCTATTCAGTTATTACAAGCAAGGCCTATTTTGCTAAAGCACAATATTTGAAGTAAACAGTTATAGCAAAATAAGTGTGTGTCCCAAAGTTAAGCTAAGCCTAGAAACCGGATGCACTGAATTCAACCAGAGTTAAATTAAACTGGAACAAATATGAACAAATCCTCCAGCCAAGAGACAAAATACCTTTTGTTTCCAATCCCTAGGACAGTAAAAATATCCTGGCATGGCAAGACTATATAATACTTGAAGCCTGATGTGATACAAAACAAAGCCTGAAGATGCTGTCCTGGAACCATTCCTTGCATGAGCTCTGAATTTGATCCATAAGCAGATGTTTCCTCAGAGGGTGACCCCAGACACACTTGGACGGGCACTGCTGGTGCAGGAGAAGGCTGGAACCCCAGAAGAGTCCCAGTCCAATGCCATTAAAGGGTGACATGCTGTAGAAATTGAGCATTTGAGACACCTCTGGTCCCATCCTCTCTTCAGTGTCTTTGCCTTCTCAGGGGACTAAGTGGGACAGAAAGATAAAGGGTGCCACTTCTGTGTCCAAAACAGGGCTCCTGTGCAGAGTGGAGCAAGAACAGATCTGATTGTGCCACATCCAGGCTGTTGTAACCAAATATGTGGAGAAATGTGACTGCAGATTGCAAAGCAGAAATGAGGCGTACAGAGATTTATGGGAACTACAGCACAGGGAGAGGAGAAATATTTGAATGTCTTCTCCTTGCCAAAATCATGCACATCCATAAAGACAGCGCCACACCAGTGCCTGCCCTCAAAATAATGCCCATAGGGCTGAGGGAAAACACCACTGTAATTACTACAGAATGATTAAAGAGTCTTTACTCCAGAAAAAAAGCAGGACTGGAAGAGCAGGGCTTCTCACCATGACTTCATGGACAACTGCATTATAGAAGTGCCTTTATTAGCAAGACAATGCTCCAGAGGTGGCAAACAACATCTGGAGAATGCAGAGCAGGGAAAGAAGTTACACCAGCAAAACTGTGGGTGAAGGCAGCAGATTTTGCTGCTTTATGAAATCCCGTTGACTTTTTCTCCAGCTAGAAGTGGTTAATGAAAGTAACCAAACCTCTCATGTTTTTCTAAAAAAAACCCCACCTTTATCTGCTTTGTGTGGAATGAGGAAAAAGCTGACCAGGATGGCAGCTTCAGCATGAACCACCTTGTGCATAGGAACAGCATCAACCAAGCTGAGATGAAGAGCTATTATAAACTCTGTTGTTCAAGCAGAATGTTTATGCTCTTAATTGCAAAACATCTGCATCTCGTTGTCCATAAAATGAGCAAACATTTTGAAGACACCCAGGGAAGAAATGAACTCATAAAACTAGAGGATTAAGAAATGAGAAGCTATTTAATGGCAGCCTTTCAGGTTGGAGAGTGTCTGGGCCATGAGATTTTGCCTCAATCCCAAACATTTTAAGATGATATAGACCAGAAATAGGAATATAGTCTGCTGGAGACAAGAAAGGGAAAACTTGATCATTTACTGATCCCTGCACCTTACCCCTCTTATCAACATCTTCAATCCTCATTTATTTTTTCAGATTTCCAAGCAGATTATCTTAATCCTTAAAAAAGAGCTGGAAGGAAACTGAATCCATACGGACCATGGAGCCCTCCGTAATTTTCATTATGTATTTAAGGGTAAAATAAAACTGTTCTTGATATTACATCAAAGCTCTTCTAGAAAGAACCCATTTCGTATGACTTTATGTTTTAACTCAATGAGTCTCTTTTTACCCCTTTGGAGGAGCACATTGAGCTCCTGGTCAGAAAACAGAGGCCAAGGAAATGAAGCAGAGCTGTTCCTGCTCCTGATGATGCACAAATGGTGGGCTCACTACTGCACACAGCAAAGCAAGTAGCTTTTTCAAAGCTTCTTAAGAGGATTTGGGGAGCTCTTTTCCCTTAATTCCAGAAAGTAGAAGTGTTTCGGGGTGGTTATGCAATGACCCCAAAGCTGACATAAGTGAAGGGAGAAACAGCACAAGGGCAGCCACAAAGGGGAGTCTCTCCCAGACTTGAGAGATTCTGGCTTCCTACTGCTCCAGGATCAATACAGGGATTTTGGCTTTTGATTTCTTTCAGTATTAAACAGAGTGATGGAAAATATAGCAAACACTGGGCAAGGATGATAATACATGCATGAAGCAAAAGGCAGAGCTTGCATCAGTCCTCAGCCTGTTAACTCACATTTGCCTCGTGGATTTCCTCGCCTGCTGTTGTTAAAATAATCCTGAAATTACAATTGAGCAGATCTACTAAGAAATACAGGCAGAATATCAGCTTACACTGCGAGAGGCTCCTGTGCAAATAGAAAATGCCAGCTTCTTGGAAACTGGAAATTCCTATCTCCCAGCCTGCAACCCCGTCCTGACAGTCATGTGTTTCCAGCCCATCAGGGCTAATAGGCTCTACAAAACCCAAGGACTGATTATACTCAGAGCACAACACAGCACTGACTATTATGTAGCAACTTAGCCGGTATATAATTACTTTTGAGGAAAATGCATTGCAGAACAACATCTCTTCTCAAAGATTTAAGTTATTAAGGAAGATTAAGGAATTTCACTCTGGAAAAGAGACTTCACTGTGACCTAATTGAAGTTTTTAGCATTCTCAAGGGAACTAATAAAAATTGGTTCATGCAAATTCTCCATACTTTCAAAGAACATGAACACAAGAGAACATTATTTAAAAAAAAAAAATTAGGAAATTGAGATCAAAAAGAATTTAGAACAAAAAAAAAAAAAAAGGAAGAAAAGCCAACAACAAAACTCCAAGTCCAACAATAAAAAATGTATATAACCCAAAACAGAATAATTTAAATTAGAGGGGACTATTTTACCAAGTCATTTAATCCATTCCCTCCTCCCCATGAATCACAGAAGGATTGATTTCCTTATCCTTAAATAATCCCTAATAGATGGGTGTCTAGGTGAGCCAGTGATGACTATTCCATAACCTCTCTTGGCAGCCTCTTCTGTACTTTCAGAAAAATAAACATATTGAATAAATTATTAAAAAAGGCCATTGTGGGCAAGGAGAATCAATGAAATGAAGGGAAAACTTCTTAATACAAAGTGGAGGATGAAAGATAGGGAGTAAAAATAAGCTCATTAGATGAATGAGCGACAAAAGAGGCAGAAAGACTCAGAATCTTGTGGTATATTCCTTTATTGAAGCACTTTTTTCACTCCCTGTTTAAAGGAGTTGCACAGAACACCTACACATTTGTCCAAGCATGAAGCAATTTCAGGAATGATCACATGAAAAGTGCAGCCAGTGTGCCGTCAGCCTCTGACAAAGGAAAATGAACAAAAGAAATGCCCAGCAGTACAAACAGGAACAACTTTCTTACAAACTGAAACCAACACATTTCCAAAAGACAGTTTCAGGTAGATTCATAAAGGCTCCACTTTCGGGGAAGCATACAGAGGAATAAGCCACGTCAACCAAGGAAAGAGAGATTTTCAAGGACACGAGGTATAAATACATAAAGCCCCTCACCTTGCAGGCAGGCACATATTTAACTTCACACATGAGAGCAGCCCTGCTCAGCTCATGGGGATTAATCACCTCCACAAAGTGTTTGCCAGACAAGTCCCCACGCAGTCCAGGACTCCTCCCTCTGTGGTCACTATGGACCAGTTAATCTCACCAGTGTCTTTGGTGCAAGATTGGCAACACAAAATCAAGTCCTTCCCCCAAAACTGTGACCTAAATGCATCTTGCCAAAGCACATTTATTATGCAGGACAATTAGATGGGTGCTGCTACCATCCCTTGCTGCTGGGGAGGACATGGGCAAGGGCAGCAGAGACCCAGAGCCTATGAATCATGAACAGACTCTCTTATCAGGAGAAAAACTCATCCTGTGTTTTCATGGCTTTTCCAATACCAACTTGATGTGAAATCCTGCAGAAGAGAGCCTTGCAGGACAGCAGGAACATTCCAGAGGTTGCAGGGCAGGGCTGTTAGAGCCTCCTGAATTGCTCATAGACATTGCAAGTGGCACTGTATACTCCACCTGATCTCTGGGTGAATTCAGATTATTCCCATAAACTTTTACACTGGGTGTCACCAGCTGATGCACTTTCACCAAAATGCCTGGAGAGAATTTTTTTCTAGAACTGGGGTCAAAACTCACAGGTCCTCCTCACTTCCCTTTCCTCAAAGTGCCCGTGGTGGATTATTATTAGATGTCCATGAGTCTCCAGGGAGGAAAGAGAAGGATGTGGCTTGATTACTTTTGTTTGGATGGATTGACTAACTGCTCATTTGACATTTGGATTATTTCCCTTCATGCATTTCTGGGGTTTGGATTTCGAGTGGAGTCAGAGCACTTCTGATAGACATTTAATAAAGACTGAAAAAACGCAACAAATATGGAAAAAAACTTCACTGCCTACAAATTTCTAAACAAGCCTGATGTGATTAAAGAAGGACAGATGTAACTACCAAACATTTATTTTTTTTTTATTTTTAGATCACTGCCAGATACTCATATGCAGTACGTGTTCACTCACTTGTGTTCCTGAAATTCTGGATCACTCTAATTCTTACTGTCACTCACTCTTCCTAACAAGAATGTTTATTTTTCATTATCCTTACCTCTCCATCTTTACTATTTATTCAGGCTATTATTCAGAGTGCCTGGTCATATTCTCTTTATGGACTGTCCATAAGCTGTAATTATAACTGTATAAGCATATTTTGTCACTTTAACTGCACACATTATTGATTCACACAGGATTGTACCTGTTTTATTTTTAAATGTAGCAAATTTTTCCTCAGGAAGAAAGAACAACTCTGATTTAGGAACTCTTCTGCTAACTTTAGCCTGTATTTTCTCAGGCTTTAGCTGTTGTGCAGCCCTTACTGAGATTATTTTACGTCTATGGAATGGATGCAGACCAACTTTTTATTTCTGACAGGTAAAACTATACTTCCCTAGGCATTGAGTGCATTCAGTCTCATGCAGTTTCATATTTATGCTAACTCCTTTGTTTTTGGGATGTGAACTCTTATTCTACCTTGAAATATATTTTGCACTGTACTTGGACTGGTTACTAAAAACCAAATGACCTCATTTCAGTTTAGGACGCATTGAGGGAAAAAGATGACAATTAAGACATAAAAATTTTGGTTTGTGCATTTATGTTTTCTTTTTCTCCTAAGGAATATTTAAGTGAAATTGAATGTAACTTGACTTGAGGTTTGTTTAAGCTCAACAATCATTGGTTTATTGCAGTTACTTTCAGAGAATTTTTATCTTTAAAATCTTTGGCATTAAACCAGAAAACATTCTAGCTTTCTTCTCCTTCGTCTCCAAGCTTTTGACTTGCTTGTGCAATTGTTGCATGAAAGCAGTTCTACATTTTTTTCTCTTATAGGAAAACAGATGGAGAAGAATTTATCTGCAGTTGGGATTTGCTGCTTATAATTTATTTCACAGGATCAAGCAAAAGATAACTGTGAGCTCACACTAGTCAAGCTTCCAGGACACCATCACTTCCAAATTATATATATATTTGAGATTATAGTTATGGAGAGACATGGATAGAAAGCCATTGAGGCATTTTTCAAATTTCCATGAGGTCTCAGTGCTTCTCTGCAGCTATAGAGCACATTCCTAGTGCTCCCTCCTGACTGGGTGGCTCCCATTAATAGAAATATATTTCATATTCTGTTTCCCAGCTTTCTGAAGCACTCGGTACAGAAGAAACAGTCTACACACCTATAGGAGCTGCTTCCTTCTCCACAGCCTGCACAAAGTCGTGTCACTCCACCATATGCTCAGATTCTGCAAACAGGATGGAAATCATTCTGACATGAGCTTATTACAGAGCCCCATTTCTCAGTGGAAATTCTTCTGGTATGTCCTATTGTTTTAGCATTACATTTTATTATTTTTTCGTTAATACAGTAGGAAAATCACATTGCTTCCAGGACACGTTGATGCTAGTCAGGACGCTCTGGAGGCTAACAATGAGTCAGGACTCTGGACTGAGACCAAGCTTTTCTTCCATTGAGCGCTGCTCTTTTTTCTTCCTCCTTAAGGAACTGGCTTTTATTGGCCTCTTTAGCTTTGGATTAACTTACATCATACATTTCATAGTATATATATTCCAGTAAAAGAATACGCACAGCGCCATGCAAATTAACCTCCTAATCAAATTAAAAGGTTGAATGGCTTGTTCAGAGCAGCTTGGAGAAGAGGCTCCACACGTCAACACAAGGGCTCACATCATGAGCCAAGGGAGACAGGCACCTACAGTGCACCCAGGTAGGGATGAACCAAACTACCTTCAGTCAAAATGCTGAAAGAGTCGTGAGAGAAAACTGTCCTTCCTTCCCAATGGGCTCTGACACATTAAATCCAGCACCAAGTTTTGGGAAACATGCAGAAATTCTACAGGGAAAGGAGGAAAGGAAATAAAAGTGGTTTTCTGTCAATGGCACAAAGGGACGTAGAGGTACAACTCCTTTTATTTTCCTAAGCACCTTTAAAAACCTCCCTGGAAAAGGTGTAGGGGCACAGCCATAAGCAGGCACTGGGCTGCTGAGAGCAGCAGCTGCTGGTTAGCATTGCCCGCGATTCTGGAGTGTGGATATTTGTGTGCTCCTCGGCTCTCATGCTGGGAAACCTCCTACACAAACAGGGTCTGCATTATGGCCAAGGTGGAGGATGAAATAGTGCCAGCGTATGCTTTATGGCAGGTAAAAGCCTCCCAACACCACTTCAGTGCCAACAGTGCTGTGATAATTCCTCTCTCCTCCACACCTTCAATTGTTTCACTTCTCAGCAACATATTTTAGCTCTATGGCTCCATTAGCCTTTTTTTTTTCCTTTTTTTTTTTCTTCTGCTTCTAAGCACAGGGTCATTGACTGCCTTAATCAAATCTCATACCATAATGAAAAGCAAAAGGCATAATGTAGCATTTAACAGATCGACAATCCCCTGTGCTGACTGGCATATGATATTTCTAAAAGAATGACTCTTCAGTGAGACCTGAATGGTTCAGCTCAGGAAGAAAGAGAGGCCAAATCGCCTTTCTAGTCACAAACCTTTGCCCCATGGGGTCTGAATTCTCGCTTTAAGGACCACATCAGAAGATTTATGAAGTTTGCTGCTTTGTTCCCATTTTTAGGAACCACTCCAAGTCACACTGAATTCAATGGGAGTCCTTTCATTGACACGATCGGGTTTTGGAGCGGGTCCACAGAGAGTGTCACTTTTCTGTGATAAAAAAGAGAACTGCTCTGAAACCATCTGCATTTCCACTGATGCTCATGTAGAGTGGAAAGTGTTTCTTTCTGGATGAGTGATCATCCTGCACAGTCTGTAGAAACACTAAGCAGATGCAGCACATGCTCAGTTCTTCATCCCAGTTCCTCAAAGTGAGGCAGTACAACACCACAGCTTTGAGAGCACTTTAAGATAAAATTTAAGATAAACTGTTGTTCTCAGCTCCTCAGGTAGACCCCTGCAATGCTGAATTCAAAGGGACCAAAGTGAAGGCAGCTTTCACTTGGTCAAAACACCACTCTTTATAAAAAGAACACTGAAAAATTAATTACAAATTACTACCATATTTGCCTGGGTTTCTGTATTCTTTAGTGACCCAAATACAGGTGATAAAAACCATTGTGTTAGCGTGTGTCAGTTTTCTAGGCATGAAAATCAGATCTATGTCATGCCCTAAACCTCTGCAACCCAGGGCATCAGAAACACCTCAGATGTGATACCCGAGACATGAGGAATACCCGAGGATACCCGAGACGTGTTTTTGTTGTGGCGTTTTATAATCACTCCTTCAAACTGAGCTCTTTGTCTTAATCACCAACACCTTCCTTTACTATATGACAAAAAGTCACCTGTTTCCTACTGAGCTTTTCAGTAATGGGAATGCAACTAACATTGCTTCAGCTGGGCAGTGGTTCCTCTCAGAACCTCAAACCCTGAAGAGCTCATCCCCTTCGCCAGAGGAATCCTGGACAACGAAACCACTTCAGTTATAGCCCAGAAATATTTTGTGTCCTTAAAAGAAGAACCTGCAATTGGCCAGAAATGAAGCCAGTTGAATTCCTGGTGCTTTCACCAATGTAATAAAGAACAGAAGATCTTCACTGCCGGAGCATCGTGTTACAGCAACAGCAGCAGCAGCTTCGTTCGCTCATTCTCCAGTGAGCTGCAAGAGATTCCATCTTCTCATTTCTGTGGAGTTTACGAGTCCAAGACACCCTGTTTTTTTCACTACACTGATACAAAAGGATGTCATTAAAAAGAATGTAACTGATACACATGGAGGAGAAGAGACAAAGTTGTCCGTGGGAACCCTGTGTTATCTCGTTCACTCCCGGCTATAGCACGCAATCAGTATTTATTTACTTGCAACGGGAAGGTGTGCCATTTCAAACACCCTCCCTCTGATGGATGCAGGCCACTGCTGGATCATGCTATTTAACTCTCTCTTTGGGGCTGTTTGTCTTTGGTTTTCAACTGTCTTATCATGATGTATGTGTGCTGTGCATACCGTGGCATGTCAGGCTAGATCAGACTACAGCTTGTCACACAGAGCAACAAATTAAGGCAGTATGAGTGAGCTGCAGATGCGTATCGCCTGGCACTGGGAAGTTCATAAAACTTGGTTTGGTGGAAAATATTTTGGTGTATGTAAAGCATCCTTTGGATCATGTTTCCTTCTCTCTTGGCTGGTTGGAATTCTTTTTCATGTGTACAGTTTGAAACTTAAAAGGCAATTATGCTGTTTAGAGGTATATGGTTAAATTTATGTCTTTGTTGTTCCTGCTGTTCCCCGAAGAGATTAATTGTTAAAGTAGTCGTTGCAAAATTATTTCAACTCATTTTTGTTTTATCGCTTATTTTGCATTATTATGAGGAGTTATTATAAGAGGATGGGAAAACTCTTGGCAACTATAAGTTCTCTGTGTATTTATTTAAAGGAGGTTATGCTCATAAGAGGGAGAAGAACATTTTAAACTAATATAAGAACCACTGAGAAATGTAGCCCGATGTCAGTTTCAAATCCAC
Source organism: Petroica traversi (assembly GCA_025920805.1). Lineage (NCBI taxonomy): Eukaryota > Metazoa > Chordata > Aves > Passeriformes > Petroicidae > Petroica > Petroica traversi. The sequence goes on along the minus strand of JAHLSL010000036.1, from coordinate 3,005,861 downwards.
CCAGGCATTTCTTTCAGCTTAGTACACTTCCCCAATTTGGGTCATAAGCACTGAAAGCTGCAAAAGAAAAATAATTCCCCTTTCAGCCCCCATCCTTCCCTCTTAAGCCAGATGTGTTGTAGGGAGCTCTGTAAACCTGGAGGATAAAAGGGTCCTGAATTCAGAGCACCAAAGGACCAGCCAGGATTCCGGGGCTCTGCCCATCACCTGGTTTGACTTCACAAAGTTTGCTTGGGCATGGGTTCAGGGAGACTCAAAGCCACGTGGCTGACTCCCAGCACAGGTAGTTTCACAGGACTCAAGTGGAAACAATAGAGCTGTTAAACTGCTGGAGCTGTACGGACGTGTTCCCTTTGGTCTGGTGGCTGAACAGCAAACTGGGGAAATGATTCAGGTGAAGTTCAACCTGAAACACACAAAGTGTCAGTAGAAAAGACATAAAAGCCCCCCCCAAAGTTTCATTTTGGGTCACCTCAGATTGCATTGCCTGATCTAGAATGGAAGTTTTCATTTTTAACCCAAAATTTAAACAACAAACATTCTAGCTGAGCAAGCCCTCTATTTCAAACATCAAAATGAAACTTTGAGCAGTGACAGTTCACTCTTTTACTGAGAAGTCTGTCATTCGATTGACCATATTATTTTCAAAATAGTAATGAAGAAAAATGGTTAATTTTGAAAACTAAGTGGTATAATAAAGGTGAAAATTACACAGTTTATTTTGAAAATACTGAAATGAAACATTTAAACTTCCATGAGAAAAGCATTTCCCCTGATTTTCTTTCTGAAAAAGCTCTGCATTACATTCAACCAGAATTTGTGAATAGTTTTCCACTTCAAATTGCACTTTTGGCAAATGCAGTCTATTCTGGAAAGATTCCACCAGCTCTGTTGAAACTGGCACATGCTCACATACTTTACTGGATAAGAGATTTCATCCTGTAAAATGGGGATAAGAATAAAACTTCCCCACTGATGAAGAAAAATCTATAGGTTGAGCTGTTAATGCTTGTCTAAGGCAGGCACCAAAGTTTTTGGCTTCCTGGGGTATAACACTCCACAGAGCAAGAAATCCTCTTCTTTGTCTTAATGGGAACTAGATTAGGTCTTCAGAACTTTAAACAGTTAGATGAACAAAAAGCTAAAAGACAACACAAGCTTAAGTGCTTTAAAATTATGATCTAGAAGGCCTGTAATTTGCAGTATTACAGTGGAGCTGCTCAGCTTAGTTTGAAGTGATAAATGGGCAGGGGCATCCCACAGAGCTGTGGCAGTGAGGCACAGAGGGGTTCCCACTGCAGCTGCTGCGCAGGGATCATGTCCCTGTCCCACAGAAATCCACCAGGATAAAGCTCCTGGCTGCAGGAGGGCGAGCACTGCCCCTGAGCAGGTGTCACCTACCACAGGGATCATGTCCATCTCCCGCAGAAATCCACCAGGATAAAGCTCCTGGCTGCAGGAGGCCAAGCACTGTCCCTGAGCATGAGTCACCTACCACTGTCTCACTTGCCCTCCTCCCTTTCTGACCAGGAGGGAATTTTCCTCTGGAAGTCAGGATCAGAATGTTCTGTGTGGAGTTTTCCTGGTTCATTCCATGTGACATGTTGGAGACGGGGTTGTGCTGCAGCCTCGTAGCCCATGGCGGTGGGCAGGGGAGATGAGGCTTTGCTGAAATGTGTAGCAAACACACACGAAAACAAAATGTATAAAACATTAAAATGACAGCTTGCTGAGGCGGCTTCTTGTCGCAGTGGCTTTAGCATGATCATAAAGTGATGTGCAGTGCTTGACATGGCCTGCTCCTACATGGTGAAACAAAATTGATGCTTTATTTGCCCCACCAGACCAGGATTTGCTAAATGTGCAAAATTTCCCACCTGGGTCACAACAGGTGTGCCAACCAAACTGTGAGTGTGGGAGGAGGAGTGTCTGTGCACAGGGCTGGAATCAAACTCCTGATCAAACCCTGTCAGATGGATTCAGAGGTTTGATGGAAGAGCCGTGCTCTGCAGCTCAAGCCCGCTGCTGGTTTTAAAATGCTCTTGCACCCCATGCAATGTGACAGCAGAGATGCAGAAAATGATGTCAGAGTTGATAAAAGAAAGCTCAGAGCCAGAGGAAGTATAAGTGTTTTGGGCAAAATTCTGGCATCAGTAAAATCAATGGCAATGCTCCTGCTCCCTTCCACAGTGCTGGGATTTTGCCCTTTGCCTATAGAAAGCCAGGATATGCAATAATAGGAATATCCATTACACTGGGTTGTATTTTGCAGAAGTGTTGGGTTTAATTTATAAAAATAATTTTGACTAAGCTTTTGTTTGGCTCACCAAGGTCAATTAACGTAATTCCAGAACTTCTGGATGAAGTTTTGTATAGATCATTTTCTCTAATGCATTCATCTGTCATGAAATACTCACATCCTCTAGTTTCACTTAATTCCCTTTGAAGTTACCTGTATGCCTAAAGTTAAGCCTCTTTTTAAAATCTTTACAGAATCAGGGACACAGTTTTTGTAATTCTCCATTCAGTTGCTGTGGTAAGAGTAATAAAAAAGGGCTGTGATGTATGTAGAATTACATGCTGTGCTCTTCCTCTGAGCTGCTGCATTTCTATAGCTGTACAAAAAAATCCTGTCTGCAGGGAATCTTGTTGCGGTTAAAAATCTATATTTTCGTTTTCTCCATTTGTTCTACAAAACTGAACTAACAGGCAAAACAAACATACATGCAAACATGCATAAAAACATTCAAGAACAGCAGTCATACTGGGGAGGATGCTGGAAAAAATATGCACTTGTTTTAATCAATACAAAAAGTTAGGGGTTTTTTAAGTCTAAAAATGAAAAAGACTCTGTGCTAATTTCCACAGGGTGTGCAAATATAAGAGGGGATTTTTCATGTGCTTTGAGAAGGTATACAAGAAATGCTGTGTTATTTAATTCACAAATAGCACGAAATACTAAATTTACATTCCTATTGGTTCCAAGAAGATTATTTTATAATCTACAGAAATAATAAATACCCGCAATTTTAATAAAACCTGCTTGCATAACACGCTCTATTTTAAAGGAAAAAGATAACTTAGCCCAGCTGCTGCCAAATATTGAAGTCATCCCTCCTTCTAGCATTCCCCCAAAGCTCCAGGACTTCAGCTGGGAAAGCTCTTGGAGCAGTGCAGGCATGGACATGTGCACCCAGCCCAGCCTCCCTGGGGGAGACAGACCATACCCACAGTCTGCAGCTGCAACTGGAGATGAAGAAGGGAAAAAATAGGTTTAAATGACAGATGCCAACTTCCCAGTTCCTCATCTCCTATGGACAACAGGGAAAATTAATCCCCTATATTTTACAACTTCCAGTGAGAATTTGCCCTGCTTTTCCCATGACTTATGTGTGTCCCTGGTGTGTTGAGGACTTCCTGCTCAGCCACAGCAAGTGTGACATGGCATTTAACACAGTCTTGGTGCAAAAGTGAACCTTTTGCTCTTTTTTTTGGTTGTGTTAGGCAGTGAAAAAGCCCAGAATTCCCAGTTTTTCACCCAAGAGCAAGGCTTTGTGCTCATGCTTAGCCAGGGAGGGGTGTCAGCCCTGTCCAGCAGCAGCACGTGGTGAAGTGGCTCCCCTCTCCATGCAGACCAGCCAGGACAGTCACCGCCTCCCATGCTTTTACCAAACCTCTCACTTTCTACCCCTTAAATCGATGTTTTTGAGCACCAGCTTGGAATGGCCTCAACCTGTGCCTTGCAGAAGTGGTGAGGGCTCCTGTAAATCCGTAACCGGGGCACTGCTTTTCTAGCTGGGTTATCCTACAGTAGCAGTTTCAAAGTAAATCTTTTCCATCATTGCTTTCCTTTTTTCAGTCTGTGTTTCTGAAACCCAGAACTTTATTCTGCTGTTCCAAAAATACCTAAAATAGCTCAGCCAAAAGAGCCCTTTCCAGCCAGGAGGTGAAGGAGTTAACAATGCCCTTTTCATGCAAAACCACAAACAACTGGGGGGGAAAGTGAGAGAGAGGAAAAAAAAAAAGAAAAGAAAAAGGGAAAAAAAAAAAAAGGAGTTTTTAACTGAGAAATGGAAAGGATCCAAGTTCTAACCGAGAGTAAAAGCACAGAGAGAGTATGAAACACACAAATCATCCTGGGGTTCGGAGTTGATAAAGTTATTAAAAAAGAAAAAAGAAGGAAGGGGTGGGGGGAGAAAAATCCCTTTGTTTCTGCCCTATACCTTGAGGCTGTGGGAGCAGAGGGAGGGAGTGCAGAACGAGTCCGACCGGAGCCCAGCGCCGAGCCCCATCCATCCCAGCGGGAGCTGGGCACGGGCTGGTGCTCCCCAGCTCCCATTGCTCAGCTCCTGGCAGGAGCCGGGGAGGGTTTGCTTGCATAAACTCGGCACTTTTTTTGGCCTTTTTTTTTTTTCGAATTATTATTATTAGCAAGTGGGAGAAAAGAAGCTTTTAATCCGGGCGGGCTGGAGGCTGGATGCGGCCGGAGCACGGGTGGGGTGTGTAGGGCCCCGCCGGCTATTGGGCCATCGGCTTAGCAACAGCGTGGAAAGGGCCAACCCCAGCGTTTGTACAGCTGGGCCACCTTCCAAGGATGGGTGCCAAACTCTCCGCTCCTCTGCCAAGAAAACAAACAAGGGCACTTTTAAAAACTCCAGAGTTAAAGAGCGTTTTTTTTGGCGGTTTTTTTTTTCCCCCCTTTTCTCTCCTCCACGAACTCTCCTCGCTCACAGTTAATGATCTCTTTCCCTTTGTCGCCGAAGTTCAAGCCAGGGGGAATTGTCACTTGTGCAGGTTTCAGGAGTCGTTTCCCCTTTCCTGAATGTGGCAGGCTCCCGTCCCTGCAGGCTGGAGCAGGCTGCAGTCAGTGAGCCCATTTCTCTTCAGATGCTGCAGGGTCCCTCCTTTCTTCCCTAATGGCAAAAATCTCTGCCGGCTGCATTAACATTGAAACCTGCTTGCCATTGCCACGCATTTATAGAACTTACATAATTTACTGCCTATGTCACTCTTTCGTCTGCTACCTCTTCATTCATTTCAAGCCTGTTAAAGAAGTGGAATAAGAAGCACAGAGACTTAAAGAGGCAAAAAGTGGCTTGTAGCCACAAACCTTTTTTTTTCTGCAGATGAAGAAAAAAGAATTTGGGAATTCTGGTCTCATTTTATTAAAGATATATTTTTACATTATATTTTTAGTGCAGTCTTTCTACATATTAGTCTTTGTGATTGCTAAAGTTGGGGTAGCGCCAAATTTTGCTGAGAAGAAATATGGACTATGTTTTTTTACCAGCTGAGAAATGTGCCGGTCCATACTGCGTCCCAAAAATCTCCTCTTTCCCTGTGAAGGAGAAAGGCAGAGAAGTCGGAGCCCATTTCCAAGAAACACCAACTCTCTTCAGATCCCCATGGCTTAGCGCTTGCCCAGAGAGAGCGCTCGCCTTGGATCCTGATTTTGAGCACTAAAGGAAGAAAATGGAACTGACTTTGCTGTTGCTGTTGTTGTTGTTGCTATAAGACACTCTGTAGGAGGTGCAGCCAAACATACCTCTGGGGAAATATTAAACACTTCACAGAGAAAGGCCTAAAGAGGCAAATATTGCAGCCCTTTTCTCACGCCAGTCATCCCATTAACTTCAGAGACACTGCTCATACAAGAGAGGCTGGTGGGGTCAGGCCTTTGTACACAGTAGCACCTCCAAAGGTTAAAGGATGTCATTTGAAGTCATGATCTTCTTTCACTTCCTACCTCTACCTCTGATTTACTGAGAAACCTCAAATAAATCACTTAACCTCTCTAAGAACGAGTTTACTTAAGTGCAAGAACATTCTGAGCCTCCAACAATATTTGTGAAGTGCTTTCAGGTCCTTGGAGGAAAGATGTACTTGCAAATTATCAGGGTAGCTGTTTACATGGAAATAAATCTCAATTTCTGTGTCTAAGCATCTGTCCCAGCTGCATCCCAATCTTATGTCTGCATAACAGTGGTTATGCACCATAATCTACTTGGATTTCATAGGGAAAATATGCAGGAAAGTGGCTTGAAAGGGAATCTCATTTCTTTGCAAGCAGGTCATTGCTTCCAGAGAGCTGGGTTTTGAGCCTGTTGCATGGTGCATTTCATCCTCAAAAACTTGCATCTGATGCACTGAGGAGTGTGTTTCTGCAGCTGCAGTTTCAAACTGATGCGGTACCCATGGTCTACACATTATTTTATTTGTCAGACTGCTCTAACATCCATCATTGAAAAAAAAAATGGACTAGGGAAGGCTTTTTCTGAATAGCAAAGAAATATGAAGAAGGGAACTTGTGTGGTTGTGACTCTAGGCAGAGTCCTAGAGTCTCTGTCCTAGGCAGAACTAGGAAATATGAACAACAACAGGAACCATACAAAAAAAAAATAGATTTTGGGTAAAGGTTCAGTGCAGGGAGAAAAGGGAAGGGGCTTCCTTTTTATTTGTACTGGTTCTGCTTATCTTTTACTAGAGGCTGTTTTTTAGTGATGAGGAAGTAGAAGAAATCCATTTGTTTTTCTCATGACACAGCAAAATACACAACCTAATAACTCAGAATAACATCCCTTCTGCCCTAAAGAAATAATCTCACAAAATTAAACCAAGACTTTATTCAGAGTTTGCCCAATTCAACAGTAAATTTCTGTTCAACTGAAAAGGCTTCGAATAAAGCCTTCATGTGGGAATCCAGCAAATTGAAGCAGCTTCATAAACACTTGATAATTCAGGACCAGGGTCTCAATTATTTTCCATTCATTACTTAGGTGAGGAAAGAGCTGCATATTTTGATGGGAATTTGGGGCTACAAACAAGGATAAAATATTGTGGCACACAAGGACAGCTGGATTAACCTGTAGGCCTTGAGCCAAGAGTCAGCCAATGCACATTGAAGTGCCATTTATCTCCATGCTTTCCCCAAGAATGGCTTCCCCTCCTGTGCTGCTGGCTCCAGCATGTCCAAAACAACTCCACCACCCTCTAGAGCACCTTTTACAGCTACCTGAAATTGTATTTTGTTTAAAGGGTACGTAGTTTGTGTCAGTAATTCCCACAGACCCATAATTGTTTTTATAACACCGGGTTATAGCAGGTAGTATAATTCACCAAGAAGTTGATATGAATGCATTTCATAACATGCTTTATATAATCCATTATTAGAGGACATTGCTGCATCTGTAATTATGTTTGCAAATGCATTTTTATTGAGTCCTACATAAAGGTATGCAGGACTGAAACCAGCTCTTAGGCTGCAGAAGTTTATATATATACTTTGCTTCCTTCCAAGAATTTTTTTTCTGTATGGGCAACACTACAATGGGGTAAAATTAAAATTTAACCTCGATTTCCTTGCAGACTCCAGTCCTTAATCCAAGGATCTCTGAACCTGGAACATTTCAGACCTTTACTGGAATCCTGTCGTTTTTATCAGCTTTAGTTTTCACATAGCAAAAGTGATTTTGTGAGTTCTAGCTTAAGGCTGATCAAATTTTTCAGTGTCTCTTCTTCTACTGACACCATTGTGAGAGGACAAATTACATTTGGTGCAGGCATACATTTACCTGCAGAATCCACACAGGTAACTGAGCTGGGATCTCCTATAGCTGGTGCTAGAAATGGTAAATTTAGGCTGATTTCCCAACCTCTTTTTGGCAAAGTATGAGCCAGGCAGAACCTGGGTTGATTGTCCCATGCCAGACCAACTCTGAGTGACCAGCAGCCTTGGGAAGAGAGCTGCCTTCACTGCTCTTGAAACCCATTTGGCTCAGTGCAAGCAGTGGAGCTTAGCTCCTTCCTACAGATTTCCAAGAAAACCTCTCCTTTAGGCTGTTAATTTGCAGGAGTCAGGCAGTTCAGACAGCAGCAGCCCTCTCTTTTCATATTGCCTTTCGAATAAATGCCCTTTCAGTCTGGGTTGATTATTTCATCGGAAGCTGAAGTCCATCACAAGCCCTTCCATACTCTGGGCAAATAAACGGCCAAATTAATCTGTTGTGAGCCAGTTATCTCTTGTGTCCTTAAAAAATAAAGAACATGTGAGTTTTGGTGCATTTTTTTCTCATGCATGGAAATGTGGTAAAAAGCTCAGACAAGGTAAATTAATTATAGCTGAAGCCTTTTTCCATTTATGGTGAACTTTCTCCTCCCTTCCCAGCCCCCCAAGGAACCACACTGTAAAACACTCTCTCAAAGAGGTTTTATCTCGTTCTGCCTTGCCTCCATTTCTCCATCTCCTCTAGTGAATATTTGTCTTTTCTACCTGCTGCCCAGTTAAATCAGCCTCAGAGGCAGTGACATATGCCAGATCACAGGGGCTGTCACTTTAATTCCCTGTGCTCATATTTTTCTCCTCTAGTGGGGTGCTGGGGGCAGATGTTTGGAGAAGGGACCCCTTTGCTGCCTGGCACACCGAAGTCCTGACATTGGCTGCTAATTCTGGGAGGTGATTCCCGGCCCTGCTGACAGTGCCCAGAGTTGAACAGGCAGCTTCACCCCAGTGCAGTCGAGTGCAGGTTCTGCATGTTAGAAATGAAACTTCACACTCCACCACAGAGTGCTGCAGGAGCAATCTCTCCCAGTTTCAGCTGAACTGTCTGGTGTAATTCCTGCCTGAAGGCTCAGACCACCACAGGTTGTGCCCATGAATGCTGGTCTGGTCCCATCCCTCAGCCTCTAAAGTGCTGTTTTCCCACCTGGCAGAAGCAAGACTGGGACTCAGGACATTGTGGCATACACCCTGCACTGCTAGGACTTGATGGGCTCCAAAGCACTGGTGACTTCGGGTCACTCCACTGCATCACACCTTGCTCAGGGTGAGCCCTTGTGGGGACAAATGGCAGGCAGGTGGCACATCCCTCATAGCTCCCTGCAATGGGATGGTCCCTGCCCTGTGGCCACACCACGCTGTAGATGAGCCAACAGCTGCATACTCTGCACCTTCTCTGCTCCTCAGAGGGAAAGGGAATCACATCCTCTTCCCCTTTAGTACAGATCTGCTGCTCAAACCCATCTAAGACAGGCTGTGAAGAGCCTGTGAGATCCTTATCTTATGGGGTATAACTCAGAATCCTTAGAAATCAATGGAAATATCCCATTGACTTCACATGGCTCTCACAGGAATCTTGGCTTTTAAATCCTCACCAGGTCAAAACTGCAGTCCCTACCTCGCTTCTTAGGGATGCCAGTAATTTTTTTGCCAGTCTGAATCTGAGAACCTGTTCCTCTGCCAGCAGCTTTTCTCAGGAGCAAAATTAAACCCTAAAGGTTCTAATGGTTTGCTGAAAACCCCCAGCTGCATAAACCTTCCATCTCTGGCACTGTATGGAACCTTAACCTAAGTCTTCCTCAGGGAAGTAGAAATTTAAGGCCTTAACCAGATGAAATCATTATAGGAATGGGCTACATTTGGGGTTTTAAACTGATGTTTATCAGTAAAATACTGGCAGGAGGAAAAATCAAATCACATTAATGCAGCTCAATGGCAGAAGTAGCCAGATTGTAGCTCCTGCCTGGTGGTAAATAATGAAATGGGCCATGCCCTCACTTTAACTTGATGTCCTCCTGCACCCAAATCAGGTGCCCTCCTACAAACGTATGTCCTGAAAAAAAAAACCCTCTTTACTTTGGAGTCCTCTCAGGAAAGATACAGTTCCCAACAACACACCTTTCTTTTCAAGCTAGAACTTAACACCATCTCTAAACAGACAATGATATAACACACATTTCTTAGTGCGAGTATCCAGGGAGTGATAAATTGAAGGTTTGGGTTTAGTTACATTAATAATGCATATAGAAAAGCTATTTGAAAATAAGAAAGTGATACATTTTATGCTGTGCAGTTGTGGGGCAGAAATGGAAAGAAGAAATTCAGTTTTACATTTCCTTTGTAGCTCTGGGTCAAGGTGACTCCCAGCAGAAGCTGGAACAACCTCCCACACATCTACCTCATGTTGCTCCAGCTTCTCTCCCCAGCTTAGTCACTTCTCCAAGCATATTTTAGGGGAAGACCTGGGAGAGATAAGGCTCAGGATTGCCTGTCCCCTCCCTAGGATGGTCTGGGGAGTGACATGGGGGCTCTTTCTGCTCCCTTTGTCCTGTCCCCTGATCCGAGTAAAGGATTTCAGTGGGAAAACTGGGCCTAAGGATGCAGCTGTAAATCATGGAAGAAATTTCAATTTGTTACTATTCAAAAGAAAGCAATCAAGAAACTGTTTCTACTGAGCTTGGAAAACCACACAAACCTGACATAAAAACACTCTGCAAACGCTGGCGTTGCAGCATGGATTTGCTCCAACTGTTCTGGTACAAGATGGAAGACCACGGGCATTTGGATCCTGCATGGAAAGGGAATGCACATCCCACCCTTCTCCCCTGCTCTGCCTTGTTGTATGTGTGCTTGGTCCACCCAGGGATTGAATCCCATCACAAGACAGCTGGAAATGCTGCAACTTTCGCAAGAAGGGCTGCTCACACACAGGGTTTCTTTTATTGGGGGCTGTCAGGACAGAAAACTGCACTTGGGGATACTTTCCACGATATGGGAAAGGGGCATTGCTTAACAAAGCAAGGCTACAGGCTTCCCAGCATACCACTGCACTGGCAATTAAATAAGCCTCTGAGCCACATGTGATTGTGCCTTAAGAAATGAGTGTGATTGAGAATGATTTGGGTAGAGGAAAATATTCCTTTAAAGGATCCTGCCTGGGCTTCTCAGTGCACGGAGGGTGGGAGAGGAGAGTTTCCCAGTCCTTGTGCAAAGGTGAACTCTGCCCAGAAAGAAAAAACTCAAGCCCACTTCAGCCACCTAAGGGCATTCCACTAACCAAAATGGAAAATTAATTAAGAGAGTGAATCATTTTCTGAGACTTACTCAGTTTTGTACTGCTTTAGTGCTCGTCTCTTCTGTCAGTAGAGCAGCTCTTGATCCAACAGAGTGTTTATAGTCACGTTTCCATAGAGCCCTGGTGTGCAGAGCCAGCTGGTGGGAATGACCTGCAAGACCTGTTTATAGACCTCCATTACAGAGCCTCTCATTTTCTTGGATGATTATCGTAGGTGTCAAATAAAGCTAGATTACCTGTTTTATGTCTTAGAATGATAAGCAAGCCAAAGCAAGTCATTTGGCTCATGCAGTAATACAGGTATACCTAGATGTATGCATACATACATTATTTCAAGCACTCAAGGCAATCTTACAGCCTTTCTTGTTGGGATTTCGAAACCGTTTCGTTTCACCAAGATGTCCCTCTTGGTGAGGTGATGCTGGAATTTTGGCTTCTCTGGCTGGGCTGCAGAGCTCACATGCAGGAGCTGGCAGAGCATGGCAAGGGCACAGCACAGTGGTTTCACGGGAGCAAGAAGCTCCTCTCCCAGAAGACTGGTGTGGAAGGAGTGTCTCAGTCACAGCACAGCTTGGCTCAACAGCGGTGCCTGCAATGGCAACAAGGAGGTGAAGCATGTGCTGACAGAGCTCATTGCTGGGGAAGCTTATAAATGACTCCTGGCACTGCACTTGGCAGTGGCCAGTGTTACCAGTCCTACCATTGCATAACATCTGCACTTTACCACAATCACCAAAACAATCAAGAAGAAAACAAGCTAACGCTTGTTGGGGAATAAACTCAGCAGTCACTCTAATATCACATATTTTTCCAGCCTGCAGCTCCACCTCCTTCTCTTCCTCTGCCTGGGACGAGTGGGCTCCTGGCCGGTGCCCTGAGGCCCCACCTTCCCGGGTGTGGTGGGGAGCAGCCCAGCTTCCCCTGGGCAGAGATGTGCTCAGGCTCCGGGATGCGCTGACTCAGTGATGCAGCGCTGATTGCGAGTGGCAGTTTCAGCCAGCCCCGGCCGGTGCATCATATGCATTCACCAACACTCAGACACAACCACAAGCTTTTCTAAATGGATTCCAGAGCCCGGCCAGCAGCGAGCTGGCTGGGGCTGGAGCCTCACACAGTGCAAATGAGGGTACGTGGGAGGCCTGCGCAACGATGGCCTTTGCGCTCCCACAGCTTGGGTCAGCTGAATTCTCGGTGGAGCCCCATTCCTCAGCATAATCAAGAGATGCTCAGAGACAGCTCTAATTAAAACAGATTGTCACAGCCCTGGGGAGGCTGTTACATGAAATGGAGTTCAGTGGGTCCTGGGGAAGCTCTAGGAAAACCCCCTTTTTCTTCCACCTATTCCTATATATTAATTTATGCCCTCCAAGGATCCACTTCTCAAAGGTATGTCCTAAAAGCCAGCAGATTTCAGTTCCTGCAGAGTGTGCCCAAGACCAAAGTAACCCTTGAAAGAGTCTCAACTCCTGTTTGAGAGGAGTTGAGACTCCCCTTCCCAAAAGGAGCTGTTCTAGCTGACACATTGCTCCTCTCAAACGATGAGGCAACGTCCCCAGAGAAGAGAGGGTGTCTCTCGCACAGACGAGCTATTCCAAGGCTGCTGGGCCTGATCCAAAATCAATTGAAGTACATGGAGAGTCCTTCCACTGATTCCAAAAAGGTTTGAATTAGTCCCAAACGTCAAAGCCAACACCATAAACTCTGCCTGGAAGCCAAAACACGGCCAAGTACCAGCCCCTCAGCACAAGTGTCATGTGCTTACAGCGAGATACCTGACTTACTCAGCAGGATGCTGCCGAGAGCTGGCTCCTCATTTCCCAGGGGATTTAACTCCCATTACTGCATTGCAGCTCTCGAGCCTTCATGTGACAAAAGCATGGATTACAGCACCAAGATCCACAGCCACAAGGGAAGGTGACAACCCTCCCTGCCAAGCAGAGATGGGGAAGGGTAAAAAGGACAAAAATCAACACACCAACAAAGTTTCTGTACATAAGGAATGGGGGCTCTGTGCTAAACAGTGGAAAAATCTTTATTCCCCCACAACCAAATGGAGCAAAATGATGACACAATGGCCTCAGTGCTTTAATCAGCAGGACAAGTCAAGCCTTTTATTCCTTTGTATATTCCAGTCAATGGAAAGTTATTGCTTAATTAACCCCCTTGAATGAATACCTGATAATTAATAAACCCATATACTGTACCCCAAGGCTTTGAGTTTAAGAAATCTCTTCTGTTCAAGTATGAAAAAAGAAAACATGCTGAACTAATGGGAAATAATTCTGGTAGAAGGCAAACCAATTAGGATTAGTGAATTCCATTTCATTTAAAATTCCAAGATAGAGAAGTAATTTATCTAGTAAATTAATAGTGTTAGTGACTTTCCTAATATATTAGCAAGTCTTTCGTATCATATTAGTGAAAACCAAGCTGGCTAATACAATAAAAGACTTATTATAAAGGTATGAAGGTTACTAATGTGATAAGATTTTTGCATCCAATTAGTATTAAAAGAAGGCTGCTCTAAAATGGACTTTTACATTTATTTATTTGATTACCCAACCTACAGTAGAGACCACAACTTTTATCTTAACAAATTATTAATCCTCCTCCCAAATTTGGAGCTACTGTGTGTTATGTTCCTCATGCAAAACTGCATGTGTGCCTGTATCTGCAGATCTGCATGGGGAACTGGCCCAGATTGTTTGGTCTGGCTGCATTGTGTTCAGCACAACACTACAGTGGTTTTGCATTCTCCTAACCTTGGCTCAGCGAGAGACTGGTCTAATCAGATACAGCAGCCTAAAGGCAAAACAATTACACTGAAATTATCATATGGAGGAATGCCAGAGCTCTGTCTTGTCTGCTATCCTGTCTTCATCAGTTGCTCGATCCTCCCACCCTTCTCTGGAGCAAGGTGAAAAATACCTGCTGCACAGACCTGATGGAGTAACCTACTTGCGCAGGCATTTCCTCAGAGCATAACCAGATACTGAGTTCCTGAACGAAACAGCAAGGTTTAGGTCCTTTATAAAATCCTGAATGATAAACTTTAATGTGATAATACCTACTTGTGTAACTGTGCTCAGCAGAGGCTATTCTAAGGTGTTAGTGAGTTCCAGGGGTGACTCTTCAATGGAATGGGAAAGGAAATGCTTTGGTTAATCTTAAAACATGCTGAATTTTACCCTGTACTATTAGATACTGTATGAACACAGGGGTTTTTTTTTGTTCTCTGAGCGACCTCAGCTGCCTCCCAATGCCTTTGCTGTGGGTGCAGGAGCAGAAAAGCAGATTTACCTTCAGTGCCAACTGCAATGAAGGTTGCACGTGGGATCACACAAAAATGGAAAAAAACAAGAACCCAAAAGAGGGTTTGATACATTTATTTCACCCACTGCTGTAAAAATATGTAAGATTTTGGATTGGAACACAGTTAATCTTATTTATTCAGTTGTGAAGTATCTGCTTATGTACATAACTTTGCAGTGTGTTCATACGTCTGTGGAAAGAAAGTTTTCAGACCGTCATAAAATCCCTTCTTACTGAGTTGGCAGTAGAATTGTACAGAATCAGAACCGTACACACGGGTACTAAGAAATCAATTATATTAGGGAATATAATTGGTGCTATTTTTCATCTTTAGAGTTCCTGCAAGAGTGGTTTCCTTAGGTAGATCAAATTAGTAAAGTAGAAACAGCTGCAGTCGATTGTCCATTGTTCAGGTCGAGGTTTGGGTGATAAAGACTGATCACAGCCAGGGGATGTTAATGTGGGAAGATAAACTCCTGCACATTCCTTGGAAACCAGAGCTGTGACTGATCTGATTCATTTCGGCCCCTTAAATCACTGGAAATTGTCATAGCCTGGATTTCAGACTTATGTCCTACCATTTCACCCCCATAAAAAACCCAGCATCTTACACATCAGCTTGGAGTTTTGCCTAACTTTGCAATTCTCCCACCTCTGTACCTCCAAGGCAGAGCCAGCACCGAGCAAGCACAGGTGTGTGCAGGTGAGCTGTGTGCCAGGGTTTGTACTGATTCAGGGCTATAAGGAGTGGGAAAGCTTAGGATAAATTCCACCCAAGAGGACATCATGCACTTATTTTTTTCAGCCCTGTCCCATAAATTTAGACCAAGGGAATTCCTGGTGGAGTGCAAGGTCAGCCTTTTAAGAATACCCAAAACTCATGTTTTGCTGCAACAGTCAGCCTGAGACATCCTGGAGACAACTGCTAAAGTTAAATTTAATACAGAACCTCTACCTCTCAGAGTGTAGGAAGAATAATTAGGCAAGTGTAGTAACAGGTATATTTAACTTCATAATTCGTTTATTGCCCTTGTGGGGGTGAGAAAGGATCCCACATCATTAAACCAGACTCCAAGCACTGAGGAAGCCAAATTTCTGTGCCTCTTTTAGAAACCCCAGATCTTGGCTGCATCTGGATGAGGACCACAGAAAAAAAAAAATTAAATTATTTCAAGGGTGGAGGCAAAAAGTGGGATTCAAGGACAGAGGAGGAGGAGAGTGAGGAAGTTAGAGAGTAAAACAGGAATGAAGAAGTAAAGAGAAGCAGAGAGATAAGTGGGAATGTGCACATAGGGGACCTTTTACACCTACAAGGATCAGAGACATTAACAGGAGGGAGACACAAGGGAGGGATGGAGGCTTGGGCCATGGTCACTGAAGTGGTGAGAAAGGGTCTGAGCTGAGCTCCGGAGCACACACTGAGGGAACCTGAAACACCAGGTCACAGGAGGCACCAGCAGAGATACTGGAAGAGCAACTGGAGAGGGAGGCAGACTTCTGTAGTGAAGGAGTTGGAGATACTGTAAGAAAAAAAAATTACTGCATCAAACCACGACATAAAACCAGACAGCTGAAGAGAGAGGTCATGGGAACAACAAATACCAGGGGGCTGTGGGGGCCAGGGAGAGCAAGATGATTTGATAGGGAAATCCAGATTCAGAGGTCAAAGGGGAAAAAGTACTTGGTGAAAAATAGGTCAAGGGAGCAGTCTAACTTCATTATTTTACTTTTCAAACCTTTAATTTAACAGTTGCTAATGACAGACAGAGCACAAAATGACAGTTGTATTACCCTCCAACACTGATGTAAAAATAGGCATAATCCTGTTTTTGTGATGATTAATGCAGTGTGAAAAAGATAATTAAACGAGGCCTGGTGTACTTTTGCTTTCCATGCCTCGCTGCCACCTTCCGTGGCTCCTGCTCAATCTCCTTGAAAATCTATTAGGCTCTGCTAGCAGCATTTTATCACTTTCCCTGTGTAAAGTTAGACATGCCCTCCCTGAGCTTTAGACAGGAAGCAATTCCTGGGAGGAGGCAGAGCAGGAGCAAGAGCCATGGCGTGCCAGCACCCTGCCTGCCACCTCCCACTCATGTGATTGCCTGACTCCTAGAGAAATTCCAGCACAGAAAGGTTTTACTGGTAATGCTCACTCTTAATTAGCTACTTCATGTAATAATAGCAACTTTTACCCCTTCATCTGGTTACAAAAACCTTTGGCAGCCAAGTTCACTTTTGAAGATGATGCACTTCACCAGATCCCAGTTTGAAGCCTCATTTCTGAGAGGCATAGGAGAGCAGTGGGGCACAGAGGTGTCCTGAAAACATTAAAAATACCCTGTAGAAAATATTTGCATATTTGTAGAAATTATGTTTTCCTTAATGTTCTGCATGGGAATTTTTTCCCTATACTTTTTTTTTTTTACATTTATTTAAGAAAAAAAAAAGTAAATGGTATGAAATGCCTGCAAATTATTTTCATAGTTATTTTCTTTGCTGATGGCCTAGAATTTTGCTGGATTTGATCCGAAATAAACTGCAGGCAAATGTCAGCTTACTCCTGACATTGTCAAAAATGGATTTTCTTGCTTTATGCCACCCCACACACAATCAAATGCACATTCAAAATACATAATGGTCTGCTAGTTTAAAATTATTGCTTGATCCTACGGCTGTGGAAAAGCAGTGGAGTCAGCCAGTGTTTCTTTGGGGTGCATCAGCGACAGAGGCAGAACTAGAACTGAAGACACTGCAATACCTCCCTCTTCTCCTTCCAGCTCCCAAAGCAATAAAACCTCTCTATACTAAATTAGACTATTGATCAGTGGCTACCATTCCTAATGGACATCCTGTCTCTCATGTCTGGGATTAGGATGTTCTTTCTACTGCTGGATAATCTTAGTACTATACAATTGCTCTTTCTCTGCTAATGACTGAATACAGGAAGAAATATTTCCCTGTTGAGTTTGATTTTTGAAAATCTCATTGCACAGGCTCTCATGAGATGAGCCAGAAAGGCCAATTTCTGACCTAGTGCTATCTGATCACATTCAAACTACCAGGTATTTGGGTTACTTTCTGTGAAGGGATGTTACATCATTAAACCACTATCTGCAGTGCACTGTATGATACTCTGATAATTTCTGATATCATGTCACAATAGTCATTAGAAAGAATAAGAAAAACAACAACAAAAGAAAAAGCCAAACCTTTCTTTCTGTTCTGGTGATGGTCAAATGATAAGGATGAACTGAAAGTCACAAACACCAAACTTCTGAAAAAGTACCACAGCCTGAACATCTGCAGCACATGCAGCCTGTGTGGGCAACTTTTCATCTGGGTAGCCCCAACACATGAGAGCCTCAAGCTCTCTGTGATTGCATGAGAAATAGGGCAAAAGACTCCCTTCTCTGTGACCCAAAACCCACACTTGCTCTCACACAGCCAGAGGACCATTTCCCACGAGCTCAGCAGATCCTGTGCCTTGGCCCAGTGTGGGTGATGAAGAGCAGAGTGCAGACAGAAACTGCTCCAGCTCCTGGCCACCTCTGAGGGCTGCTGGGCAAGGAAGGCAACAGCAGCAGCAGTCAACAGTGCTTCTGTCAGTACTTCTCCAGACAACATAATTTCAACTCAGTTCTTCCAGATCCTTTATCTTTTGGACAGGGAAGATCACACATCAATCAAGGTTTTGGTATCTCTGCCTTTACCTGGATGTGTCCCTATGGCCAGGCTGGGGGCAGTTTTTATCCACTTCATTGAAATCTCCAAAATTTGCACACAGCTTTTGTGTGGGCATGCACCTATTCTATTTTCACCCACCATTTTCCCAGTCAAAAACACTGCTTGGAAGCAATGAGCAAGGCAGGCTCCCAGGCTGTGTGACACAGGACAGGCAAGGGGAGAGAGGATCCCGTCTCTGGTTTATGTACCCTAAACTGCATCATGCTAAATGTCAGGCCCTGGTGGTGAATTAGCACCACGAAGTTGGAAGAATAGTCGTATCTGAGAGAGATCATAGCACTTTCCCTGCATTTTTTGTATCCGCAACCAGCTTCCAAATGGATGTCAAGGTTTGTTTTGGTTTGTTTTTTTTTTTTTTTCTTTAAGTGTAAGCTGTTTTCTATCGCACTGTGGCCTGCAACTCGATATACAAAATGTACTGAGGCATTATGAGATAGTGACAGCTGCTGAAGAAATGCTGTGTTATAAACATGCAATGATGCAGTGAACTGGCAAATCCATATGGCTGGAAAAATGATGAGGAGCAAGACGAAAAAAAATATTCCAGAGTTCTGGAACAAAATAGATAGTCGGTAGTTTGCTTCAGCTTGCATGTCCTAATAGCAGCTTTTTCTTTAATGGAAAAAAGTTTAATTTCACTTATATACACACATAAATATAACCTATGTAAATAAATATATATAAGTAGCATGATCCTCAGGATGATCTACAAGTGGCTGGAGAAGCAGAGGTGACATTTTCATATACTATCATACTTCTGCTTCTTATTTCTTTGAGCTCTTTGGCTGAACAACCAATGTCTTGAATCATCCCCCAAAGAGTAGAAACTCTTTGAGGTACCTCCCACTGAAACCTATGTGCATTTCCCCTCTCTCAGTGTGCAGATGGGTAATCTCTGCACATATCCACCAGGGAAAGGTCAATCAGTCCCTTTTGCGGCGTCATCAGTCACGGTGGATTCTCTGTGTGTCAGAATAAATGAGCATGGACAGGATGGACACAGGACATCACTGAGGGAGACCCCAAAACCACATGGAAATGTTTAAACAGCTTATATATGCCCTTGTAATTGATGGACCCCAGCAAGCAGACACATCCATCGCTTTTAGAAATGCTGATAAATCCAAGTCCATGACACATGTTTCTTAGGGAAGCAAATGTTATGGCTTTTTTAAAAACTGAATGAGGAGATGGGAACTTGCAGTCACATCAATCCCCATTTTCCAACCTGGCTGCTGCAGTTTTCTTCTGAATGAAGTTCCTAATGAAGGGGGCACAGCTTCATGAGCATCGCGTGCTAATGGTGACAACACAGCCACTTTTCCTTGGGCCCTGAAAGCAAGATTAAAAATCCCAATTTTGTTACCAGATTTGCACTTGCAGCCCCAAATCAAATGGAACCAGGAGCTGAAGCTCGTGAGTCTGCTCTTTTGTATGGCACTTTTCCATCCACCTTTAATCAATGATGTCTGAGAAATGAAGGCTCAACGAGTATTCAGTCCAGCACTGGCAACATTTCCCAATGCTCCATAATAATCCTCAGACTTTTATGGAGAGTTTTCTCCCTGGTGATTTTTTTTCCTTGTCATTTAGTGCCACTATTTCAGATTTCCTCTTGCTGAACTGCTGGAGTGTCATCAGTGCATCTATATAGAGTATGAGAATATATTTGGAAAGCTTATATCCAAGGGCCATTGGAGATGACTAACATTTTTACACTGCACAAAAGAAGAGAAAATAAATTTAGGAGTAGCAAATAGAGCCACTGTGTTATTTCCTTGCCTGTAAATAAATAACTGTAACACTTCTACTCCAATCGTGGAGCTGGGTATCCAGCATCTTTGTGGGGAAGGAACATTTCAGGCAGCAATAAACGTTCACCCAAGACATTGACAATGAAGGCATAAGACAGCACAAATTATAGGGAACATGAAAGAAGCCCTGCTTCCCTTGAAGACACCACCTGTTTAAGCACCTGGGAAAAATTATTCATAGCACTTTACCACTACACAGACAATAAAGATCCTATGGAAATGTCTTTGTTTAAAATCAACATTTATGGCCCTGATTTCATAGGAGGCTATGTAAATCCTAACTGATGCAACAAATGCAAAATGACATCCTTAAAAACATGGGCCCTGCACACCAGGCTCCAGCAAACCATTTCAACTTCAGAATTTCACACTTTAGGAGCCGAGAACCAAGAGTCAGAATTTTCTTCCTTCTAATCTTCATTCTGGTTTGCTTCACCACAGTACATGTTTATATAATGAATTTTTCCCTGCACAAAACTGCCCTCCTCAGCTGCCTATTAACTGAAAAATGGGAGCAGGATCCACTGGCATTCATCCTAATGCGGCCACTCAGTTCTGTGTCCTTGTCCAAGTCACTGGAGATCTGATCCCATAAGAACAACCCAAACCTCTGTAGCTGGCCCCCCTCCCTTTGCTGGGCAGATGGATGATCTCTGTATTCACCAGGAAAAGGGAGGCAGGAGCCAGACATCAATCAGATGAGACCCAGGTGATGTGTGGACTTGTACCCATCCCCAGGAAACACATCCAAGCCTTCATTCCTCTGCATCGTGCCTGATTTACTTATCTGCAGAACAGGAGCCTGAGCATTTCACATCATGCCTTGATCACAGTTATAATTTAGAAGCCTTATGATGCTTCCACGGAAATTTAAAATATTATGTTTAACAAGTATCCCGTAATTTAATTTTGAACAATAAATTTCACAGTTACCTTGCACAGCTTTGATTTGTTTCTGAGCCCTGTTTGAAGATCTCCTGAAACCAATTAACATGTGTTCTCCAGCCATCTCATTTGACTCTTTTGTTGCTGGCACCTTTTGGGAATACCATTTCACCGAGGTGGAGAAAGGGCTTGGGTGTATTTGTGTCACCACAAGGCAGATGTGGCCCAGATATGCTTGGAAGGTGCAGAGGACAGCACATTCCAGTGCGCAGGGTTCATGGAGTACTGAGCAGCAAGACAAACGGATAAAGAACCTTCCAACCCTTCCCCAAATCCTTTTAGCATCCAACTAGAATTTTTTCCTTATATTCAGGCAACAGCACTGTGGGGTGAAACATGAGCAAAGATCTCTAGTCCTGACAGCCTTCTCCAGGGTACCCAACCCTGCAACACGTGGTGCCCACTGCAGAGTTCACACTTTCCGTAACACTTCTTCTTGGTCACGTAGGAAGCCTGGTGACTTTTGCCTGCATTCTGAGCTGAGGAAAATACCACGAACTGTCCTCTCCCCACCCCCCACTTCCTTTAGAGAAACCCCAAGAGGCTTCAAAGAAATAGGAAATGTCTGTTACCTTCAGACTGTGGGGTTTTGCATTATAGCCTTCTTTCTCTGTTTCAAAAATTGACTCTTCCTTCCATTTCTATGTGCCTCAGTACTTCAACTTCATTTGAATTGAATTTCCTCTTTCTTTTTGATCCCACTTCTAACTCAAGAGTGCTTCAGTTGCCACAGAAGAGATGCCAGCAGCTAAGAGAGTAAAATAGACAAATAAATGAGTACAGTTAAATTTTGTTATTTTTATAACAAGAAAAATTCTCTCTCTCAAACATTGCTTCTTCATAAGGAGAAAAGCTCGTTAAGGGACAGGGAAAATCTGGCTAAAGCAAAACTTTGGCCTTTGAGAACTGGGTGAGTAGTTTGTAGTGGGGTGAGGAGTTTGTCCCTGGTTTGCTGGCGCATGGACTCATGAGGCTCTCAGAGCTCTTGCCACGTTATAAAGGAGGAGCATGTGGCTTCACCAGAGAAATATTCACAGGGTTAGGCTGTTTATAAAGGAGAAAGCTACCATTCACCTTGTCTGCTGCCGTAATTTTAGACTGGAGGAAGGGACTAAAAAGAGTAATCAAGACATAAAAAGTTGCAGCATTTTTATTTTTTTTTTCTATTACATTTTCACTGAGTAAAAATAAGTCCTTAAAATATTATCTAAGAAATCATGCACTGTTTAATATTGCAGTGGAAGTGTTTGCTTGAGGATACAATCTGCCCTGACAACAGTTGTGACTGGTTATTTTTCCAAATGAATGAAAACACAGATACAAGCAGGAGTTACTGCAACTGCGTCTGCCTCATTTATCTCTGCAGTCAGGTTGCTGCTGGTACAAGTGCTCAGTTTTATACAGGAAACACAATTGCAGGTGCAGAACTCCAAGCTCCTGTTTACACCCACCAGCGGGAGGCTCACCTTCTTAAATGCATCTGTCTATGTGCAAAGCACTGGAGAAATTGCCATAATAATGATACCTTCCCCAGAGCATACATAAATATTATAATGTCCCTTCTGCAGAGAAGAAAGTTAGTGCAGGAGTAAAAATACATCACTTCAGGTCACAGCAGTGAAACAAAACAGACAGGGGAATTCATGAGCTCCTGCTCTTTTAGACAGTGTCGGCTTCTCCATTTTAACTTGCTTTAAAGAGAAATTAATTAAATAATTGAGAAACTTTACAAAAACCCACAAAAAGTGCTAGTGAATCTATTTCATATTTGTTTGCTCTGCAGTTGCCAGAAGGTCTTTCGGTCTCCTTGTCATTTTGCACTATGACCTAAGTAACACTGATATTTATTGCTCATTTTCATTTAGCCCTTTGAAGACCGATCCACTTAATGATCAGAAACCTCACACAATTTAGCAGATAACATCACTGCAGAGACTTGTTGGGAAGCTTTAATAAGTAAAATGAATACTAAGAGGTGGGCTGGGGTGATTGCTGTGTTTTAATCCTGGATGATAAGAATCAGAGTAATACCTGCCCATTCTTGCTCTGTGATTACACAGACAGAGCAGTTCCAGTGGACACAAACTCTAGGGGATGTTGTTACAGTGACTACCTCAAGCACTTTTGAGACACACATTATGATAATGATGCCTGCCCTTAGTGTCACTTGCATTTGCCCCCACCCAGCTTCTCATGCAGGAGGTGATTCCTGTTACCTCTGATCTGCACATGGGAAAACCACAGAGATCCCAGCCCCAGCAATCTCCAGGCAGCCCCTGCCAGGCAGGACACGGTGCTGGGGAGCACTGGTACCCTCCCTCCACCCTCCCCTAGCACCAGCTCAGGGATGGGAACACTTCAAAATTTTATAGACCGCAGTCAGTGGGTCTAGAAGCTACAGGAACCCAAACTAGGGTCACATTTCTGATTTAAAATACCAAAGAGTATAAAAGGGAGTATCACAGATTATAAAAGGAAGTATAACAGGGTACTGCCTGTACACACAGGCAGTGAAACTCAGTAACTTGTTCAAGGTCATGCAGGAAATGGGAAGGGGAGCAAAGAGGAGAATCTGGTTCCTCCTAGCCCATAGTTCATGTCTCAACAGCTGGACGTGGCTCTGTGGCACATGCAAACACGCCTTTAGTCCCACAGCAAAATACTTCAAATTACAACCTTCCTACTGTCCTCCAAGAGTGTTTTATTTGTGAAAACTTAAAAAAACCCCAGTCTCTATATAATAAAAAACACAGAAAGTTGTTTTCTTACAAAATTGTAAATAAAGTGGTATTTATATTATTGTTATAATCTTTCTGGTCCTCAGTGACAGGGTGACCCATGCTGGTGCACGGAAATGGAGCAATTAATGAGTAATGGACCGTTTCCTGATATGCAGATGCTGCAGCCCATCTTTTGTTCTCAGATCTTCAGGGACTATCTCTTATCACAGGGCTTTTCCCCTGTGGAGAAACACTTGAAGGTTGCTTTAGGTAACACAGCAATGGGTAATTTTCAAAGCCAACTTAAATTAAAAAGTCTTGTCAGCAGTTTTGAGTGTGCCATTAGTGAATGACTGCATAGGTAAATGATTTGACTCACTCTCAAAGAGATTTAGGGTTAGAAATTTTACAAGTTTCTGACCTTTTGTTAGGAAGGCATAGGAGCCACCACCTCCTTGTCGTAAGAACCTTCAAGTCTCATTTGCAACCACTGGGATCTTTTCCATTACCTGCAGTCTTAGCAGGAAATTTCACTTCAAGGGCTGAATTGCAATTCATTCCCTATGAGAAAAGGCCAAATCCTGGGGTTGTTTGTTTGTTTGTTTGTGGGGATGTTCACCTTTTATATACAAACAGATGGCATCGGAACAACAGGTCTCTGCGCATAAGGCAGGATTTTGTGGATGTGCAGCTCTCCAGCGAGCATAAAACAAAGTAAAACCAGATTGAAAACTTTCATTACCCAGCAATGCAAGTCACAACAGCAGGGTTAAATCTGTTTCTATTTAGACAATATCTGGAACAGCGTTTTATTATACAGCCTGTAAAGCACTGCCTGTGCATGGGTGGAAAGTACATTGTCTCCTGAAATAAAGAACTGGGGCAGGATTGTTTGGAACTTTCTTTTTTTCTTATTTTTCGTTAACCATAAATACAAAGTAACTATTTCTCCATAACATTGAACTCTTTGTGGCCTTCCTATAAACAACAAAACTCTCCAAAAATAAACAACTACTAAGAATAAATATTAACTCAGAGGCCTTTAAAATATGAAGCAAATAGTCTCTGCAATATCATCTCTTCCCTGATAATGCAAAAGCCACCCCATGGGGTTTAAAACTGAGGGATTTCAAGGCTTCAGGGTGTCTTATGGTGCTCGCTCTGAGCAGGCTGAATGCCAGGCTTTGTGAAAGGCTCTGTCTTAAAAGACAGAGTCCTAATCGCTTTCAACTTTTCTAATTCTTCACATTCCTTCCTAGCAAAATAACTGCCTGCCTCATAATGGCAGAAACATTTGGAGACTAAAAGAAACAAACAAAAAATAATCAATTTTCAAGGTCCACTTGCAGACGGAGGAACTGTTTATGAAGCACTTACTGTTTAGTTGCAGGAGAAAATCTTGTCTTAATGGCAAAAAGGGAAGCATGGAAATACTGGGGAGCATTTTTTCAGCGGGTGGGTGTGGGCATAGAAACTCTCCGGCCCTACAATTCAGATGATTGATTTTTACAGAAAATAGATCCCACCTGTGGCATGTCCAAGGAAATGGGAGTTTTCAGCTGTGGGGAGCAGGGAGTGGGTGCCACTACCTCTCACACAACACACACCAAGCTTGCTGCCCTCAGAGTGGTCACTTTAGCTCCTGAAAACATCCGTATTTTCAAATTGGCCAAATCCTGATGGAATGAGCAGAGGTCACCCAACATCCGAGTGCTTCTCCCAGGCCAGTTTTGATTTCTGAACCAGAAATCTCGTGCTGTATTCTGGCTCACTGTATTTTATACATTTCCCACTGACAGAAGAGAAGAAATTGAAATTCCTATTTCAATCTTTCAACATGAGGCCCATTCTCAGCTTTTCTCCATGTTTTGCACAAAACTTGGCGTGGTTCTTGCAGCAGAAGCTCTTTCACACAGCCTTGCACCACTCCCAGCTCTGCACACCCTGTACTCCCTGTCAAAAAACACTGACCCCACGTGGAAATGCTTCTGATTAAAACCTTATGGATCCACCAGGACCATGCTTCGGATCATAGCCAGTCATCCTCTAAAATAATCCATCCCCTGCCATGAGGTTAGAGGTTGGGTATTTTGTTAGTCTTATCTCCTCTTGGGTCTGGTTTTGATCTTTATCTTCAATAGCAATATTCTGAAAAATAAAAAAATACAACAGCTTTTATCACCTTAATTTAAAAGTAAGACTTGCTTTTCAATTCCAGTTAAGTAATTCATTTAGATCTTGCCAGAGATGTTGAAAAGCAAATATGCACAGATGAGAAGCAACCTTTCTAAAAATATGAATGGAAAACATCCAGTCTTTCCTGTTATGTTTATAGTTTTCCCCTTACAGCATAACATTAAAATTACCAGCTCTCATGTGGTATAATTTGGTTACATTCCCTAAAGACACATGAAAGTAGTCCCAAAGGAACTACTTACTTCAGTGAGAATAGAAGGTGCTGAGCACATCACTCAAGAACATTTATTTTTTTGGTTATTAGTGGGTGGGATTATTGGTTTATTGCCTAAATCTCCCCAGACTGTCCTTCCACACAATCAAGAAGGAGCCAGGTAAGGTGGTCCAGCTTACAAGTCACTCTAGACACAGGTTTTCCATGTCTCTGGGTCTTGGGGTCTTTGCATGCACAGAGAAGAGGAGCTGGGACAGAAAAATACAGTCACCTCCAGACCAGTGATACAGTGAGAGTATTTGCACAAATGTAGAACACCCACGAGTGAACAAAGACCAGAGCTCAGCTCTTCTGTCTCCGACAGCCGCAGGGAAACCACAATGTTCTTCCTACTATTCCTAGACCAATGAGCAAAAAAACTTTCAAAACTTTTCAGCAGCGGCCTAACTCTGCTGCCCTGGAGGCTAATGCCAGAACTAGTGACATTTGCTGGAGGGCTCTGGAAAACTTGATCTGCTGCTGGAACTGCTGCAGAGCTGCTTTGTGCATTTCCCTGCCCATATCCAGCTCCATCCATCACTCTATCCCTGCCTGAGGAAGAGAAGGGCTGCACTACTGCTGCAGGCCTGGACTGCCCTGCTTGGTTGAGGGCAACAATTTCTGATGCACAACAACAGGAAGAGTCCAGAATAAACACATTAAGTATCTTAAATTTGCAAGTAAGTGCACAGGCTATTAGGCACTGATATAGTACAACAGATAAGTTCAGTGGTTAACTTTGAACATACAAATAATACCACTGACTTCACTTCAACATTATGTAGCATGCTTAACATTAGGCTTATGCTTAAGAGCCTGACTGGTTAATCTTCTCCCTGTGTACTTCTGCTCAAGTTTGTTTAGGGTCACTTGATGCCATCTTACACAGATAGGCAAGAGCACAGACAATAAAACAATATGTTAGAACCAGTTTACACACACTGGAAAGCAAACAAGTAAGTGTCCCAGAAATTGTTTTCCCATTAAATATGGCCTTTAATACCTATCACTACATAACCCGAGAAGCAGAACCTGAAGTTCTCAAGATATCACAGGTTCTAGAAGCCATCTCAGTTCTGCCAGGGTATGGCCATGGTACCAGCCCTTAATGGATAGGGACGTACAGCAAGTGGATTTCTGAAAATTTGTTTATGCTCTTGCTACAGTCACTAAAGCAAATAGTCAGAGCTCGAAGAGTCATTTTGGTTAGCTGGATATTACACATTACCCTTCCATGGTCTTCGTACTCTAATGGCAACTTTTGTCAGCTTCATAACTTGATCCATCATGAGTAGACAGAAAACTTGTAGGAAGCAGAGACCCCTTGGTATTGTCTTTGGGTTTCTGCTTAGAAATAGCTCCTCTACAACTTTGAAATGAGACATGGGAGGGGAGAAGTGTGAGCAAATTGTTCTTTCCAGATTCATTCACCACTGAGGAGACAAGGAGTTAATTCTCAGGGCAACCATGTGGATTTCAGGGGATTGCACTGGCTTGACAAGGGAGAACCTAGAGATTCTTTCACTATCTAACCTGCACCACTTTCCCAGTAATTTGCTTTAAGGTCACTTCATATTCGTAACAAGAACTAGTTTATAATTAGAACCCACTTTTCAAGCCACCACTTCTGTGGAATTTCCACAAGTACCAGATGGCTTTTGACTTGCATAACTCATGCAAAGGAGAACCTCACCTATAGGCAGGTATAAATCCCCACTTTCTGGCCTGATAAACAACAGTCCCATATACAGGGATAAATCCTAGCTCTTTCACCCACCTTGGTGCTGTGGGTGAACCAAAACAGGAGAGCTGAAAATCCCTTCCCCTTGTGAAATGAAGAAACTGTGACCTGTACAGCAATTCTCCTCTCTGTGTGTGGAAACCCTTACCCAGAGCTCAGTACAAAAGCTTAACAACTCCTTGTAGCTGTTTCAGAGTAGTCATAAAATTATCATAAAATTGCATTATAAAATCCAATAATTAGCTGCAGAAGCTAATTGCTGATATTCTGTTAAATTAAAAAAAGCAAATTCTTTTAATGATCTGTGTAGCATGCTGCTCTATATGTGTGTTCAAATAAAGTATGAACACAAATCATATTGAACACATCCCATACTGGACCTTTCAGATTCCATATAAATAATTAAATTTGTATCTCTTTAGACAAATTTTCAGGAAAGAAAACTTTAAAATATTTTCTTGTGAAATACAGTGCTATTCCTTTAAATAAAGGGCTTTGGCAGTTCTGTGAGGCAGTTAGCTTAGCATCATTAATACAGCATACAGTCTATCAGCATTTAGTGAACTCTCAATGACCCTGGTGGAAAGTAACTCCTTTAGCTTATACTTATGAAAAATATTTAAAAATGCTGTTGAAATGTAAGCATCATTTATAGTCAGTGTTAAACTGGAGTGCTACTGCCAGCTCCATCAAGCATTTCACTAAAGATGGGGAGCACTCATCTCCTTTTCTCAGGGATGTAGAGGATCTCTGAGAGATGGAAATGGGAGCTTCCCAAAACATCTCACTTGTCTCCTGCCATGTGCACTCATGCCTTTCTCTTCTATTTGCGATTTCACCAGAAATCTCTTAAAATTGGCCTATATGGTAAGTTTTTTATTTCACCTTTTTATTGCAACAGAAGAAGGGACGTGTGCTATGGACATGAGCACGTCCTGATGTGCCAAGACACGGCCTTGGGAGGTCACGGCTCCTCCCTTGGAGCAGGGCATCTTGGTCAGGAAGGATCTGGGGCAGGAAGTCCAGGGCTGTGTCTGCTCTTCCTGCTCTGTGGAGGAGGAAATTTTAATACTTCTGTGCCAACAAAAGACAGTAAATGACTTCTTTTGGTCATTCAGACAGAGACCTTTGGGCTGCTGGACTCACATCAGCACTACTGTCCACGGGATTTTGTCTGCATGTAACATCCACTGAGTAGCACACAAGGCTGTGTGAGAATCTAATCCCTTTGAAGAAGCAGTCTGAGGTAGTTTTTGACATGGTGTGAGCTATCCAGGTCCAGAGGCACAGCACTGGATGTGCCATGTGTTGGAATATTTGAGACCTCAGGCTCCCTGTAGAGTGGACGTGCACACACAGAGGGCAAATACACTTCCCCAAGGTATCCCTGGGAGTGCCTGTCTCTCCCAGCTGGATACAATAGGGAGTTTAAATGCCTAAATTAGGCTCCTAACTTAAGCATTTCCTTTAATCCAGGCCTTAGTCCAAACTTTGGCAGTTGTGAGCTGAACTCAAGAAGCTCTTGCAAGTTCCTTCTTTGTGAAACATTCAGGAAACACATCTGGGAACAGGGGCTGAGCCCTCAGCCCACAGCATCAGGGCTCTTCTGGACCAGGCACACGAGGATTGTCTCAGCCTTCCGTGTTAGAAAAAGGGGTTTTCCACTTCTGGAAGAAGGCCACCACTGGAAGTTGAATCTGGCCAGACCAGTTAGCAACATTTTTGAGATAAATAAAGCCGTGCATTTCTTGGGCCACTGGCTGATTATAATAGCTATGAAATTACCCAAGCTAGTTCACCACGTCAATAAAATTCATACGAAAATACCACCAGAATCTTGGCTAGCATATGGATAACTGTACGAAAGCAACCCTAGCCAATGTGACAACCATTTAAGAGGACTAACCTCTGTCATACGGTTTTCATTTTATGTGTATGCTATACAAACACAACCACCACAAATATGCATTACAGGCTGCCTGGGACGCACTACTGAGGTGAATTAGCACTGTAGTCTGACCTGTTGAAAAGCTTAGGTGGTTGCAATTGCAAGCCAGGCAATGGTGGTTGCAATTTGCAAGCCATTCTTGTGTCTAGTGGCTGAAAACATACTTATTTACTTGTGTAAAGCCATAAATGAGATGGGTTGGGTGAGCTCAGCCAACTTCCCACTTCACAGACCATGTCACAAAACACTACCACATGTTCAGCAAGTTATTCAGCATGAGGACTGTGCTACTACATCGTGACCCAAATTCACTCCTCAGATAAAGCGTTTTTTCTAATCTGTAGAGAAGAGAATTCAAAGTGACTTCCTTTCTAAGTAACTTCCTACTATACTTTCAGAAAAAAAGAAATTCAAAGAAACTGTGTGAAAACAAGTCATTTACCCTCATGAAAAATCTGCGTAATCTCATATCTTGAGAACAGAACTCCTCTGCATAACCACACTGCTGTAGCTGTAAGCAGCAACTTGTTCCCTCTTGCTGCCCACTGGAGACTCTTAGCTCTGTAGGGTGAAGCAATAATTCATTCAGTTTTCCATCTCATCTGCAAGGGCTGCCAGTGATGCTGTTCAGGATTAACTGCAGAGACAGGGCTGGGAGGTGGACAGAAACGTCATTTCCTACTCAAGGGTTTTGCAAGGTTTATCACTTATCAGTTTTGTGAAAGATGCATCGTTTGGGGATGTGAAGCTCTCCCATGCTAGACCTGCTCTTGCCTATCAAATGAAGCCAAATCAGTAGATAACCCAGGTTTAGCAAAGTGGATGTTTTGTAATGGAGATAGCTGGATAATAACCATTTCTAGATCAAAGTCAGTGACTAGGCGTTGCTCTTGGCTGTTGGCTTTTCTGTCTGACTGTATAACCACAGTTAGACTTGAGTTGCAAAATTCAGATTAGGATGCAAACTCCGTAATTTTGGATGTGTTTAGTTGCAGAGACCTGGAATGGTTCACAGAGAAATGAGGCAGGAATCGGGATGCTCAGAACCAAGTCTACATACGAATTATGGCCAGACTGACCACATACTGCAGTCCTGGTCCATCTTCAACCCCAGTGCACAAGCAATTGCATCACAGAGGAGTTTTCTGATCAGCCTAAAGTCATTTTTTGGGGTTTATTCTCCCCCTTTTCTCTGTATTTACACCCTACAAGGTTGCACAAACAAAAAAGCATACCTATTACAGCAGGCTTTCATTAAAGTAGATATTCAGATTTTTGCTTTCCATTTTGGTCTTGTCTGATTCTTCCCTGTTGTTTCACATCCTACAATAATAAGAGAAAACAAAAGACTTGCAATATACATTTACAATACTTCAGTAAACTCATAACCATAGAGTGTAATTTTTCTCTTACTTTAGGAGCTTTACATTACCCAGAAAGAGCTCAAAAGCCCCAAATGAGCCAGGAAGGGTTGGGGAGGGATGTGAAGGAACAGCACACTATATATGTTGCTGCTCTTCACTGCTGTCATATACAAACCATAGGCAGCTGCAGCCATACAAGTTTTAAGTTAAAATGGAATACAAACCCTGGAATATATCAAAGAATGTGAAAAGATGACACAGCAAGCAACAGTGAGAGAAGAGGATGGAGCAGGACGAGGATGTACAGGCTTGGCTCACTACAGCTGTAGGCAAATTGAAGTATCCACAGCCCACGCTGGTACTGAGATCCTGCTGTCTTTTTTTTTTTTTTTTTTGTTCTGAATTGTGGTAAACAATAACAGTAGTAGCAATAATAATAATGCCAATAATAAAAATAGCCCCACTGTTCCAGGCTTTGTGACAAGTCCTTTCTGGATTCTGTTGGTAAGTGCACGTCTTGCTTTTAGAATAAATTTTAATGAAAAGCACTGTGTCTAAAACTGCAGTTTGCTACAAAACTAATCTTGGATGGAATCCATGTCACATTCTTCCCCCATATTTCAGAGTTGGTTTCCGTGGTGCATATCAGCATTTGAAACAATATTGCTGTTAATGACAGGGTCAGATTTGTTCATTATGAATAAGGAAGCAGATTTCCTTCAAAGAGAGGAACCAGTATTCCCCACTGCTTGAGTGATTGCGATGATAGCTCCACAGTCAGAGCCTGGCAATAATTACACCTTGGGTTTTGTGGTCATTTTGGATTGGTGTGAACATGATAAATGACACATTTTAATTTGAACTATTGCTCAGCAGGCCTGTTCAGGTAGGCAATAATTCACTTGAGCAGGCAATAAACCTGAACAGGTAATAGCCCACACTTTGAAGTATGCCAGCAAACTCTTTAGCAACAAAATAAATATGTACATGAACTTCCGCCATAAATTGACTTGGTGAGGCAGACCTAGGAAGAGTTTCAGAGCTGGCTTTTCAGGTACTCATGAGGAGCAGAATGAATCTGTGGGCAGATCCTAACACTGCATTAATTCTTTGAAGCTGGACTAATGAACTGGTCCAACATCCACTGAAGGCAGCAGGAGCCCTCTGCTCAATGAAGGCAGGCAGGCTGACTAAGCTGGGAGGGCAGTTTGGGCCTTTTACTAATGTAGGTAAATTGCCTTCCCATGTACCACGGACTCATAAATGAGCCTTTTCCTATGCAGCAGAGCAAACTGCTAAAATGCAGCATCCAAGTGCAGAGAAGTTTTGCTACTGCTTGGAAGAGACACAAGTCCAAACAGCTCTGATTCTCAAAACTCAGGAAATCTAATGGCAAAACTTTGCTTGCCCATCACTTTTCTTCCTTTAACCGCTTTTGAACAAGGTGGTTTGTCAGGCACTGCATTACTTTTGTATTACAAATATAACATTTTAAGCATTTGGGCAAACATTCATTGCTTTATTTACCTAAACTGACATCTTTTGTGCAAATTCCTTCAGACTTGCTGGAAACGTTTCCATCACTGTGGGATTCTCCATAAAGAAAAGCAGAGATGCCTTAGTTATGTTTTCTTCTTGGCTGTAAGTTGGTCTTATTTTATTATAGGTCCCAACCTATAGTGTTATCACTGACTACCCAATGCATGTTAACTTTTGGTAGGAGGGGGGAAATAATTCAGAGTAATATGATTCAAGCCAACTTGTTTAAGGTTGGTGTATGTGAAACTCTTTTGCTTTCTGTTTATAATAAACAAGGGCAGGAGTTCAAAGTCAGAAGGAAAAACAGCAACAGATTGAATGGAAAGAGGCAGTTTATCATCAACTGATGATGGCTGTGAGTCCAGATTGTTCAGTGCCCAAGCATGCTTTCCCAGCAGAGACCCAGGGCAGAGCTGGTCTGAGATACCTCAGTCTGAGACAGTGCCCCACCTGTTCACGCAAATATCTCTATGAAATCACACTGGAGAACAGGGCAGAATGTGCCACCAGGCTGCTGGAGGAGCCTTTCTGTGACAATTCACCATGCAGGGCAAATCTTTTTTCCTCAGTGAAGATCTGAAGTTTACCTTTAGAAACACACAGAAAATGAATTTCTGGGCTGGGCGTTGAATCAAGATTTGCATTCTTTCCTCGCCTGAAGTTGCCCAGCTCTGTCATTCTGGTTTGATCCATCCCAGGAACAAGATGCAGCAGCTTCCTTCAGATGCAAACCTGGATCTGAAAGCCTTCCTTTCCCCTTCCCACACCATCTGGGAGATGGGATTTTCCATCTTTTGTTAAAATAGTTACTTACAAAAGGAGGAAAGGGTTGAGGGCAGTTCACCACTTTTATTTCACTTGGTATGTGTTTGCCCTTGCTTTAACACAGGCTGTTTTCATGCCAAATGACAGTTCTATTTGTTCCCCCACCCCCCTTTTTTTTTGTGTAGCTTATGTAGAACATCTGGTTTTAAAAGTGTCGCAATTTCTAAACATATTCTAATGCTCTTGGGATCAGAATATCAACAACTGTCTATTGCGGTAAACCGCATGTCTGGAAAACATTCCTGCAAACTGAGTTCTTAAATAAACATAAAGCATCTATAACACATAATGCAAAGCAACATTCACTCGTAAACTCAATATTTAGACCAGATGAGGTGCAAAATATGTTTTCTCTGGACGGAGACATGGTGATTTACAATAACACTGACGGGCTTTTCATTGTATACAAGAGAGGGCAGAGGTGTGGCACGTGGATCGGAGCCTTTCCTTGAGTGCTCATTCTGCAGTCAGGCCCCATCTCCTGGGATTTTCTTGCCCCAGTTGCAGAAGGGAGACCAGGAGTACATCCACTAAAAAATCTCTGCTGTTATTAGAAAGTGGAAATTTAAAAGGAAACTGTAAGTTGCTGACAGATTAGACATGCCTGTATCTGATAAGCCTGACCATCTTGTGCAATATCTGCATCCATGCTAATTATCTGCACACATGTGTCTGAAATCCAGAGGCAAGTCAGAGATAGTGTAAAGATTAAATAAACTGAATAATACCATGAAAAGAAAATTGAAGTAAATTGGTCTGAGGGGGACACTTTTGTTATTTTCAATCATTATTATTATTACTATTATTATTTATAGGGTGTGGAAAGTAGAACCATAAGCAACTTTATAGAAGTATGCAGTCATACTCTAAAAAAAACTGTTTCACTTTGAAAATCCCCTCCATACCGATTTCAGGAGTGTTTGTTCAAAACTTAATAGCACCAAAGCAAATAATCACTTCAAATCACTTTTTAGGAGTACTGCAGGCTGATGAAGTTGGTTGACAGGAAATGGAAAAACTGAAAAGTCATGAAACTGTTGCTAAATGTCATGAATATATTTTGATCATTCTTCCAGACTTCTATTTCTTAAAACATTACCTTCTTCCTCTGAAATAGAGCACCAAATACTTTCTTCCAATTAATTCTTTAAGAATTTCTACTCTAAATTTAATGCAAAGGTGTTTTATAAGGAGAAAAGATGAATATATAGGCTTAGGCTGATGTAATTACATTTGAAGGTTACCAAGAAGTCTAGTGAATCCACCTCCTGCAGTATCTCAAAGTTAAGGTTTATCAAAAGAAAATTGAAAAATTAAGTCAAGCCTTATCATTTCACTCCTTAATATTAAAAAGGGTTGGATCTTTTTTTTTCTTCTTTTTTTTTTTTTTTTTGATGATTAACATCTGGAGTTATGTAAGGTAAGATAAGGGTGTTAGAACATCTCACTTCCCTGTATGAAGATCATCTCCTCTCTTCAAAAATATGGAAATGAGGGCCTCCACCCAACTATCCCATTAAACAACTGAAGACATTTTGGCCCAAAACCTACACATATCAGGATGGAAACACCTCCCTTGCATGTTCACCACTAGAAACAGGCAGCTGGACCTAAAGGACTACTGGGGAATAGATCCTACTTGCTTTGACAACTGAAGATCTCTTTTGAGGCTGGTGGAATATTCGATCTCACACAGACAAATGTTTAGGTTCTATTCCTCCCCCCTGCCTGCTGTAAGAAATTCAAAGTTTTGCATTGCCACAGTGGGTTAGTGGGCTGACGTGGTGGAGCTGAAGCTTGTTCTCTTCCGAAGATCTCACAAACGGCCTCCAAAAAGCTGAGCCATTTTCAGTTTACTGGCAGCAAGCAGTATTTTAACAAATCAGACTGAAAAGGGCCAAGCGTTCAGCCGGACGTGTATCAAGTCTGAAACAACTGTGCTCTGATGCAAAGCAGATTTGTGCCAATCTGCAGGGACTCCTCAGTCGTGGCACTCCCTTGGGATTTAGCAGTGGAGCGTGGTTTGGGACATCCCAGCAGCTCAGCCTCCTGCATCCGTGAATGACGCCGGAGGAGCCGCGTGCTGAGCATTGACAATTACCTGGCTGCTGTCATTCCCACAAAACAACTGCTTTTTGCCAAGTCTAATCACTCTACTATGCACCTCACCTTCTTGAATGAGAGGTCCTCATTCAAGCATGTAGTTTATTCCAAAACACATGCTGCATTCATTAGAGCTGAATATTAACGAACACCTTGAATTCTTGGAGCATTATTGGTATCAGGTCTCTTGGCTGCTGCTAGGACAGAATGCCTTATGGGAAGCTTGATGCCCAGCCAGGACTCAGATTACAAAGCATTCACATCTTTCTCTCAATATATTGAAGAAGTCACTCAACTTTACAGATCATCCAAGTACTTCCTAAACATATGTGTTTTTCCAAATTGTTTGCGCTGGGCTGACAAAGGCTCTGGAAAAAAATCTGCTTTTCCTTTTACAGAAGCTGGAAAACATGGATTTATCCATTGAAAGCCTTAAAAGCCTTAATTGTTTCTTTTTTTGTTTCTTTTTTTTTTCTCAGGCTTATAGTAGTTTTGATAAAATCCCATAAGAAAATATAAAGAATAAACTCTCACGAGGACAGTTTAGAGCTTAGATTGTGCTGTGTCCTCCAGCTTATGGCAAGTTTTAGGTAATGACTAATGTCCTGAAACCAACTCAGAACTAGTAGCATTTTCCAGGAATCTGAACCATACGTTTGCATGACCTACACCACATGAATACTTGAAAACTTTTCAAATTGCTGTGCCTTGAAGTATAAATTTCCTGTGGAACACTGAAATTTTTTTCAAATTTATAAAGGCTGTCAAACAGTCACAAGGGTAAATAAAGTCACAGAGGAAGTCTGAGGTTTTGTGGATCACCTGAGTACCAGTTCTGCATCCTGCCTTTGAAATTGCCTTTGTTCTACTCATAAAATGATGCTCAACAAATAATGTGTAGAGCAAGGAGACTCTTAGTATGTCGACACATTTCTTAAAGCTTCATCTAATATAATATCACATTTCTTCAATGTAGTATGTATTTAGCATCATCTGTTGAGTAAGAGGGAAATAAATATTTGTGGTATTACTCCTAAGGTGTAATATTTATTATTTCTTCTAAAGGGTCATAGATTTCTCACGCAACTTGGGACCAGCATTCTTCCCAGTTTCTTTTCCATCCTGTTACAACTCATTCCCCTGATCCCAAGAACTGCCTTGTAGCCTCTGCAAAGACACCCAACAGACTAAGCAGTGCTGCCTCTGGGGCAGCTGGAACTCTCTGAAATATGATGGAGAGCACTCAAAGGAGACACCCTGGTGTGTCCCTAGAGCAAGGGCACAGCACTTTTGAGGAGTTCAGGTGTTTGCAGCCATGTACATTCTGCAGGGGAAAGTCTCTTATCCAATTTCCCAGTGTCACTTCAGAGTTTGCACTGATGCAAAGGGAGCCATTCCCCAAACTACAACACATAAAAGTTGGCCAGGATCAGTCCAGCTCTGCTATTTAGCTGAAATATGCCTTGAGATAGAAGTGAGTGGAGGAGATGCTTCTTTAAAGAAACCAACCCATGGATTTTGGATAGGATTAGGCACAAATATCCTCCTGCTTTTATAAATATTGACAAAAGGAAACAGGAAGATAGGTCTGTCCATAAAGAGGAGGTCTATTAACCATAATGCTGCTCTATTCGAGCGGTAGTTTTATCTTTGTATTAAAACAAAAAGGGTAAGGAAAGACATTACTTTTTTATACTGATAGTTCCAACCCTCATAAAATATTAGTATCTGTATCAGCTATAAAAATTAACAGCTCCAGATCCTTCAGTGTTGTGGTCCTCAATTTTATTTTATCACCCGCTTTCCAGTTGTCTGTGTGTGTACGTGTGGGTGTGCACACACGTCCCTTCCCTCTAAGCTGTTGCTGAATAGGCTGATAATTGCTCAGCAAGGCTGTATGATTGGGCTTGTAAGTGGCACTCCTGATTCCTTTACATCAGAGGTCACTATTGTACAGTGAGATCTGATAGGAGATAGTGATAACATGATGGAAAATAAAAAAGAAACAACCAACAAAAAAAACCTAGAAGAAAATTCTGGTGTTGTCAGCAGGGATTGTTCTCCAGTTAAATAACTTTCTAGGTACAAAACTCAAAAATTCTGTCAGGCATCTCTGTCCAAAACTGCCCTTTAAAAAGGTTTAGGAGCCAATGTAAACACTAAACTCAGTATGATGTTTGTATTCACTTACCCAATCTAACTTTTATTAACAATTAATCCATCAAATTTCAATGCCTATAAAATCCTCTGAGTCACAAGCCCCTCTGGAAGCCTGTATCTTGAAAACAAAAATTGCAATTACTGGCATTATTTTCTGATGCAGAATCAAATTTAAATGGGGTTTTACAAACTGGAGAATTATCTGCATTTCTACCGTCTAAAGGCATCAGATTCCCTTAAAGCTCATATACAGGGTAAATACATAGAAACTACAGGAGGCAGCCAGTACATATGGAACGGATAAAGGCCACATAGTTTATTGAACCTTGTGGCCTGCTGATGTAACAAAATAAGCTTTGCAATGAGCAGTCAGATCTTAACATCAGGCCGCTCCTTTGCTCGTGTGTAATGGATGATAGCTCTCAGAGGGCCAGATTTGGATCCCCATATTTATCAGGAGTCTTACTTCAGGCTCTGGCCCTCAGTACACTGAATGAGGGATTTAGAAACGTTCATTCGTAATATTTTCTCTTCTCCGAGCAAAGTGTGGTGAGAGGCAGCTGGAAGGTTTCATGTTCCAGCAGCTGAGGGGAAAGAGATCCTGAGACCAGGTACATGAAATCTTTCCAGCACTGATGAGTCCTCCTCCTCCAAAGAGATAAACAGTTCTTTGTCAGGGTAAAAGCAATTTGGACTGAACAGTCT
Organism: Petroica traversi; assembly: GCA_025920805.1. Lineage (NCBI taxonomy): Eukaryota > Metazoa > Chordata > Aves > Passeriformes > Petroicidae > Petroica > Petroica traversi. The sequence goes on along the minus strand of JAHLSL010000036.1, from coordinate 2,967,642 downwards.
CATAATTGCAATAACCCCTTGCTGAAATTTTAAACCAACTAGAGGAGCCAAAAAAAGCAAACATTGTGTGCCATTGCCTTTACCTGCCAGCAGCAAGGCCTCCACCACTCCTCAGAGACAACAAATTTTCTGTTTATTTTTAAAATTTTTTGCTTTCCTTAAACTCATCCTTCCCAGCATTCAAAGTCTTGCCATTCTGAGGTCGTTAGTAATGAAACCAGCCCGTGAGGGTCAGGTGTAAGCACAAGGGAGGAGATATTCTCACACCTTAAATCTAGTGCTGATGAAAATATCCCAAATGCTGATATAGACCCCAGCACAGCAAGGGCTTGAGGAAGAGACTAAAGGTATCTCATGGAGCCATAGAGCTGTCCCTGTGTGTTTGGGGACTGTCAGGCTCTGCAGATGGAGAGAATTCAGTCCCTGAGGGTACAATCCCAATGCCCCTAGACTTCCATGTATCTGAACAGAGATGTTCCTTATTAAAAGCTGTTCCTGTGGCAGTGAGTTTGAGCTCATAAAACTGCTTGTTTGCTGGTAGCACATCTATTAAAACACAGGCTATTTTGCTTGAGGAGACATTTTTTGACTGTAGACTACAGAGTTGGGAGGAGACTGGGTGACTATTTACTCTTCTGCATTTCCAGCAGCTCTCCCTGAATGCTTTCCTTTCTCTGCCTAATCCAACACTTCTGATAGGAATTAACTCCAAACCCCAGTTCTTAGGAAAACTTAGGCTGAGAGGAATCTCATGAAATATGGTTTCATTACAGCACCGCAGAGGTGCATCTCATACTCTGCCCCAAGGAGCCCCCCTACATCATCCCAGACACTCCAAAAGTGCAGGTTAATCTCATTCTTGCTATGCAAATCCTTTTTCTAATGAGCATTCATTAAACATCCATCTTCTCTTCCATGAAAACCAGCCATATTCCCAACCTGTCCCTGCTCTCACAGTTCATTTCTGGCTCACCAGTCCACAGTCAAACATCCATTCTGCCCAGTGAAACAATGTGACTAAGCCACAGGACAAATTAAACATAGATACACATTCACGGTAGAGCAGATATATACAAAGAGCACCTTTTAATGTCCTATTTTCAGGAAAAAATGCAGGGAATGATAAGTACATTCCAAGATTCTGCACAAACTGAAAGCTCTGAAAAACGTACAAATGGTGTGGGTGGCTCTTGTGCAGATGACAGGAGGAGAGAAAGGACAACTGCTCACTGGCTGTGGCCTGAGGTAAGCACTGCTGAATGAAAGGGAATCCCAGGCCTGGCAGCCAAGGAAATGCAGTGAGTCAAACGAGCCCTGATGCAGCTCAGTCAGGCAGGTCAGTGTCAAGCCCAGATGAGAAAGAAGGGGGTCATGGTCACCAGTAGCACAAGCAGATAAAAAGACCCAACAGCAGCAGGGAGATGCCCCACCTGAGCAAACAGGGGAAGGTCACACAGCTCACAGCAAAGCTGCCTCAGTGCCCTAGACCAGCACAAAAACCACTGAATCCCCATTGAAAAGGTTATTGCCTGGTGGTATCCTCCAAATTACCTCCAAGGCGTCCCTTCCATCCTGAGCAACTGAGAAAATAATTTGATCTTTCGCCTGCAAAGACAGAAGAGAAGCAAACATTCACAGCACAATAATGTGTTGATTCACAAATAATAGAAACTAGAAACTCGAGTTCATTTTCCACCTCCTTAATATTTTCTGCATCGTGTGGGTAGCAGTCAAGAGCCAATTGTTTCTAAGGTCACTGTATCACCAAAACAGATTTTGGTTTAAGGGATGAGACTTTAACACTTTAGGATCAGCCAGTATATATATTTTATCCAACAGCACATGACATATGGAAATGTCTCCCTAGGAACTGTTGAGATACACAAACAGAGCAATCATAAAGCTTTCATAAGAGCTTGTGGTCTAACCACGGGGAGCACTGGTTCAGTCATGATTACCTTTCATCTTCCAAAGGTTAATACCCTTCATTCCATTTTGCTCATTATGCTCTGGACTTCGTAGACAAAAGCCTGAAAGCAAAGGTCCTTTGTGATTCTTGCTCCTAGAAAGTAATTTTCCACGGGCAGATCTCGGCATAGTTCTTCACATGAGAGAAATGAAGATTTATCCTCAAGGAACAGTTCTGCAAGAGAATACTCAACACTTGAAGTCATACAATTATCTATTTTAGTTTAAAAATATCTAAATCTCCATACAATAGTTCTTACACTTTAAAACGAGGTTATATATTCACCATAGAGCCCTGTGGTGACACACTCCCCATTAAGCCCTCGTTCCATATCCTGTTCTCTATTTCCATGGTTCCCTCAAATTTGCATTTCAGTGATGCACTTTGGGATTATCTAGATGAGGCACACTACTAAAATGTTAAAATAGTTTCATAGTCTTTATTGAATACATTTTTACCATTAAAGGACTGGAACTATATGAGAACTTTTCAGCCTAACATATAAGAAAACAATTATTTAGATAAAGGAGATCTGCACAGCTTATTTATTTCTTGTTCTTCAACCTATTACATGACATCATTTTAATATAAAAGAACTTTGTAATTATGATGCCTTTACTGATAAGTCTTTGTTGTACACCACTGGATCATCCTTATCTGAGCCCAGAGATCTTTTTACAGATTTTATACTCGCACCTTAATGAAATCCCACAAAAATCCTTTCAACCTTCCCAACCCTTTGCTGTGCTTTGGTGTGCTCAGGACAGCATTTTCCATAGCTTCCACATTTTAAGCTTTAATCTTTGCCTAGAGGGCAGCAAAACAGCATCTCCCAAGGACTCTGATACCTAAATTTCCTTCCTTTATTCAACGAAGGACCACAGCCCCTTCTTCAGCAGTTCTAACCCTGTGCTGGAAGGTACAGCCAAAACTCAACCAGTCTTGGCCAGTGTGGCTAGGCACAGGCCTGGCGTGGCGAGCCCTGTCTGTCTCCCCACTGACCCAACAAACCAAGCTGGGACCTGCCAGGAAAGAGCCTCCAGCAGCCACCCCTGAAGGGTTTTGTCAAACCTGCTGCCAGCAACCCACCAGCTATGAGGTAGCGTCTCCGGCTGCTGGGCTCCGGATTGCAGGACCAGCTCAATTATTTAATGATGGGGGAGGCTTTACTGCTGAGCCTGGGACTTGCAGCTCCCGTTTCAGGGCCCAAGTGAAGAAATGCTGGAAGCACGACAAGAGCACAACTGTTCAGTTGCAAAACTGAGACGTCTGGAAGGTTTTCTCGCAGGGAGGTGTGTGGTTGAGATGCAGCTCCATGGAACAAAAATCACCTGAGTAGTGAAATGAGAACCTGGGTAGGCAAGTGTCTGGCTGCTCTTTGCCTTTTAGCCAAAAGAAACCCCAACATAAATTCAAAGCCAGACAATATCCAGCAATATCTCTCCAGATCTCTCAAATCTCTGAGGAAAGACATGTGCCCCGTGGGACGTACCCCTACATTAACCCCAAAGGATTTGAATTCCACGAGAAAATGCACTTGAAGCAGCAGTGAAGTATTTCCTAGATTAGAGCAGATAACACTGAAGCTGAAAACATTGGAGTCAATGGAAACAGGAATGTCCTCAGCAAAGAAAAACATCTGAATAACTGAGCAGCAAGGCTAATAAATCTGGGTTCTCCTGGCTTTGTATGTCTTGACTGGCTCCTCTCATGCCTCATGAAGGCTCCTGCTGTAGATTCACCATTGGGAAAGGCATGACTGGAATATTTCTCCTCTACCTTGCTGCCTATATTCACAAACCCGTATAGACACATTTTTCCCCTTTTTTGTCTTCTGTTAAAATTGACCAAAAGGATTAAAAGTTATCCAGGGAAGATAAAAATGGACAGAAACAGATTAAGATAATAGTCTCTCTCCTCTAGAAAATGAGAAAATGTGCCAGAAAAAAAGTAATTACAATTCAAGTTAGCTATTTGGGGATATGAGGGCAGAACTCATGCAGGAGTGTCATCCCCTCAGTATTTGGAATTACTTAATCTTGCTGGGAGACAGTAACAGAAAATAATAATAATAAAGACTTGCAGCTAGGGTCAGTCCCTACCAGACACTTGCAAATGTTTCCAAGGGACAACCCCTGCTCACAGCCAGAACAGATCAACTGCTTTCTGTATGGCATTGTTTCTGCTGTGTTTCTTGTGCCCTGGTCTGGCTATGGTGAGCCACAAGCCATTTTGCTTTTCTTTGTGAAAGCCTGAACCCTCTAAAAAAGCACCAAAAACTATCAGAAACCTCAACCAAAATTTGCTGGAACATGAAATTTGCCTGAACTGATTTGTCTGTGTTCTCTCCTGTAAGTTCACATTACTCTAAATTCACAGCACACACTCACAGGTTGCTCTGAATCAAACACCCTTTCCTTTTCTCTCTGGTGAAAATGGAAATGCAAAGCAAGATTGTTGTATAAAACATTTTATATGCAAGAGAGATTAGAACATTAGTGGCGTAATAAAGTAAATAAGATGGCAATTGACCTGAGACTTGTGGGGTTTACCCCAATTTTTTGTTTATAGTTGAAGGTCGTAAGCTATACAAACCTCTATTGATCAGAGTCCTCTTTGTTTAAACAGAACCTACTGTATTTATTTGTGCTGTTCCTCTAAAGTCAAACAAAAGGGGACAGTTTTAAGTAAATCTCTGCATGACACTGCTGCCATGTGGTTCATTCACTCAGTATACAGATGTTTTCAATCTGTACAGTTTGTCTTTCATATCCATATGAGATGAAGCAGGCTTGATTTAGGCTGGGAATGATGCCAAAGAGAGAAGATACATCATTAACCCTTAATAAACGACTCATGAAACATCCCTGGTTTATTCATTAAAAGGACTCTGTGAAGGATTACCATAACACCTTATGAGTGGTAAGAACCCTTTATTTGTCCGTAATATTATGCGACATGCATTTAATATTGAAAAAAGAAGGCTTGGGGTGGGAGATCCTCCCCTTTCATTCCCTCGCCCACTAATGTGCAGGCTAAAAATAAGCATCTACTTAAACTCAGCATTCAGATAATGAACACTGTCAAGAATTGGAAGGACAGAATTAATCTGGGGTTTGCACTGCCATTGCTGCACTGTGAAATCAGGGCTCCATGTCCTGGGCATCACAAAAGTCTTTGCAGAATTGGTCATTTACCACTTTATCCAGGCATGTATTTAGTATGCATTTAATATGTAGTATAGGCATTCATTCACTGTATATTGCATTAAAATGATGCCTCTTTTGACCTCTTTTTGCACTTGTGTGGAGCTGAGACTGAGCAGACTGAGAGACTTTCCCAAGGTCACAGGAGAAGGATGTGGCAGAGCCAGGAATCGAACCAAGCTGCCCCAAAATGCAGCCCAGGGAGTTCCACTACCAGCCCTCCTCTATTGTTTCCACTCTGCATTCTTCAACATCCTTTTCTCCTAACAATTACAGCTCTTGACAAATAGTAGATGTGTGTTTTGAACAGCACTGGGCTTGCACTGGATAAAGGAATATTAGAAGCAGCTACTGGCTTGGAAGCAATTGGGGGAAAAAAAGGACATGTTTTTTTCTTCAGACAGTTTACAGGGTTTGCACGCTGGGTCTGTTCTCACTGTATTATTCTCACACAATCAGTTGCATCACTACAAAGAAGAAACTGCTGATCTATTGCAACTAATAGACAATCTCATTCAATCAGTTTCATCCTTTACTAAAACATCAAAACCCAGTAGTGAGTTTAAACCCACTGTGCCAGTGGTAACATCACTTGATTTTAGCAGGGACCAGTGTGGCTTGGCAAATAATATTTTAGAAAAAATTAATCAGAATTAATTTGTTTTTTCCTTCTACTCCAGCTGGGTCTGAGGGCAGAAATTCACCACACTGCTTAGCTTAAAGAATTCAGAATTGAAGGCCACTGCTCAGACTGAAACGTGTGGGCTGAAAAGCCTGCTCCCTGCTATAGAGCCATGTCCCTATAGATTTTATGGCCAGTCCTGTGCAGTTGGCAGGAGAAAAAGTCTATGAAGCTGGAAGATATTCCGCCCCATTTCAGGTTCTGTTTGAAGAAGGGTCTATACATAGTCACATGTATGTTCAATTATTCATTTTCCAGGAGGTGTTTGAATCAGGGAGAGCAGGCTCAGCACATACCATAAAAACACTCCTGCTCCCTCTTCCCAAGATCTGCACTACAGGTCAAACAAGCTACACTCAGTCATGGGACATTAAGTCCCTGGATCTTGAACTCCAGCTGACTGCCTCACCCAAGACTTTGGGCTAAACAAGCATCTCCCCAGCCTGGATGTTAAGTGAAGAAGTCAGAGGGTCAGGCTTCTCTTAACCCCTCTGCCAAGAGAGCTCCTCTCAGGACAACTTTGCACAGCCCAGGCTCTCCCCAGCAAGGAATCAGTCAAACGCAGTTTTTTTCCACCTCCTTCCCTACAATAAAAACCCACCTTCCCCAGTGCTAATCCCAGAGGTGAGACACAGCCGTTTTCTAGCTGACTGGGGGAAAGAGCTGAACTCACAGCTGGCCCAGCCCAGTCCCCACATTGTCCATGCATGCAGCTGGAGCCTGGCCCAGCCCGCTTTAACCCCTCCACCACAGCCACAGGTGAGCCCCACAGAGAGAGAACTGGGGTGTCCACACCAGGAAAGCTCTGTCTGGCTGACACTGGAATGCTCAAACCTAACTGCAGGAGCTCTGCACAGGGTTTGTGCAGCTCCACATTCCCTGCCTGGCCTGTCCCCAGCTCTGCTCAGGCTCATGACCCCTCTGGGGCATGAGGATTTTGGAATTTGAAGCTGAATGGGAACCTTGAGCCCCTGCAAAGCCAAAAGCGCAAATAACCTAGACTCATAGAATTGTTTAGGTTGGAAGAGACCTTGAAGCTCAACTAGTTCCACCTCCTGCCATGGCAAGGACATCTCCTGCTAAACCAGGTTGCTCAGGGCCCCATCCAATCTGGCTTTAAACACTACCAGAGACAGGGCTGATCAACATCAAAAGCTTCACAGGAAAGTGATGCATGGGAACTGGAAATAACCCAAACTGAAGGCAGACAGTTGAAAACAGGTCTGCAATGAGGGGCTCTGACCATTGGGCTGTGATATAAAACAAGACAATCACCATACTCATATTGGGGTCTTGAAAGGTCTTGAAATTCTTGGACTCTGCTCTGTTCCTTGGAAGAAGAGTTTTGGGTGCCCCTGCCAGGGAGTGACCTACATCTCTATATCAGGTGCTCTTTATGTGAAAATATGACAAAATAGGGGGAGCCACAAATGAAATCAAGTGAAATACAAATTATTTTCTTCAGTTCATAAACCAAGTCAAAAGAATAATCAGCCCAGAGCCCAAGACATCCTAGCCCCAGTCTATTCCCCAGGTCACACCACCCCAGCTCTGCAGCCCACAGTCATATGGAATACACCTTTTTGGAGATACAAATGAATCTTATAAAAAAATAGTAGAAGTAGACTGCTACATCCATGGTGCTTTAACAGAAATCTTCTTCAGTGGGACTATTTTAAAATCAATTACTCATTAAATATGGGGCAAGAACGGGGAAGAGAGGGAGCCACAGCTACTGGCCCCTATTTAGGTCTTAAACCAAACCAGAGACAACAGTCAAACTTGGGACAATCCTGGGTAAACCACAAGAGATGGCAGCACTTCTCATCATCCTAAAACAACAACATTTTTCCAAGTTTTTTCAATCAAAAATGCTAGTAAGGCCACCCTGGAATTTGCTACCATTTTTTCCTTACCCAAAGCTATTTTTCAACAGAAGTATTGAGTTGACATATTAATACACCACTAAAAACAGGATGAAGAGATTGGAATGCTGGAGTTACTGATTTGTTTGGGATTTTCTAAGAAAAAATAAAATAATTCGGCTTTACCAGTTTTTCTTTATATTTTCTCTCTTTTCCTTTTTCCCATTAAGTGACTGTTTCAAATTAATAGAAAGAGGATGCAGCATTTCTTGGGTTTTATTTTATGGGTTTTCCCAGCATATGGAATCTTTTTAAACATGAGAAGCTGTGGGTAATATGTTATTATATGCATATTTTAAGTTAACCATTCTTTATATCTTCCTCAAAAGAAAAGATTTATCATGTTTATGTCTGAGAAATATGTTTATTTGGAAGATTTACTCCAACTCTACTTATTTCCTATACAGGGATGTCAACTGGAAAACTATACTAGCATTTTTATAATTAAAATTAGGGTGGAGTAGAATGCAATCATTGCTTGTTTCTTTTCTCAATGATGGAAGCTTTCTGTAAATCAGACTTGACAGGTTTAAAATGTCATTTTCTGAGCTTTGTTCCTTTGCCAATAAGTCCATTTTTGGGGTGGTGACAGAAACGCTGACCTGCAATGCCAGTGAGCCCATTGGTACATTTGAGAGATCACAGGAGGCCACGTTTCCAAAAGTGGCACACAACTCTTTGGGCAGAAGTGAAGAAGGAAAGGAACAAAAGGAGGATGCCCCAAACTGGCAGAAGGGGATGGCCACAGAGAGCTCCAGGTCTCCCAGGAGCTGCAGAGCTCTGCTGGAGAGCAAGAGTCATGGGTGAGCTGAAAAAAGTAAAAGAAGTCAAAATCAAACCCACAGAATAAAAATATGAAGAAAATGTGCACATGACCCTGTTCACCTCTCCTTAACACAGATGTCATAACAGGAGGCATTACTGGGCTGCCGTGGGTATTAACAAACCTTCCTGAAAGCTTCACTAGTGATACTTTACCTATATCCATTGCCAGCCATAGGAAGTATCCATAAACCTGTGGGAACATTTTCTGACTCTAGAAGTTGAGCTAATACTGGGTCCAGCAGAAGTCCAAGTACACAGTTGACTTTCCTCCTTCCCACAACCACAGTACCAGGATAGGAAATGTCATTACTCCCAAAATGGATGTCTCTGAACACAAGTAAAAACTGACATTAAACTGACAGAAACTAAAGAGAAAAGCCATTTTACATAAGAATTGCCTAGTGTAAAGAAAATTTCATTTTTTGGCTCAGGAAAGACATTTTAATTTCATGGGGAAAATGATATGAAGTTGTTACTAAGCGCTAAATGAGGAGGCAGGTTTTTGGATTCAAATTGGCGTGACTTTAGGATTTTGTCAGGGTACGTGTTTAGTGTTCCTGTGTCAGAACTGGCAAGTCATGTTGAATGTAACATTTATCTCCTCTCTGTGCTGCAGTTCCGTGGTGATCTGGGATTTCACCAAAGGTTGACACCAGGCTAACCAGGCAGCCTCTGATACCTGCTCACACAGACTGCCCCTTCCCAAACTGTTCAGCCTTTGGGGAAAATCACAGAATCACAAAATTCCTGAGTTGGAATGGACCCACAAAGACCATCGAGTCCAACTCCTGGCCCTGCACAGTACAGCCCCAAGAATCACAGCATGTGACTGAGAATGCTGTCCAAAGGCTCCGAAGATGTAATTCAATCCTGAATTGCTGTAGGAAACAGAGTGATCACATTCCCGAAGGAAAGAAGTGATATTGTGGCGGGGGGAAGGGGGAGCTTATATGAACTCCTGCGGTCAGTGCTGGGTGGCAGGACCAGGAAAGCTGATTTCTATAGGGGGGTGACAAGCAGAGGTGGAGCCTCTAGCATGGAAGTGTCCAAATTCAGCAGCTTCTGAGCATCCAGGTGGGCTTTGGGAGCTGTGACAAGATTACTGCCTCTGAATAAAACCTAGACTTGCTTCTCCAGACCTTACTCTGGACTACTTGCCCAAGAGATAAATGCAAGCAGGTCTAAGCAGCAGTGTGGCATTTCTGCCCCATTCTGCACAGTCTCTCACAGCACCTTCATTCCACGGTGCCATCCCCAACACTCCCTTCGCATCCAGATGTCCTCAGGAGCTGGGTTCCATGGGTGGGGACTTCCACATTTTGCTGTTTCCAAGGCAAGCAGAGCTCAGAAGTGGGGCAGTGGACACCACCATGCCAGGCTGCAACCTCAGGTTCAGGCCATCTCCTGTTTGATGTGCACAGCTCAGCCAGCCATGGACAGCCCTCCTGTGACTTCTTCCTGAGCAGAGTGTGAGAAGAGGTGGAAAATACCATGGAAGAGTCAGACCAACCCCATCAGGCAGGGCTGTGACTGGCCAGACTGCCATGAATCAAGAGCCTGTAAGGAAGATCAGAGACAACAGTTTCTTTTTGTGCCTCACTTCGTATCCACTTGAAGAGTCTTTGTTGCTCAACAGTTTGTACATCCATTTATTTATTTTTTTCCCACAGCTGTCAAACCACATTGATTTTCAGTCATTTTAACCTGGGCAGGATCAGCAAACCTAGTCCCTCAGGTGAAAAGCCAGGCCTGCGAGGAAACGACTTGAGTTGGCTGAATTACCCGATTTTTCTAAGACACAAAGTATTAGTTTGCTTTGCTTATGAGAGCTGAGAGAGGGATGGCACTGAAGGCTAAATCCTCAACATCCCCCTGGTACATACTTCACACTCTGCTATCGATGCAGGCAGGAACATTTCCAGGGCTTACAATGCAGCTGGCAGTGTCTTTTCAGAAAAGGACCTCTACGGAGCAGGCTCGTGCCTGAATTACATCTCAGCCCTAGGGAAGATGGTTTCTTCAGTTCCCCTTCAAGGTCAGTTGTGGGGTAACATATGTTATTCGTCTCTCAGCCTTGCTAACAGAAAATCTGACTGAGCGACATGTGGAAACTGGGAAATGAAAATAAACAGAATGAATAAACACATTTAAAGGGCTTGGGGGGGAGATAGAATCCTGACCTGCGTGTAACATCCTTACCAACGGGACAAGGCTAAGTGAAATTTGGGATTTGCATCTTGATGGGTATGGTAAATTTGAACTCTACATGACTCCAGTGCATCTGCTAAGCAAATAGAGACACTTTTATTGGAGATGTGTGGCACAGAGTCGGTGTAAGCTCTGGGAACCTGCAAGCTCATTGCATTTGTGCATAGCATGTTGGACGATTTTTGGTCTTTCACTCAGACATTCTTTTTAATAATTAATATGGATCAAGGTCTTTAGGAGAAATTGGTTTGTTTAAATGGTGTTTCAGCCCTTTTTCAGAGGATGAACTTGTAAAGGCTCTGTGTTCCCAGCTCTGCCTCTCCTCACACTCCAGCCACACTCTGTCCTTTTCCAGAGCTGGCCAGGCACAGCCATGGAGCCCACCCTGAGCCATGAGGAGGGCAGATGCAGCCCTGACAGCCCAACAGGAGCCCTTCTGCCTCCTTGGTGATTCCTCTCCAGGAGGGGATGGGCATGAGTTTCAGTGCAGTCTCAGTTATTCCTGCTGGGGATCTGCACTTCGTCAGCACAGCCTGGGGACACGTCAGCAAAACCCAGATGTTGTCTCAGGTACCCAGCACCTTAGAATGCTTCTTGTTATCCCTGTTGTGTGCTAACACCTGGGTGATTGCGTATACCCGAGACATCCAGGGCTGCTCTTCCCTGCATGCAGCAGCTGAAATCCCATGGCAGCACTGCAGCCCTGCTCACACAGCTCTCAGCTGTACAGTCATGTTTGCCATTCCAGCCCTGGTAAAGAGTTCCCTCACTGGCTCACCAATGCTTCAGCACACCCACTTCTTTCCTAAGATTTGGCTAAAGATCAGAGCAGTTTGGTTATAATAGCACTTGGCAGTAAAAGTCTACCAAGAAACCTGGCCTGAACAGCTGAAAGAAGAGCAGCAAAGTGAAGTATGAGATGATTAAAGGAGACTCCAGAAGGAAATTTCTGGGTATTCCTTGTAACCACCATATCCTTGGACTTTTATTTTTGCTTCATTCCTCTGTGTAACACTTTTGTTGTCATTTTTCCTTCCCTTTTTTCTTACAATTAACAAGGGAGAGGGATGAACTGTGAAGCCAGGTTACAAATATCTGCCCGAGCCTGTGTGTGTGCGTGCAGGCACATGGGCACAGGAGCACTGCCAAAGAGAAGAGCTAGAGCCAGGCTAGTGAAAAGAAGTAAAAGTGAAGATACTGAGGTATAGTGAAATGGATTAAAAAGTAGAAAAATTATCACACCAGTTTCTCTTAGCCAGATGGCATAGCTGCTCTGCTGGTGAAAATGCAGAGGTTTTCAGTGAAGTGTATTTCTGAGGTACTACAACAAAACTCAGTTACAGAGTACCACACTGAAAGGTATTTTAGCATTTTCAATGGGAGCACCAATGCTGGAACTGAAGAGCTTTTGAGCTGGAAGCAAAACCTAAAGCCTTTGTTTTGGTAATTCATGTAACAGCATGAGACAGGCCTGGGCTTCCCTAGAGGTGGAGGATACTAATGTCAAATCTAGGACAAGGAACCCTTCTTCAGGAAATCCTGAGGATTGATCACTGTTACAGGCTTCCTGATGGACAAGATTTTGTTTCTGAAGAACCCATGGCTACGGATGTGCTCCCTGAAAAGCAGGTTTTGCAGTGCATCTTGCATCATAGGGCCAGGTCCTGGACCTACATCAAAGCCTTCACCTTATGAGTCGCAGCAGACATCAAGATGTGCTGCCTGCTCTGATCTGTGCAGCAGCAGCTCTGCCCACGCCGGGCAGGGTACCACACCTCACACCACCCCAGTGATGCCAGTGGCACCCCAGGAAATAGCCCTGGTTCCAGGTAAGAGAAGGCTCAGCCATCATTCCAAGCTGGAAATCAAATCAGATTTTCTACCAAATTATTTCTGTGCTTTGTAGGACTGGTCTGCTGCACCATATTCATGTGGAATTCATTAGCACATCCCTTTGCTAATCCTCACTGGATTTCACACAACAGTATACATTGATTTTTTCTGGCCTCTAAGGAGAGCTGTGTCAAGTCAGAAGCACATGCTTTGGGACAGGCTGAACCCAGGAACCCTTGAGAGATTAGAGAAATCAGGGCTTTGAATGCTCACTTGGAGGTTCAGGTGGAGTTAACTGCTGTTATGACTCAAAGGAAAAAATTCTGCCTCTTGAGACCCTTCACCTTTGCCACATCCTCCTTTAAATACCAAGATCCACCACTATTATCCCAAGGATACTGCTAGACAGATCCAACACTTGATCCCAACCACAAAACAACACAGAGCAGGTTCCAAATTTAAAGACACCACCTCACACACATGCACCAACAAAATGGCTTTAGAGTTCACCATACAGGACATCCACCCACTCCACCATCACAGGAATCCCCAAGAACTGGGAGGTGGCTCTGCAACTTTGCTGCTGACAGTCTCAGCAGTTGAAGGAGAAAAAGATTCTCCATCTTCTGCCAGCTGTGAAACTGAGCCCCATCCAAACAGCTTGGCTCCAATGCAGCCACCTAATGATTCCCAGGCTTAGCTGAACATCTCTATCCCTCTAAACACCATATGATTTGGGATAGATTCAGTGGTTTTTCTGGACTACCACCCCAAATAAATACAAGACACTCCATGAAGATAATGGGGGAGGGGCCATCTCCTGCCCCTCAGAGGAGCCCAGACCATCAGAGCAATCACAACCATGTGGACATCACTTTAAAGCACTGGCATTGCAGCACCAGCCACATGATTCAACCACTCCAGTGCTGCCAAAACACTCCATGATATCCCATCAGGAGCCCCCCTGGTGCTCCTGCCCTCACCCTGGGCCCGCAGTGCTGCTCAAACATGTAACAAAACCCTACTGCTTGGAAAACCGTGGGGTGGAAATGGTGGGTGCAGCCCAGCAGGGCAGGGCAGCCTCAGAGCAGGGATGCAGGAGAGGGAGAGAGATGGCAATCACACCTGGTAGAAGTTTAGGGAAGAGACGGAAGGACGTGAGCAATAGGAAGCAGACTTACCTCACCTTTCAGAGCCTGATCAGACTTGCAGGGAGATCTGTGCAATTTATTTCGCCATCCCTTTCAGATGTTGAGCACCCAGTTGCATCCAGCCCTGAGCAACAGCTAAGAGTGGATGTAAAAGCAGAGATGTGCAAGTGTGGATATGTGGAACTCTTTCTGGAAAACTTTATTAATATTACAACCTAGAACTCTGTTCTGCCCTAGTAATTCCCAGTATCTGGAGATTTCATTCCATACTTAGAGATAAATCTCCAAAGCCCATGTGTCCTGTACTGCCAGGTACTATCATTGACAGTGGTGGGCAATCTGTCCACTTTTTATTGTCTATTATATACAATTTATCATCCAAAACATCACTTTGGCCATAAAATTTTCACTACAGCTTATTTTGTAATAAATCATTTGTGTAGTAAGTCATACTTCCCAATTTGCAAATTTATCCTATATGCCTCTTGTTTTTGTGAACATATTAATTTTTCAGAATGATCGGGTGCATAATGTGGGATCAAATTCTTTGTCCCTGCCTCACAGGACAGTTGAAGTAAAAGTAATTTTGATGTCAAATTATGGCACAGGTTATGTTTCTGGTCCATAATTGTATTTTCAAGCTCAGGTTCTTTAAGTTGGATATCTAAGGCTGTACTAAAGCATAAAATGAAAATTTGTTTCAGAAAAGTGCTCCCTATCTACTTTTCTGTCATTTTCAGGAAAGACAAAGCATTTAGGAGAAAGATTTCTAAGAATAATATTTTAACATTTCCGTGCATTTCAGCAGCTCTTCAAATAACAGATGATTATTGTTATTACTGCTATCATGAGGTTTTGGTAATCTCATAATATCCATGTCAAGTTATTCCTCATTGACAGAATTTTCATCTTCGATCTGGGCTAAAAAAAAAATCATTAAGGTAATAATCATGTGCTCAGCCTGCACGTTCTGGTGCCTCTGGCCCTCGCAGCCCAGCTTCACACTGTTTGTGTGCTGGTAGATAATCCAGCTCCTAAAAGCTGACTCCCTCTTTATCTTTATGTGACGCTGGCCTGCAAAGTTCAAGGTAAGGCCATTGTGTCTTGAGCCTATTTTTATTGTACAAAACACTGGATGGAACTTTATTTTTTCCATCTGCCAACCATTTTGACTAATTGAACCCTTTGGAGCCAGGAGTCAAGGTTTCCCAATGTAAACCAGACCCTGGAACTCAGCATTAGCAGAAATGTTGAAAACTCATGAAGGAATTTTTGGTTCTGAGGTTTGGTTCTGTTTCCCAGAGTCTGACCAGGATTCAGAAGAAGCCCAAACCTTCCCCTGCATATACATTTTTTTAGGTTCTTTTAGTGTCTCAAATTTTCCAGACACTAAAGATTCCCATTACCAAAACAGAAAAAAAAGTAAAAAATTGAAGGATATAACTTAAAGCCACAGTCATAAGGAAAGTCCCAGCAAACGCTCAGAGTTCCATTATTTTGGCAAATGCAGAGCATGCTTGGGCAGCATTAAAAATGAAGCATAACTTAATACTGGAGGGTTTCCTGATGATTGCTCTGCACTGAAGACCAGATTTTTGACACTTCTGCAGTACATTTTAATATGATTTTCACCAGAATTTTTCCCCTTAAAGGAAAAATTATGTGGCCCATAAATTCCATTCCACATAACTAAACTACTAACTGCAATAACATTTCACCTCTGATTTCAGAATGTGAAAATTTTTGGATTAGCCACTCTTCCAACAGTGGGAAAACACCAGGACTGACAGGTAAGAGGTCCAACTCTCCAGCAGTGACTTGTAATAAAAACCTGGTGAGATCAGGTAGCAGAGCCTACATGGGTGGCTTGTGCCTCTTGGTTCCAGCTTTGTTTTTTGCCTTCAGTTCTTTTCAGAACTTGGAATAATTAAGGTGGCATTTCCATGCTGATGACTCCAGCTCCATTCATCTCAGGCTCTTTCTGCTGGTGCTGTTTCTTTACCCAGCAGTTCCCCAGCTTGCCACCAGCATAAATGATGTGCCACTAGAGATGCTTCATCCTTTTCACGTCTTTGCACCTTGGCCATTAGGAAGCAGAAGTTTCAATGGCTTCCACCACCACGTTTACTCCCTCTGACAGAAAACACAATTTTACAGCATAGCTGTGATACTTTGGAAATGCTTCGCAGAAATCAGGGATCTGTCTCAAATTCTACACTGGAGGCAAATGAAAATTTTTAATAGATCTGGGTCTTAGTTCCGCTAATTTCAATGGTTCGTTTCGCTGTTCTGGCAGTCAGGATCCATTAGTGGAACAGAAGGAGAAGCATGTATAATGCATGTACAGCAACCACATTCTAATCTCAAATTTCTTTTTTCTTTTAAGTTCTTATTTTTTAAAATAAATATATAATGAGTTACTGACAGTACTTAACAATATCTTATACTAGACACTGTAATACCCCAAATAAATGCTTAATTTCTGCTTTCCTGCAACTTCTCTAGGATTACATCATGTCAGATTACTCTAAGTCTGCTTTAACCCAGTTTGAAAACACTAGTTATTCAAAGATCCTTACAATTCTTAATTTCATTCCTTGAAATACCTTTTATTTTGGTTCCTTTATACAGTTTTTCAAGCCTGTGAAGGCCACGGAGATGTTAAGTCAGAACAAGCCTGCAAGGGAGGAAGCTGGCAAAGCAGAATTGCTGTTTCAGCTCACAACAGAGCTCCCTCCCTTCCTCTTCCCCTGACCAGCAGCACCTCGTTCTGCTGGGCAAGGGGATCACAGAATCCCAGAATAGTTTGGGTTGGAAGGGACCTGAGGGGGCAGGGATGGCACCCACCAGCTCAGGCTGCTCAGGGATCCATCCAACCTGTACCTAATTCAACCTTTGGACTGTCTGAGGTGGTAGTAAACACACCAATGGTTTTTGTGATGCATAAAAGCACCTAAGGAGAACATTAATTCAATTCTTACCATGAGATATCATGTGGTTTTGATCTATTGGCCTGCTTGTAGATCAGGACCACTGAGTTAGAAGGGAGGTGTGCACTACCTTCCTCCACCCAGAGAAGTCATTAACATATGCTCCCTACCATGAATTAAATTACTTTAGATTCTCCTGACGATGCAAATAAACTCATGAAGCACTGCTCTATGGGGCTGCAAACTAACCCATTTGAAAAGACTTTTGCAGCTTTTGTTTATCATTCCATATGATAAACAGCTACCTCCCCAAATTATCAGGAAAAGAAATTTTAACCATTCAGCAAATAACAAAAATTGTGTTTTAATGATAAATAAAAAGTCACAAAGCTCAGCATGTTTTGCTGAGAACCATTAATGAGGGAAGATGGTGAAGCCTGTAAATTTACCTTCCCTTTTGTTAACACTCTTTTCCATCTGCAATCTATATACTTATATAAATATAGGTTCCTTACATAAAATGTAGAGAGAAACACCTAGATTTTGATGTTTATTGTCTTACAATTGCTGCCTGATCTGGTGTTGAAGTTTCCTGCAATGCTGAAATGACTGAGTTCCTAATCCCACTATGTTTCTCTGAAAATCAGCAGCATAATGATGACATTAATTATTGTTGCCTTTGACTTTCCTTCCTTCGTAAATATCAGCTTAAAAACCAGCTATTAAAATAGCCTTCCTGTGGTAGGAAGCACCTTATCTTGTACTTTCGTGTCCCTGTAACATCTGCCTATGGTTCTCTGAACTTTGCTGCTGCTCCCAATTAAAAGCAAAACAAAAAAACCCCAAATAAACTTGATAATACTTTGTTGAAAAAGGACTTAAACAATATCATTCTTGCTGGAGAAAACCAAACACGATGTGTTCCTTCAGTGTAGGAAATAGGATGCAGTCTTGGGACACAGTAAAGCCCACAAAGTGCCCTTCCCTTACCTCTGCCTTCTGATCTCATCCCTGTGCTCCACGGGCTTTCCAAAGCCCACAGCACTTCTTTTCTGCACAGTTATCCAAATAGGAGATACTGCTGTCTCCTCAATTTCCAAAAATTTCTGGCATCTGTAAGGTCTATGTTGCACTGTGCATTTGGAAATACTCTCTCCTCCTTTTGCACTCTTAAAATGCATTTTGATGTCTTAGTCATAAAAATCTTTAGTGTCTTCTGTACAAAAACATTAAAACTGAATATTTATTTGGTTGCATCTGTCAATGAGATTTGGGAAACACATCTTGGGCATGTGTTTCAGGTCTCTATAGCAGACCTGTCTGAATTACTCTGGTTTAACTGAGTGAACAGATTTATACAATCCTGTCCCAGCACCAAAAACCCAAACCACCAAGAGAATGGGACTTATGCAAGCTAGTATGTAAACTGTAGCTAGTCTAAATATATATATATATATGTGTGTGAGAGAAAAGCACAAGATAGGGATTCCTTTGGACTTGAATTTAGCCCAAATTATATTGTTTGTGTATGCAGAGTTAATTTTGCCTGAACCAGCAGTGCACATACTGATGGCAGGCTCCCTGTGAATTCTCCCGCACCAGCCTGGGTAGATGTGAGCCCTGTCAGACTTCTACTGCCTGCAGATGAGACACTGAGCCCCAAACTGCCTGACAGTGGAAGATGATGACTGGATTGATAGAGACAAAAAAGACAAGATGCCGCCCTAAAGTCTCTGGAAACAAGACAGTAGGCAGGGGAAACCTGCTCCACTCACATTCTCACGTTTAACAGTGGCCAGTTTGCCCTTCACAGTATTTTGTGCAGGCAAAAATGCAACAAAAAGAGAGGATGAGCACAGGCAGGGTCAGTACTGCTGATTGAGGATCCACTGAGCAAGACACAGGATCTCCTCTGGCCCCAGACACAGCAGTGGGTGTTTTCCCAGAGAAGCTCCATCTGGAAAAGACACACAAAGTGAGATGGTGGGACGAACATTTTTCATCTCAGAATGGGTGTTGATTCCTTTCGAAAGGGTGTCTCAATCTCTCCCCAAGAAAGCCATTGCCAGTACTTCTCTGCAACTTGGCATGATCATCTGTCCCTTTTCCAGAGAAAACTGCTGCCCTGACTCCACCCTTCCATGTGATATCAGAGGCTTAGCAACCATATGTAGACCTCAGTGAGAGACGTGAGGTGAAGAGCTCTGTCCAGGATCTAAATAAGGGAAAATATAAAGGTCCTTTGTCAAGCTAATGCAGACATACAGCATGAAATGCCTAAATGCACTACTAAAAATCTTTTTAAAGAGAAAGCAGAAAGCATCTCAGAGATTTTTCAGATTTAGATAAAGAATGGTTCATTTGAACATGATTTATAAAAAACCTTTAAAGGTTTATCTGAAAACTCATGGGGTTAATTACTGCTTGAAAGCATTGGTTCAGATGTCCAGTCTTCAATGGGGAAATGATCAGACCCCATTGAAGGGCAATCAGGAGTCCCATTCAGAAAGGATTATCAGGAACAGAGTAATTTCTGTCTGAATTTCAGACTTCTGCACACTGACCTCAGAAAA
This sequence comes from Petroica traversi, assembly GCA_025920805.1. Lineage (NCBI taxonomy): Eukaryota > Metazoa > Chordata > Aves > Passeriformes > Petroicidae > Petroica > Petroica traversi. Next base: position 2,948,340 of record JAHLSL010000036.1, on the reverse strand, counting down.
ATCCTGGCAAGTGTTTTTACAATTACTATATTCACAAAAATCTTCAAAAGGATTTTTTTTCAAATTCCTCAATTATTTGCAAATAGATGGCATTTAGCTGCATATCACTTAAATTCATAACCCTCTTAAAAACATGTGGTTTTGATTTGGGAGTATTTTGTTTCCATTCAATGCAATTCTGTGACTCTGTATCAGATAATTGCATATTTCATTTGCTTTGCATATTGAACTGGGGTCTGAATGCTGCTCTCCCAGCCCAATTACTCCAGCCTAATGAACAGCAAGCCAGAATAAAGGGCTGGAAAACCAAAATCAAGGAGAACAATAATCAGTGGGCACTTATATATATTTTTTCAAGAACATACAATGGTCAGTGCCAAGCTGAAATCTTATTTGTTTATACAATTGTCCCATTTGGAACTCCCCATTTGGAGCTAACTTCAGAAATGTTTCATCCACGTACTGAGTGGTACCTTCATCACTTATTATATCTTTCATTTTACACCCACAATTAATATTACTCACAAATGAAAACCCTCAGTTGCCTGTCCGCATCATTTATCCACCTGATTGATAGCTGATGCAACTATTTTGGAGTGCAAAAGAGCATCTGCATATTTGGAGGCTACTTTAGCTGTCTAATTAGGTTTTTAACTCTGTGTGATGCAGAAATCATCTTCCAGCATGCTCCATCTCCAAATTCTTTCCTAATATATAATGATTAGGTTTGGACCATCTAAACAAGTGAGAAGCCACCAGTTTTATGTTCTGCTAGGAAAGGAATATTGAAAATAATTTTAATCAATGGAAAATAATTTTAATCAAAGAGCTCACTGGCACAGTAAAGGCATACCTGCCTCAATATCAAAATTAAGGAAAACACCAAAAAGTCTCAACATTTCAGAGTTAACGTGTTAGGACATCCTTTCAAAACATCCAAGAGAACTGTCCCTCTAAGACGAAATTAAGTGGATTCCTTCAGATAATTCTTCAAGCACTCCTACATCTACCTGGAAAAGGGAATCGTGACCCCAAAATGGACAGTATCGATGTTCAAGACATGGGAAAAAAATCTCAACATACTTGTGCTCTTCTCAGAACACAACCAGTACTACAACACGTGCTTTAAATTACAGCAACTCACTGAATGAGAAGGGATTTTGGCATGTATTGACACCCATTATGAATGGGGGAAAAGGAACCTATTTAGGGCTTGGTACCTTTTATGCTCCATTGGCATAAACAGGAATTAGGCAGCAGAGAATTGCTGTAAAGCCTCCCTGCTCTGAGGGGTGACCACACTGGGGACGTGCTTCCGCAAGGGCTCCCATACAGAACACTCGGTCCATGTAAACAGGAAACCAGGTCTGCTGTGTCATGGGGGAAACCTCTCCTGGGCCAGCCATTCCTTCCATGACAAATCAAAATTTCCAGGCTGGGACATCTGAGTCGTGACAGTTGTCATGGGTTGACTTTAAAATCAGGAAACCATCATCACCAGGAGGTAGATGGTAGAATGATGGAAAAGTCAGTGAGTATACTATTTTTTCCACAGATGACCATCTCAGGGGAGATACAGGAAATGAAGGTAAGTATGCTATAGTAGCACAATCTAGGATAATATCCATCCTTCCTCTGGAGAGGGTTCCTGCAATACTTCATCCTGATGGCTTACTTCTTATTTACAGTATATGCCAAGAGTAGAAATTCAAAGAAGTACAACGTTGCAGTGCACTTTGGGGCTTCTAAAATGCTAATCATGATAAGAAAAATCAAGAGTACCTTCGTTTTTAAAGGATTCCAGGTTTTCTGCAAAATTATGATTGGTTACATTTTGATTTTCTAGGTTTGTTGCAAATGGAAGTGAATCGGACAACACTCGCCATCATAATTGCTTTCTGTGTGAAGAAGTCTTTTTCAGGCTGGGCTGGCTGCTGCTGTTTTAATCAGAAGGTTGTCTATTTGTATGTTAATAGTTTCATCCTGGTTTATTAGGCTTGTTGATGAAAAAGCAAAAATCGGATGCTTTACTATTTTCAAGCTGCACTATTAATCTGTGATTTTTTTTGGTGCCAACACAGAACCATTTCAGCATCCTCTGCCTTAAATCCTCTTAATGAAAGCATGAAGAATGACAAAATACTTCCTTTCATAAAGCAGAAGGCTGTGCCAATTCACTTTCAACATGCTCATTCAGTGGAACTGAGGTAAATATGTTGCTCCACAGGTGCTTCTCCTTGCAATAACATACTCCCTAGTAATCCATTAAATTCATCTCATGCTCTGTTTAGTGCCTGCTCTGTGAACTGCCTAGCTGGTTAAGGTCATTGTGATAATAGCACCAGGTTAAACAGCATGGGTGTGTTGAACTCTGACATCCATCCACTTTGCCCACAATACCGATAAGAAACCACGGGCGGCTTTGGAGGTGTAATATCTGCTCAGACCAACACGATCTTTTACCCTCTCCATCTCCTTACAAGCCAAAAACCCTGGATTAGAAAAATATCTTGAATCTCACGACTCCTTAAAATAGTTTAGCACATTTAGAAACAACAGATCAGTGACTGGAAGATTTTCTGTTTGTTTCCACTTAGTGAAGGAGCCCAAGTTATGGGTAGGAGGAGGATGAGTGTGCCAGGGGGTGGCAGAGGGTGGGCTGGGGGTACCTGTGCTCAGGTGATCCAAAACATCCCCACTGCTCTCCTGGTGCCTGAGGAGGAACATGAGAGCCATCACTGCTTTGTTCACAGTATCTTCCCTTTGCAGGTTTAAAAACAAGCTGGGTATAACTCCTGGATGATAACCTCCTTCATTATGGAGTTCCTGTTAAAGACAGACAAATAATTGCCAGTTAGTAAGTTGCTATTAAATTCAGCTCAAATTCAGCCCCGACAATCCTTACAAAAGCTTGACTGGTTTTATTTTATTATTTCCTTTGCAGGGTGTTGGGAAGTGTAATCACGGGTAACTAATCAAACTTCTTTCAAACACCCACAAATATATAAAGAGAATGAAATGATTAATTATTGGGCTAAGCCATTTTAAATGAGACCTCATCTAAATGAGCAGATTTATTTCCAGAGCAAGCTGGGTGTAAATTTAGCTGGTCTTCAAAGCTCTGAATGTAAAGTATGCCCGGATTTGAGGATGGAGTGGGTTATGGGTGGCTGTAGAACCCCTCCCAGACATCCAGCAATGCACAGCAGTGAAAAAGAGACTGAAATTTTGCAAAATATTGTTTTAAACAAAGCATTACTGAGGTTAATAAGTGCTACTGTTGACTACTGCTAATTACAAGCAGAAGTAGAGGGGGGCATTAAATAGAGAGATTTAATAAAATTTCATTTCATAAAATTAGCATTCTTTTTCCCCACCTAACACTTTCTTTCAAGGAGAAGAATTAAAATATTTTGTCAAACTTCCTTCCCTCTCTATTTTGTTCCTTGTTCCAATTCCTTACCTTCCTATTTTGTTTCTTTCCTGCTTAGTTTGTTCCTTTCATTTTTGTTTCAGGATGGAGTTTTAAGGAATACAAAACCCACAAACATCCTTGATTTCCCTCTCACTCTCCTGAAAAATCCCTTGAATTTGCAAAAACTTTGCCACAGGAACTTTAATTCAGCGCCATTGCTCCAGCCTACTACAGTTATGATAATCATAATCTCTAGCAGTGTCTTTTCTTAGCAATGTCAGTGGCTTATCACTATTTATTTAAAAAGGAATATTGTGGGAATAAAACACTTTTATCCATCCAAACATAAGCTCACAGAACTACAATACCCCCCCTGCCAGAGACATGCAGCATCACCCATATTTAGAAATAAATAATTAGAAATGAGGTAGCATTAATGCATACAATGAATATTCTTGCTCTCAGGCACAAAATTCACTTGTGCAATTCAGTTTAATGCACAGTGATGCACACATTCTTTTACTAAATACATTAAAAAAGGTAAGAATCAGCCCCACCAAAGCCTTACTTGAAGAAATATCCCAAACCTTAGCTGATTAAGGGGGCTCAGTGCACAACATGGGTCACACACATCTGGGCACTGCATCCTTGCTTTGCCAGTGCTCCTGAAGGGAAACTGCACCAGTGCCTTCGCAGAAATCTGCTCTTAAATGCAAACAAATATTTACGGAGAGCATCTCCCCGAGTTGGGAATATCTAATCCCAACTAGTCAGAGCTGCTGCAGCAGTGGGGAAGATCCAGGAGGAGCTCAGGTGTGGTGGCGCGTGTCCGGCCCCGCCAGCGCTCCTCCCGTGGTTCTCACGCGGCGCAGTTTATTTTTTTGTAGCACACGTTTAACAGCCCAGTATTTCACACTTATCTCCAAGGTAATTGACAAAACAGGTTCCTAAAGCTATTTAACAATTTTAATGACGGTGGCTGAAAGATACATTTAAAAAAAAAAAAATGTTCTGAGCCAAATATTTTTTTGTCAAGTGACAGGGTTCCCAGATTTGCTGTTCCATTTCTGTAAAAACTCTCGTTGAGGCTGTAGGTCACAAAAGAAGAATGAAGCCCTGGAAAGAGATACAATGACTACTTAATACTGTGTGGGATTATAAGCAGTGGCCTGTGGCAATTCCTTATGTCTCTCTGGGTAGTGATGCTTTTCCAGCATCATTTTTTGTCATCACACAATTCCATTGTGAAATACTCTTTTCATGAAGGAGGAAGAAAGAGATGGTTACACCCTGCAGTGTTTTGGGGAAGACTAAGAAGCATGGTTTGCAGGGAGTATGTGTGAAATATGACATTTCATTATGTGTAATTATTTTTTAACCAGTAATGTCCATGTTGAAATGAGTTTCTTATTTTTGGAATGCATGGGGAGTGGCTGGGGAGGGGAGTCATGTTTTTTTTCTCTGTTAATAAACTCAAGTCATTCTTATGCTAAAGCAATTTCTCAACAAAACAAATTTCTCTCCATCTGGGTAATGGCACACCCAAATGTGATTACATTACAAGAGATTTTAAATTAAATTTCAAGGTAGGAGAGTTATTAATCCAATGCATTTGTCTTTATTATCATTGGATCTAAAACAATAAAAGACTTGAACTCACTTTTAAATGGCAGTACTGTACTGACTTCTTATAGCAATGTGTGTTTGGGCTGAAAACCTCCAAAATTTATGTGTTTTGGGTCAGGCCCCAAAACTCTTTCAAAAGGTGGAGCAGGAATGAATGGTTATATCCATCCCAAAAAGACAGAGGAGTTACCAAAGACGTCCATTTCATTTGGATTTCTTCTGAACTAAAACAGCAACACCACACACTGCTCCAGGAGTTTTCCAAGCCACAGAGCTGACAGGGCAGTGAAGAGGCAGAAGGCACAGAACTGCCACAGTCAGAATTACTCATAGTCCAGATTTATAGGAAATCAAGACGCCACCTTGAAAAATCAGGGTCTGTATTTTTAATAAACTGCTAAATTTTGCCCACTCTGATATTTCAAAAAGAAGTGTTTACATGCACATGCAAAGGAATTGGATGCCCAAATGACTTGTGTTCATCTGCCTTCTTGTGTTCACAGGCATTCAGATTACATTCTGGATGCAAAACCAATTTTGTTTAAGCCCATTGCCAACAAAATGCAGTAAATAAACATAGAATGTATGAATCCCTCTTGAGTACTGTTTTTCAATCCATCAAATATGAAATTGCAACTATCTCTGCTTATAAAATGAATGTGATCAGAATTTGTCATCACAGCATTATTTGTCCATTTTTTTTCCTGGGGAACTTGACAGCTATCAGCTGATTACATTTGATCCAGCAAAAGAACATGGATTATACCAGCTCTTCAGCACAACAGGAAAAAAACCCCACAGGAAGTAGCATGCTAAGTAATGTTATTACAAAAAGTTACTGTAGGATTCTCTAAAAACCCATAACTTTACAAAATACCCATTCCTCATATTTCAGCCCTTGGGGGACAAGCATGTCTGAGGTTCAGTTCATTCCACACCCATGAATTTTGGGTGTTGGGCTTCCCAAAGCCCCAGGCAGCGGGTGGCAGTGATGGGCAGGACACGATGCCCTGTGGCACAGCCAGCCCAGGAGCTCAAGCCTTTCCAAAAGCCAATCCTGAGGCACAGACAATGCCAAGAAGACCAGTGGTGAGGGTTTTGTGGGAGATCAGAGTGATGCTTTTATGTTGTTCTGGGTGGACCTCCCCTTTTCCACACAGAGTGGGGACTGAGCCTATTCCATGCAATATTTCTGGGATTAGTTTTCGTTGCATTGGAAATCCACCATTTTAGTGCAAGAGCATGAATGTAAATGCACACTTGTGACAGCAGGTAGCATATAAAAGCATGTTTTTGTAGTTAATACAAGTGTCCCACTTAACAGCATACTCTTCCTGAGGACCCCACTGCAGCACAGAAGAGGCTGTGCATTTCAGTGTGGGCATTCATTGCCAAGCAGAAACAACTTAATCTTCACAGCATTCCCTCAGTAACTGCCTGTGCATGAGATTTCCAAATGCTCAGACATAATTCTCTCACTGGAGAGTACAGGCTGATTATGACAAACTCCATCAATTTTATTAGCCACACAGATGTTATAGATATATGTGAAAATCAACCATAATTCTTCCTGTGATGTGCATACTGGCACTGCTGCAGACTGTGTCTTTCTACTCCACAGCCCCAGAGCTTACAGGCTTCCTGCCATTCAGCCTCCATGTGGCCCCCGAGCTAAGATACTCTTAAAAAGAGGAATATTAAAAGGATTTAAAATGACACTGTTGTGCCAGTGGGTGACTGCTACCACAGAGTCCTGGCTGCTGCTGCAAACTGAAGTGAAATGCAGGGATGATTTCTGCCCTGTGATATGGATGTTTGGGGGGTTTCTCCTCTGAGGAGTTCCTAACCAGCAGGTTTGGGGGATAAGTGGAACCCCAGTGAACACCTCTGATGCTGAATACCATGAGGCTGCATCTCTGAAGCTGGCAAGGGGCACAGCTGAGCTGCACAACCATTGTACTCCTCCCACAATCCTTCTTCATACTTGCCATGGGGTCACAATGCCCACTATGCCTGTCTATGCAAGGCTGGGGCAAAATGCATACTTGAAGAGCTGTGAGAAATATTTTCATCAAGATCATTCAGCCAGAGCCTTCCCTGGCTCCCAGCACTGCGTCTCAAGGGCTCAGCAAGCAGAAGAAAAGTGATAGGAACAATTTAAAGAGAAGGATGAAGCCCAGAAGGGGTTGATGGCTCAAGTCCCTATTGCAGTGCACCCCTAGGAAGCCACAGAAAGAAGCTGAAATGCAGATTTATTCTGGAGAGGCAGGTCCAGGTGTGAGGAGACCCATAAAGGCACATCCCTTAAACCCTCTGCACCTCAGCCTTCCCATCTGCAGCAGGTCCTCAGGTTCAACAACCTGGAGCGTGCAGGGCCAGGCGTGAGGGGTGAGAGCAATTAGCAACTGTGAAGCACAGAGAAATCGCCGGTGGAGAGAACCACGGAGACGCAAAGTTATTATGGGCACACAGTTACCATAGTGATTGGTGTCTCAGAAATGCTAATAATAGTAAAATAAATAATACAGGCCAGGCAGGAAGAGCCCCTAGAGATGGATGTGAGCTGCTCCCCTCCAGAGGGACTGTGTGTGCTGCTTTCTCAGCGCTCCTCGGCCCGCGCTGGCTCGGGCTCAGCTCCCTCCTGGGGTAACACACTGTGCTGCTGCGAGAGCGCTGGGTCAGCCAAGTGAAAGCGGAACTTTTAAGTGCTTCATTATTTTCAGGAGTCGTCAGAGAAAACAAAAACCCCCACAACTGCAAATAATTGAATACGTCAATAATATTTTGATTCGTTCGTGTCTTGCGAGGTTTCGCTACAGCCCTGTTAAGTACTTTATTGCTGTCCCTCCAGCGATGTTAATTAAGTTCACCATAGGCTCACAAGCCCTTTTTCTCCTCTCTCTCTTTCTTAACCACTTTTTTCTTTGTTTTAAATCAAGCAAGCAGTTTTTCCCAGTATAATGCCTGGCAATGGGAACTGTGGTACAGTGGAAGGCACCCAGGAAACAGAAAGAATAAGGATGAGGCGTCCTTCAGTGTGATGGTCAATGTTTCTCCACAGAGAGGTTTGCCAGCTATATTAGCCAAGGGATTGTGAAAGTCTAAAGGAAGTGTTAAAGATCAATGCCAAATACACAAATAAATACCATCGACCTCAGCCTTGGACCACCATCATGCTAGAATTTGTCTTACCCAGATCCAAAGGGATGCTCCAAGCCGAACATTTTAGGTGGGTATTTCACTGCTTTCCCCGGTAATTTTGTGTTTATGTTACATTTACAATGTTTTTATCACAGGGGAATCAAATGAGAACAACATTTGAAGAAACATTTGAACTTTTGAACATGAGGAATACACTTGCATTCTCCTCTCAAGCGTCCTTCACTGAGTTGTCTATCTTGACTAAATCAGAAAAGAAAATGCTATTTTGCAGCCTCCAGGATGTGTTGTCCAGCCCACTTTAGTCAAGAAATCTTAGTGTTTTACAAAGCCTTTGCAATACAAAATTCTCTGCTTTTGACTGATAGAGAGAAATCATTGCTCTCACTGTACTGAATCCCACTAAGTTGGAAGTGCATTTTTCATGCTTTTAAACAAGAAGAGTGGGACTGTTGGTCAATGCCAATCAGAATATGAATAAAATTCTTTAGCAAGCTTTGACCAAGAAATAGCCTTTTCCCCAGGTTTTGCTTACTGAAGGTCAATCAATGCTCCTATCTTTCATTTTAGACTGCAGCCACATATGCAGGTGATAAATTAGGTTAATACATTTCCTAAAACACCCAGAAACAGTAAATCCACTGCTGAGAACTGCACCTATGGAATCGCCACTGACACTGGGCTACAAGTCCGACTCTGCTCTTCTTGATATCTTTGCTTGCAGTCTGTTCTAGGATGGCCAGAGGGAGAAATTTCTGTATCTGGCTGGCCTACAAGGACACACTCATTCTAGGTCACTGTGTGCCAAACCACTGAAGGGAAGAAAAATAATTTGGTGCCTTTCCTTCCACTTAAACAATACCCTGGCACATTCTGGCCCTGTGCAGTGACCTTGCTGGCCACCAGGCAAATCATTCAAACCACCTCAATTAATCTCTTCCCAGTTTAACACTAGCTAGATGGACTGTCTGGTGGAAAAAGATGCTGAAGAAGGATTTAGCTCTTGGAACAGTCCAACCTAATGGAAAGTACCAGTGAACCCTCCATCTACCAACTTTATCCTGAGCTGGCATAAGCGTTTCAACAGAACTGGCCACTTGTGTGATGGTGTAACACAAAGAGAGATGAGTCACCAGTGGCACTCACATGGCAGCACTGAGAGAGGGGACAAAAATGGGGGTGGAGGTGGTTTGTTAGAGAGATGAGGCATTCCATTTTTGCCATGACTCACATGCACGAATCAATCAGCGATAATTTGCAGAGACCTCATGAGGAAAGATGTGGCAGGAAAAGAAAAGTTTCTACTTTCCAAGCATGGAAGTGGTAGAAGCAGAAATGAGTAAAAAATGTGACAGTGGAAAAGGAAGCAAAGGGGGAAAGCAAAGGCTACGTAATGCCTCCAGATTCCACAAGCATTGAATCTTGATGCTCCATTCGTTTCCCAGATACTCAGGAACAGAGGTGACTGCTTTGAGTCGTAAATGAATCAGAAGATTGTAGGGAAGCCAGCACAAGAAAGATGACGTCACAGACAGAAAGCTTGCAATTTAGTGTAATAAGCAAAGCACTAATAAGCAGGCAGGAATTGAGCTTTATTTGAGCAAGAGTTTACTCATATCGAGATGAGTTTTGAAGATATTGACACATGATGGGTGATAACCATCTCCCAACCTCCAAGTGCTTCTCCATAGGTATGATTGTGCAAACCAGAAGATCTCCTGCTCATCTGCATGGCTTTGTTGTGAGGAACAGAGGAATGGACCAAATAACACAGCATTGGAGGATGAAACGGACTAGCTGGAACAAGTCCACTACTGACCAGAAGAGACTCAAATTTGGACAATTAACCACAATATTTTTAGGGATTAAAAGTTTCCTTCCTTAGACTACCCACACAACTGAAAAAGAGTTTAGATGTAGAGCATTTTCTCCAAGACAAATATCGAGGACCTCTTCAAGATGACCAGATGTAATCTGTGCCCTTCTCCTCAGCCTGCCCAACACATATGCCACATAAACCAAGCAATGATGCAGTTTCTCCCTCCCCCAGTCAGCTTTCATGCACAGTATTTGGGAGTTTTCCAGCAGAATCAAGAAGTCTGGCTTATTGCCATATCCAATTATGTCACACAGAATTAGTCCTTTTCTGTCCCTTCTGTTTGTGGCCTGGTTGTTTCAGGAATAGAAAACCTATCTGTGCTTACACAACATTACTGTAGTATTTCCCTACAGGAGCAAGTGAGGAGCAGAGAACCAGGCTGTCAATTACATCTGCTCCTGCCATGGAAATGGTGTCCCCTTCCCAGGCCATTGCATCCTGTTGCAAGCAGAACATAATCCCACCCTGCAAAATCAGTTTCCATGGGAATCTGTGGAATGTCAGAATTCTGCTCTCCTTACTCCAGAACAGGATTTCCAAGGCACAGCCCGTCATGGGCACAAGACACATAAGAACAAATCTCACACTGGTTTCAGGATAACACAAAAACATTCACCTAAAATGCAAGACCACTTATTTCCACCTACTTGTATCTCTGAAGAGACTGCCACTTGTTCCTTTACAAGTGACTAGCGTGATGTCTGTGGCTCATCACAGATAATTAACTGATAAAGATGTTAACTATTGAGTTTTATAAAGACTGATACAAAGTTATGCAAAACTTTCTTAACCACCTCAGAGTCCAATTTCTCTACTTCTTTATTTGCAGTCCATAGTGAGTGACTTTGTTCAAGAACTGCTTTAGGTTCCAGTGTGCCCATTCCTGCTGCATTTCCAGAACTGTGGAAGAGCTGTATTATGAACTGTCATGAAAAAATACCTGGAAATAAAATTGTCACCAAAGTTATTGGCTCAGTTTAAGAAAATCATACTTGAACAGCCCACACTGAGATATTAGTAGAATTCTTACTAATTAATGTACATCCTGTACATTAATTAGTAAGGTTATGTACATGTATCATTTAAAATTCATGAAAATATGATGTGTGCTATGAAGAAAGAGGATTATTCTTTCCTTCTGCTGTAGAAGATGCTGTGTCCTACTCCTTTCTGTCATTTTAAGGCTGAGTGTTGAACAGGTATACTTCACTTTTTAACATAACAGCAAAACTTCCAGTACAGAGCTATTTCTTCAGTTCAGCACAGCTTTTTTGTTGAGCAAAAATATGAAAGACTTCTGAGAGATTATTTGGTAGCACTTGTTCCCATCTCATCCACAGGAGAAAACTGCAATCATTACTTGTAATAGTTCACAGTAAGGTGGACACTGGCTTCATTTAAAGGGATGCTATTCCTATCTAGAAGTGCTGGGATTTAAGCATGTGACTCCCATTAACATTAATGAGAGTTATATGTTTAAAACCTCTGCTCATTGTGATGGGAATATGTTCCATAGAATCCAATTAATCTGAAGAACATTGCATACATTTGGGAACATTCATGTTGTACAATTTCACTGGCATATGGATTTGTCCTCAATAAAGCTTGCTACTATCTGGTAACAAAGACATTAACAATCTATTGTACATTTACATAAAGCAGGACTAGACTATATGTTTTCCCAGCTCAGTGTGGGCAGCTACAAAGGAGCTTTTGAGTGTAAACAAATACAGAATTGAGAAAATAAGGAAGATGATGGTATTTTAAGAATGTGAATATTTGGAGAATGCCGGGGAATGAACACAGAGGAGGCTGTTTGCTTATAGGTTGGATACATTTTCAAAAGGAATCAAGCAAACACCAAAAAAAAATTTAAAAAAAAAAAGTAGGGAGGAAAAATAGAATATTCAGATTCCGTCTGTTTCCCACACGCTGAAGATAATAACGTGAATGGAAGTGATTTTGTTTTAGAGGTCAGAGCAGAGGCTGATATAGCAACCTTTCAAGATCCTGAAAAACATATTTGATTAAAATAACTGGCCCTGTTGTTCTTGTGATCCTAAGGAGGCTGTTTTCCATGAGGAAGACAACAACAGCAAAGAAGGGAACAGTAAGTTTTAGTGCTTCAGAGACAAAGCGATAGAGACACACTGCTGCTGGAAAGTGTAACACAACATTAAAGCACATGATAAGTAAGCAGAAATCAGCAGAAGGTTAATAGGAAACCACAATGACAATGTGTCTGTGCAGCTCAGGACAATATTTCTCTCCATTTTCCCTCTCTTATTCTAACAGGACGAGGAATTTAACAGGACACAGGAAAGCAATATCTTAGTAAAGAAAGAAAGGAACAACCAGAGATAAGGAAATAATGGTTCATGCCACTAAACAAGTTATTCAATTTTAAGAACATTTATCTGTAAAAGTTTGTCAAGACCTCACTTGCCCAGACCTTGATGATCCTCAGACCTTCTTCATACAGGTTTCTTTTCTCTAAATGGAGAAATATGTGACCAGAATTGCCTGAAATAGATAATTATTTTTGAAGCATCAGTTTTTAAGGCCTAGTACTTAGAGAAGGATGTTTAGCTCTTTCAGACAAAACCATTTCAAATCTGACAGAAAATGTGTGTGTGCAATGGATCCAAACCCACCTCTCTGTGTAGTACCCTGTGCAGCTCTATATTTTTGTCACCTTCTACAGGCGAGTTCAGAATGTCTCACACCTAGAAAAACTGCCAAGTTTTGGGTTGGCCTTTGCAATCCATTTCACAACCAACATACAGCCTGAGAACGAGGAGATGAAAACACTCCAGGCTCTGCAGTCCTGCCTTTGGGGTATCAGAGAGGACAGTTGTGTTACAGGGAGCAGCTGAACTGACAGACTCAAAAATTACATGAAAGCTTCTAGACACCAAAACAAAACAAAACAAAAACAAAAACCCCCAAACAAAAGAAAAACCCAAACAACAACACCACTATAACAACAAAACCAATCAACAAGCAAAGAAAAAACAACAAAAAACCCCAAAAACCCCAACAAAAAAAAAAAAAATCCCCACAAACAAACAAAAAAAAACCCAAAAAACAAAACCCAAACAATCCCCAAAACAAAAAAACAAAACCAAACCCCAAGACAAAGAATTAGATTTTTGGGCTTTTTCAGCAATGCTTTAGAAACCTCTTGCTGAACTAGGAGGGGTTATTTTTATTATTCTCTGGCAATCTACAGCTCTCACTGATAAGTTTGAGAGTTGATAAAGTCCCAAACTTGCTCACATTCCATCCTGCTTGGACACAAGGTTTAATAAGGCCTATTGTGATTGGAAAAGAAGGAAGATATGTTCTCGAGCTTCTTTTGACAGCCAACTGTGGTACTGAGAGGGAGGCGTTACTATAGAGAGGGCAGAGTGCACATATCAAAAGTTCAAGAAAAGCTCATCTTGTTGAATGGCCCTAAAAGTGAGGCAACATTTGCCTGCTCCTTCTAAGGCACAAGCTGGCGTTGTGCAATGGTCTTTTCTTCATGGCCATAGAGGAGGCACAACCCCAGCCCCTCCCAGAGATGGACAGCGTTGGTCTCCCTTCTGCCAGCACTCTAAAGGGTATAATACAGGGCTGTGAGAGACAATCACTTTGAGTGTCAGGGAATTGCCTCGGAGTCATGTTCCAAGACACCCTTGTGGCTCAGATCGACACAACAGGTGCTCCATGCCTGAGGACCCCAGCAGGGCTGTCAGGCAGTGCAGGGAGGTGATCCCAGCTGAGCCCTTGGGCACTGGGCTCTCCTCACCATCCCTTAAAGCCATTCCTCATGGGACACAGCCCTGGCCTTGGAAAAACCTTCCAGCTGCCCCAGGAGAGCCACCATAGAGGTCAGCATCCCCTCACACAAAGTGCCCTGGCACATGGAACAGGCAGCCAGAACTCCGCAACAACATGCAATGTTTTTAACTGCCACGTGTAGGACATTTGGAAACTCCTCCCTCAATAAGTGAAAGTTTCTCTGAAATGTAGAGTCTTCTTTATTTTAGATTGCTTTCAAGTTTCTGCATATTTTTTTGCTTGTACCCTCATCATGCAGCTTTTTTTTTTCTCCTAGCAGAGTCATGACCACCAAGTGTTAAAATCCACAACAACCATTTGCAATTTATCTTTTCACCTGGTACTAAAACTCATCTTATAGAAAGCAAATACATCTTTCTTAAAAAAAGAATAAGACAGAAAAGACAGGACTTATGCTGCTTTTAGAGACCATAATTTAAACCTGATCCTGGAAAGCAATGTTAAAATGATAAACACGTTGTTGTTTGTGATGTGTTAATGTTTAATGATAATGTTATTGAACACAGAGACTAAACTCCTGTCAGATGTGGTTTTGAAGAAGATACCTGGACTATGGGAAGATTTTCAAAGGCATTTTTCTTGCTAAGAAATAGTCAGCCCCTTTTATAGGCCTTCCCTTAAGTAACTTAAAAACACATTAAGGTTTTCACCCTCCATGTTGTGATTTCAGAACTGCTGTTTATCTATTTTAAAGATCCCTGCAATGAAAAAGGACTATAATTAATGAGGGGATTAGGCTGTGCTGTATACACACACAGGTTTATCTATCCATAGACATAGACACATTTTAACTTTAAGATGTGGTTTAAACTTAAAGGACTGATTGCAAAATATTGGCAAGGACCATTTTATTTAACAAAATATCCAGTGGTTTGCCTAACATCCAATTCCACAATGACCTCAGCGACGTTATCACTTTCCAAAAGGCCAACACAGAGAGGTTTTTTAGGGTAAAAAGAAGAGCTAAGCCTCAGAATAAGATGATCCAAAGCTTGTGCAAAAGGAAGTCACTCCAGGCAATGCATAACCTTACCTGACCCAGTCACTGCCTCTCCTCTCCAGTTTCAATCTCCATTTACCAAATCCAACATTTCCCCAAACACACAAGATGCCCATTTCTATTCCATGGTACCCAAAACACCTTGCCAAGGTCCCTGCCAGAGCTGGTGCCAGCCTGAAGCTCCACACACTGATTACCTGTGTGCTCCTCTCCTGCCCACCAGAAAACACCGCACCTGCTAAGAGAACACAGAACCTCACCTTGGGAAAGATGTAGGTGCTAACGGGGATTACAAAAATTACAGCAACCTTAGAAGCAAAACTTTTAAAATTTAGACAAAACCCAAACAAACCGGTCTAAACTGACCTTTGGGATTCATTGGGTGGCAAAAGAGAAGAAAATTATGTACATTTGGTGTTAACACACCATTTATCAGGCAGCAGTGTAGACACTGTACTTTTTATGTGTCTTTCTATATATGTACCCAAAGGACTTGGGAAAAAAAATCAGATGACAATTTCAGTAGATATTTTCTTTTGCAGACAAAGATCAGATTTCTGTATTCAGTTTATATACTAGTCCCTGGCACAAGATGTCTGCAAGCAGAACTGGACATGTGTTTAAAACTAAACACATTTTATATATAGGGCTAAATGTGAACAGAATGGTTAATATCTTACAAGGTCAAAGAATATATGGTGAACACTCAGATGGACTTCACCCCATGGAGAGGTTAATTTATAATATCCTAATTGAAAATTCATAATATTCTAATTCAAGTTTCTACCTCTTTCAAAGTATCTGATACTAAAGAAGCCTGCTAATGGTCTAGTGCAGAACAGAAAGACCTAAATCATTCTCCCAAAATATGCCAGTGCCTATTCAAGCCAAGCAAGAACAAAAAAAAATCCTGCTTTTAGGATGGTAACTTTCTAATAAATCCAAAGCAGAATGCTACAGACAGCGTTTTAGAGCACACTGACATAGTATTATCTACAGAATTATGGACAACCCTAGGCCCCTGCCAGGTTGAAGTTTAATACCAGAAATAGAATAAATTGATTCAAGAAGTCATCTTGAACACCACTGTTCAGCCTGAGTGCAGTTCAGTCTCTGATGATTAAATGTTACTTCTTTATAAGCTTCATTCTGGCCAAAACTATCTTACATTAATATTTTCACAAACTATATCCCAAAATAAACATTTTATATATGATACAAATACCAAAGTCATTTCAGTTCACTTATTGTGGTCATGACCACTTTGGCAAGATTATGGTGAGGGAGGAGAAATTCAATAAATCAGATATTTTCATGATTTAGCATTTGCAAAGGTCAGAAACCAGCACACAGTATCTCTCTACTCTGAATTACACATCAGTTAATAGAAAGTGCAAAATTTTCCAAGAATCCAGCCAAAACCTGGCATCTGAAAGAGGAACTTCATTAATGTGTTCTATTCTTTGGGCTCCTCCCTCCAACCATTAAGTCCTGCAGAAATAAAATACAATAATGGACACAAGGACTAGTTCTTAAATTAAGGAACTGACAGTGGGGGAAGTATGAATGGCAAGAAACTTCTTCCTTTAACCATACTGTGTTTTCATTAGCCAACATTGCACCAGAAGATAAACTACGGAAATTTGGTAACAGAGGGGGAAATTGAGCTTTGAGCTTCAGATGAGCTTGGAGCATCTGCTAAATTGAAGTAGCTCTGGGATTTTTGTCTTAGCCAGTATTTAAGAAAAGCTGTGGATTCTGCAAATTCACAGCCAAATTTCAAAGCCAGAAAGCACTTCTACAAAGTTGTGACAATGTGCACTCAATGTGATTTTCTTCCTAGACGGTAAGTCTGCTCTGTCTTTTATTTACCTGTAGTATTTGCTCCTCTTTGCAATGTTTTATTTTCTTCTGATCTATTCCAGCATAGCTGGCTTTTCAAATACCCAAAAAATGTTCGCCAGATGAGGAATATTTGGGAGTATGGTGGGAAAAAGGACAAAATTTTGTATTCTGTTCACTTCCTTCCTCTGGGGGTACATCTAAACCTCATCTAAACATCGTGCCACTGCCCATTCACTGATTTATCAACACCCCACCTGATGGAACAGAGTACAGCTCATAGAGAAAAACACTCCAGACAGAGCTGGGTCTCTCCCCATAACAGGAAAACTCCCATTTCAGAATATTTTCTCCAGTGATGCTCTGTGGATGTTCCTTTGGCTGATGCAGTTGGGTGAAGCCACTTTCTGTACAGACCTCTGCAGTCCAAAGGCAACAGCAACTTTCCAGCTCTTAGCAAGACCAGTTGACATCTGTGATTGATAAGGAAGGAGCAAATCAACAGCCAGGAACTGGCAGGGCTGCCCCAATACATGCTCCCCCTGCATCTATCATAGCATTAAGCCCATCAAATGCTCCTGGTAGAAAAGCAAACAAGACCAGCATAAGACCAAGACACATAAAAAGGCCCACAGCCACATTAAATCATATGAAGATACTCCCATTAAAGAGAATTATTGTCCCCATTAAGAATCAAAGCTATTTAGAATCATTGGCTCTTCAGCCAGTTCCCTCCTTTTTGATTAAGCAGAGTTTTCCATGTGGGTTTCTTGTGATTAAACACCTCGTCTTGCAAATCCTTGCTCATATCTACCATCTCACCTCAAGTAAGCAGTCTTAATGGATGAAGAGTGTTGGCTTATTAATCTGATCTACATTTACCTAATTCTGCTGATTTCAGCTTGATTTGCAAGGCAAGAGGAGATCAAGCCAAGGGACCTTCTCTCAGAGTTTGCAAGAGAAGAATTACAGCTGTGCCCTCACCCAGACACAAATTCCTGTTAAGAACTGTCCAGACTCCAAATCACCAGAACTCCAGTCAGCTCCAGTCTGGAAGGCACAGAGCCATGTTAGCATAAGACTGTGAAGACGCTGATAACTCCACCTTGAGAGAAAAAAATTTTTTACTTCAGCCACATTCACACCCTAATGTGTCTGAATAGCTTCCTGAGCAAAGCTGGCTCGTGCCCCAGTGGCTTGGAGGTAACCTGTGACAGCACCAGGCTCTGTGGACATGTTCTGTAAGGTGAGTACATCCTATACTGACAACATTCTGTGAATTCTTCATAATAAAATATGTCTTCTACTGGTCTCTAATTGATTGGCCTGCTGACTGCCTGAAACTGCCCTGAGACAAAGAAATGGAAAGGGACAAATTGCTTTAAGAGTAATTATATTAATAAAATGTAATACAGAATTTTCTATCATCTAGAAACTCTGCTAGTGTCAGGCAGAGAAGCAAGGGAGACTCTCAAATTCCACAACACAAACTAGAAATTAAGGACTTGCTCTTTTTTAAACCAGACTTGCATTTGCCGTGATTTCCACAGTTTAAAACCCTGGAAATTACCCTTGACATCCACACACTCTCATGTTCCAAGTTTCCTAATATATTCTTTCCATAGATGTCTGCACTACCCTTTCCACGGTCCAGGCAGCATTTCTGAAACTCTGTGCAGTTTGATGAAGTAAGGTGACTTATTTCTGCTCCCTCTGAGGAATACATGCACCACTGCTTGCCTTGGTGTGTTTGCATGCATATGTGTGTGTTCAGCATGGTTGCACTCACCCTTCCATTTGGTCTCACTGAAAAAAAACCCTGGTTATCTCAAAGCAATCCTGAAAAATGGGTGAGAGGATGGATACCAAGCCCATACAATGGTTCACTCCCTGGTCCCTGTTTCAGGCACCCAAGTCCTGCATAAGTGAGCACAAAATATTAACCTTTTATGGTCAGCTGTGGGATGAAGTGGATCTTGTCTTGCTTAATTTTTGTTTGACAGTGCTATAAACATATGAAATTAAAGCAGTGCCCCAGCCAAACCTTTTCTGATGAATTTCTGTTGGAATTATTGCAGGGAGCAGCAGAGGGAGGGAGGCTGGGGCACAGCTACAGGGCTGAAGTGCACAAGTCAAACCTTGATGGCTGAAGCTAAGAAATTATTTGATCTGTCACAGGAACTGGGCAATGACACCCAGAAGAGCACCAGGACACCCAGTGAAACAGAGGGCAGGAACTTGATCAGCCTTCTCCACCAGCTCACCTGCAAATAGGGGTCAGGACCCTGAACTCACCTAAAAGTAAAGTCTAGCACTCCCTCATTGCATTTCCACTCAGAGAAGTCCATCTGAGACACAACAGAGGGACATTAAAAGCTGGAATTTGAGAGCATCTGCTCAGCCCATCCCCTGGTGCCCAGCTCTGCACACTCCTTCCCCACCATGGTCAGACACCTTGTTCTAAGATCCAAGCACAGGGTTGCTAAAAGCTTTTCCTTCCGTTCATTTCTTCCTCCTCTAGTGTTGCTCATATCGATTTTTCTTACTCTAACTCCTCAGATCTAAAAGCAGAGCACTGAACTCACAGCACTGCTTTCTGACTCTTTTCATAAACAGGGCTAACACTACTACAGATCAATCACTCTGGAAGTTATTTTTCCTTGCTTTTTCTTTTTTTTTTCTTTTTTTTTTTTTTTTTTTGTCTGAAAGCCAAAGAATTTGGACTTTGAGAGGTTTGGTTAGGAGGCATATTATGCGATATAAATGCAATGTGTTGTCCAAAAGCAAAGATTTGACACATGGGAGAGGGAAGGGACAAAAAGAGCACATCTCTGCACTGTTGAATTTAATAAGAGAATAAGCTAATAAGGTCAGATGAAGCATGTGGAGCAACACTGCTGCAATATTGGGGCAAACAAGAAAATCAGGCACTACAGAAAAGGAAACAAAATTACAGCTCTAATAACAACAGAAATGCATGTAATTTTCAGCACAGATTATGTATGTATGCATGGTAGAGCTTATTAAAAACTAAAAATATTTTCTTCTTTTGCTATTGCTCAAAAAATAGAATAGCTCCTTTTGTCAATAAATCACATTAAGGTCACTCTGAGGAGCAGCAGAATGTAAACATCTTGTATGCAAAAATCAAACTATGTTTGGGGCATAAATGTGATACAAGTGCCATCCAAAATATGCTTGAAAGAGAAATGAAGTACTAGTGCTTTAGATTTCACAATTTATTTACAGAGTGGAAGTCATTGAAATCTGCTTCTCCCTAAACTATCTGTTCCCAGGCTTTAAACATTCAATAACTTCTCAGCCAGGGAATGTGTGCTTTTTTTTTTTCTTTCCCTCTATTTTCTCTGTGCCTTATCATGTGCTAAATATATTATTGCGACACATTAGTTACTTTGGTCCACAGCTCTGAAACAAGGCTCTAAGAATCTCACAGATAAATCACTGATCAGAATAAACTGATTTTCTGTTCTGGATTCTCTTCTGCAGGATTAAAAAAAAGCCCAAAAGATAAGTTCTGAAAACAAACCCAAGTCTGTTATATCTCAAAAGGCCACGGATTTTTCACCTTCAGTCTGTGCAGTTTGGATTTTTTTCCAAGTCTTCTGTACAAATGGTAAAAGCTGCATTTTTCTCAAGTTGTGGGACAACTGCCCCATGAACAGAATATGCTTCTAAGATTGCAAGCTTGTGTTTCGATTGAAGTTTTGATGGACTGTGTATATCTTCTCTCAAACCAATATTTAATAACTTGCTTTTGTGACCCACTGAAGCAAGACATCTGCACTGCTCTGCACTTTTGTTTCCAATAGACTCATATTTAGCCTGGTACTGCTGATAGATAGGAGAGAACATCTTGAAACAGAAAAAAAACATGAGTAATTCCAGATCTTTAACTACCACCAACACCTTCTTTTGACATCCTCATTCTCAACCTTTTTTTCTTTCTTCTTTTTCCTTTTTTTTTTTTTTTTTTTTGTAATAGTCAATGGATGCCAGATTGGGGTTATGGACTTAATTAATTTTATGTCTGTGACATGCTCACTGTATAATTATACCAAGCTGCGCACTATTAGATAATTATTTTTGGTCCTCAAAAGAGGAATTCAATTTGCTTAAAATTATTTTAGCTCCTTCAGAAAGAAAGATATTATTTCCCTTCAAAAAGCCATCAAACTAAGTGATAAAGCAACCCCATTCTGGTAATAAAAGACTATGGCACTGAAGTGGTTACAAACCATTTTGTTCAACCAGACTATTTACAAGTAGCAACAGGGTATCTGTTTCCTGTCATCTCCATCATATATCTTGAGGCAGAGAGATTGGAGCCCAATTACAGCCTGATATCTAATCAATACACACCTTATTCCTAGAGCAGGAAGTAAAGGAGGAGGCCCCTGGGAGCCAGAGTTCAAATTACTCCGCTGTCGATTCCAGATAGCAGCTAATGATAGGATATATTTCTGGAGAGGGGGGTGGGTGGGAAGGGCAGTACGGTTTAATGGGATTGTTAATACAAGGAACACATACGTATTTTAATTTAGACATCTGCTGCTGAATTCCAAAAACCCTACGCGAATCAGAGAAAAAATGACCCAATTTGCTATTCCCTCCGATAGCTTTTGGGACTTAACTTTGCTAGAATAAAGCATGCAAGAGATAAGCTCAGTCCAAAAACCCTTAAATGAGATTTGTAAGCTACATTTGGTTAGATTCCCACCCCTGTCCCCCTTTTTAGTTGTTTTTTAATGAAGGAGGACTTACTTTCATATGGATACAGACTTTATGGAGCTCTAGAGATTTTCAAGCAAGCCAGTGAGCATTTCCCTGTCCCAGCTGACCAGTTAAACTTACTCAGTTGTGTGCATGGGCCCACCAAGCCAAATCTTGCACTTAACTGAAGGCAGCTGTCCCTTGACTCTGGGTCAGTTACTCACTCCTTGGGAACATCTTAAAAATCACATCTTGGGACTATCTGTCCCTGAGTGTCTACTTCTAATTTTGCCAATTAGCCAAACAATAAACTCCCCTTGTTACCTATTGTTTTGTATTCCTACCAATTGCTCAAAAAGCTGCCTTATGCACAGCAGCTTTGGTTGGGGGTTTCCAAGAATTACCCTAACTCAAAATGTAAAATATGAAGAGCAAATAGCCTGAATAATCAAATAAAGTCACATGCTACACTCAGTACTCCAAGAAAGAGAATGAAGCACGGGAGCATAATTAATCTTGTTAGCATTTAGCTTTCAGAACTGTCTGGATGGCTGCCTGGTGACATGGATTCCTTCTTGGTTTAATACAGGTTGGATTAGCCAGGAATTCATTGTCTTTTTCTAGAGAGCCAGGCTACAGACCTACAAAATTCACAGTAAACAAAATCAGGCAACAAAAACCGCATCCATGGGTTTCTGATTGGAAGCACTGCTGCAGGCTCCAAGGCTCCCAGCTCAGCACCCCGAGCAAGGCTGGAAAATCCTCACAAGGACCAGCTCGAGAAAGACCTTCAAGTTTCTGACTTGACTTTCTACATCCCTAAATCTGGTCTTGGATCGTGATATGCTTCAATTCCTCCTCTGACACACTTGGGTGAGTAATCCTTCCTCTCTCCTGTCTTAACTATTTGTCCATCTTATCTGCTTAGAATACAAATTCTTCCAGCCTGTGACCACTGCAATGTATTTGTACAATACTTAGCACGTTTTCAGCTTGGGATTTCTTAGTCTGACTCAATAGTGCTATTGCTAGTGCAGAGTTTCACATAAATGGGGCCCAAAGATTGAATGATACATCTAAGTGCTGCTGTTCTGCAAATAAATAATTATATAATATTCATAAATCTTGCATTTTTAATGTCGAAGTCCCATGAGACAGAAAAAAGATTTTAAACAAGACAAGAACTTTCTAATTATACCGCATGTTGATGATCTTGGAACAGGTACAAAAACCATTAAAGACTTTTACTCTTTTTTTTTGCCTCTTAAATAGGAAAAATCTTTTCATCAAACATAGATTGAAGCCAGTGATAATGTAACTCTGGCTTACTAAATAATAACAGTGCAGAGCTTTCTAAATAGCCTACTTCAAATAATGACTTATATTATCCTAAATTCAAAAGCAAACAACTGGGGAGAAGGAAATCGCTAAACGAAGAGCAACATGAAATTCCAGAGGGTGAATGTGTGCCGCTAAAGGTGTGGTCCTAATGGAATTTGACCTATATCCATAATTTTGCTGTCACTCAGCGCCAAGTCTCAAAGCACAAAGACCGCAGAGGAGCAGGGTGTGAGCAAAGCAGGAGCAGAGGCTCCTGCAGGGAGCCCAGGGATGACCAGGAGCCTGGACACCTGGAATGGCTGCTTGGGAAGAGGTGAAGGTGCTGGATGGTGGCTCCATCACCCAGTGTGGCTCGGTCTCCCCAAGCTGGGGCAATTAGATCCTCCAAATCCTTGCAGCAGCAGCCCTGCAGGATCAGTCACTCATCCCAAGCCTCTTCGTGTCTCCAGGAGTTCAGGGCACAGAAGTAGAGGTGGTGTCTACCTACCCTAGGTCCAGAGGCCTTGGGGGGAAAAGCAAGATTATGTTGGTGAGCTGCTCTTATCCCAGCTGAACTGTTGGATGAACTTCCAAAAATATCCTTGAATTGGCATTCTGCGTACAGCTGTGTTTATGAAAGGCAATATCATGTATGTAAATAAATTCAGATGCTGCTTGAGTTATTTTAAAACAATCAGTAGAACACTAATCATTTTATAGGCACAATCTTACCCCAAGAAAGTGACAACTTGGTGTATTACTTGTGCTAGAAGTTAAAGTTACTGTTACATCTCCACAGAGACATTAAACAAGACGTAGATTAGTCTTAGAGCTGCATGGAAATCTGCTTTTGTTTTCTGTGCACTTTGCTTGCTGATTTAAGCTTTAAATACAGGAACCCAAAAATCCTTTATCCAGAACTCTTTATGGCAGCATTAGAAGTACCTTGGCAGATGTGGAATCTTTGTGTGAGGACCAAAGACTCCTCTCATGCCATCAACTACGGGGGAAAATCCCAGTAGCATCCCAGTCCCCACCAGCACCCTGGGGAGCCCAGGGCTTGTCCATAGGATGCCCGAGCCCTGCTCCCCTGGGCAGGGTGGGTACGTGGAGCCCAGACAAGAACCAGCCCTGCTGCTGGGCCCTGGCCAGCAGGCACGTGTATCACAGAGCTGCCTGTGTTTAAATCCATTAATTATCTCCCAGTGTAAACAGAGGGAGAGCACTGTGGTTGCCTGCTCACAGGGAGATAATGCAGTTTAACCACTGTCTGCTCCAACTCCATCGCTGAGCAGGCACGAGGAAATTTGCAGAAATACCTGAGTGAGATGGGGAGACAACAAACACATTTCCCAGATTTGGCTCCTATCGGCCCAGAGCAGCTGGAGATGATCCTTCACCTCTGCTGGACTGGGTTAAACTGTGGATATCCCCTGGGCTGAGTCAATGGTGATGCTCCCTCTGCCTTCAGGGGAGCAAGGACATCATCTTAAGAGAGCCTGACCTTTGCACTTGTTTTCCTAACACAGGCCACAAAACCAAAACTGTTATCTTGTTCCTAGCAGCCCCACAGTAATCCCATGGCATCCTCTGCTTAACAGCTGAGAAAGCAAAAGCCCTGAACAGACTGAATTACCTGAACAGGGTGGTCAAAATACAAAAAAGAACACCCAGCTATTTCTTTATGACACAATATACAACACCAGAGCTCTGTAATTCATGTGCCTGTTTTATTTAAACATTGTGCACTAATCCCATTTATTCCTTTATGACTGGAGAACAATCCTTTATGAGAGGGCATAATCTGCCATAGTTTGTTATGTACTATGATGCCACCTTTTTGCCAGTGTTAGCCCCCAGGGATCACATGCCCAGAAAAGTGAATGCTGCCATTAATATTAGCTCTTCCTTTTTGAGTCTGCACAGCAAGGTACACTGGGTGCACCATGACAGCTGGAAAGAACATGGCCCATGTAACAAGGGTACCTCAGTGGGAGATGGAAAAAGAGCTGAAACTTGCATGGTGAAAAAACTCAAGCCTATCTTGAATTTCATGCATCAGCAGCACAGTATCTCTTCAGACACAAAACAAAAGCTGGTGGCTAACCAGTGTCATTACCATTAACCTCATCCTCATCTCCAGGGTCCAAAGTAAGAACTTAAAATAAGGCTTTTTATAGCACAAAGTTCCCCTGTAGTAGACTAAAAAACCACAGGATTACAAAACGTTGATGGTTATTGCAAACTTCCCTCACAAATGCTAATGAATTGTTTTCTTTTTTCACTCCAATCCCATTGTTTCAAATGAAAACACATCACTGTTTTGTTGCTGAGCACTTTCTCCCACAGTGCCCTGCATAAAGACTTGCTTGTGCACACTCTGGAATGTGCTTATTCCAAGATGTTTAATTGTCATTTCTTCCACCTTACATCAGAAGCCTGTCACACACATTAATTAGGTCCAGAAAAATATGCTTGAAAACCCTACCATTTAAATATGAAAGAGAGAGAGAGAAATGAGCACTGCAATTTCCAAGAATGACTAATGTCTTGCTGGAGTTAATTCTCTGGATTGATGGCCTAATTGCCAGCGTGGCCAAGGTAAGGCATACAGTGAGATCTCCAGCTGCTCACCAATCAACACCACCTTCTTAACACTGAAATGACAACTTTTAAGTGATATTTCCAAATATGAGCTTGATTTCAATGAAAACTTTACTTGAGGAACAAACAACAAGCTGACATTTATTGAATACACACACACAGAGGAAGGGGAAACCAGTCCAGCCAGGGAATCAGACACCAAGAGCCTTTCAGTGAGATTCCAGGGGCACAGCAGCCCCTGACAGATCAACAGCTCAATTGCTGAAGCCTCCTGTCTCCAGCAGCACCAGCTCCAGATGCTTCAGACTAACACGTAAGCAACCTGTACAGTGGATTAATTTTAACTCCCTAAAGCAGCCATAAATTTAAATGAGACCCTTTCCTGGCCAGAAACCACAGGCTGGGTTGCCCTTTCACAATAATATAAATGAGGAGTAACTTCATTTATAGCAGTGGCATTGCAGCAAGGATTTATTCTGAGCAGGGAGGCACAGCAGGGAAGATGCACTGGGCTTAGAACAGTCCAACTCAGGAAACAAATGTTTAAAAACAGCTTTGCTCCTGCAGTAGCACTGACATTTCTGTGAAAATGAACAGTACTTTGTCTTGCCCCAGAGAGGAGAGTTGGTGGCCAGGGCTTCCTAAAGGCATTTATCCCCTTCACACTCACAGTCCACTGACATTCAGCATGACTTTTTGTTTTTACTCTCAAGGAAAAGAAGAAACTTATATTGCAACATCTAATATTGGGGCATTAATATATAGTTAACCGTATAAGAATGTTAGGACACATTTAGAGCACAAGAAACACTCATTTGGAGACTGAAAAATAAACTGAGAACTATCCTTTGATATCACCGAGGCAACAGCGTAACTTGCAGAACTGAAGATAAAAATCAAATACAATTTGAATTTAAAACTTTTGCATTTTCATGTGCTGACACAGTCTTTCAGACTTGAGGGAATTCAACTGCTTGACTTATACAGCCCTGGAAATTGAGACTTATTATTCAAACACTAACTTAACTTTTCTAATATTTATAGCTTTTACTTCCACAGGGAGAAAATGCTGCTGTTTGTTCAGAGTGACCAGAGATCTATGCAAAATGTACCTGGGGAAAACATACAAACAACAAACAGCTTTCTGAAAAACTAAACAAGTTTTATACAAGTACACCAACTGGTATTGTACCATTTTAATATTGTACTATTAGCAGAACAATCAACAGCATTTGCTTTCACATAATTTTGATATCTCAAGTTAAAATAAATGCAAGTCTTTCTAAAATACATACAGAAGTATATTCAAACAATCTCAAATAAAATATCTTCCAGCAAGTATTTTGACGATCTGCACCCTTTAAATTTATAGTAACATTTATGGAAAGGGGTCAGAGTAGTCTTTCACAAAAAATCTGAAACTAGCAACACCCCAGATAAATAGTAAGCACTATAAATTATCTATAAATATAGTTTTACTGTAGCCAGACACAGAGAGGTTAAATATATAAGTTCAAAAGAAATGCACAAAATCTAGCTCTGTCTTCTCTCCCAGTTCACTACTATGATATAGATGACTTTTTAATTCTCACCAAGTTATCATCCTCCAGCTGAATGCACAGGCAGCTGAACCTGACATCAGCACATACTTTGGGGTTTTATGTCAATAACTAAAAATTTTAATACTCAGAACAGTCAAAGTGAGTTCAGTCAGGTAATTAATATATAATTAGACTTAGGTAACAATATATTTAGTAAAAGTCAAACGTAATAGATATAGAGGAATACACCCACTGCAACCTATATGGAACCAGGCGGCCCAAATCTAGAAATAATCATCCAGAACCCTCTTGCTGTGAAAATTTCAAATTATGGATCTGAATCTTGCTGAATCTCCCCCTTTTCAGTCTTGTTCTACCCAAGCAGGTGAGGCTCCAGCAGCCACCCAGTAGAATTTGGCATTTTCACAAGAGGTTTGGTAGGTCCAGAAATTAAGTCCAACAGTCTGCAGAGTTTCTAGAAGGTGCACACATACCTTAGAGCTATGTGCCACATCACACTTAAAGATGCTGGAGGGATTGTCTACACTTAATTGGAGTATGTTGAGTAGCTGTCTGGCAAATAACTCTTTTTATTGTTTGTTTGTTTGTTTGTTTGTTTTTAAAGAAGCTTGGACAGGTCAATATAAATAGGATGGAAGAAGCAAAGATGACGTTACTAAGATTTAAGATATTCATATATCCTTTCAAAATCATCGCAACTTCTAGCAATGTCAAAAAAAGCCTCCTTTGATAGCGGAGAACCTCTCTGATCATCCCCATCTAGATGATGTTGATGTTTAGGGACCATTCCTGAAACAATCCATTGGTATCAAATCAGATGAATTCCTGCTAAGACATGAGTCTCACAAGCAGTGTCTGCCTCCAATGCTGCAGGGTCCATTTGCAGGGAGTCTCTGGGCTTATGCTCAGAGCTTTTTTGGCCCAGTGACGATGATCACCAGCCCATTGCACCACAAGAAGACTGGACTAAGTCTGAACTAAAGCCAAAACCCAGGGAACTTGCTCAAACATTCATTGCCACTGCAGTGACCAGCAGACAGTCTGAAGCTGGTATTGAAGAGGAGCAAGATATTCATGTTTTATTATAAAGCAGTTACAAAATAAATACTCTTTCCATAGTGGTCCATAACAGCCTGATTTTACTGTACTTTGGCCAATAAGGCCATCTCAATTTAACTAAGAATTAGACATTAGAGAGGAGCAATAATAGCTGGGAAGGAATTATTACCAACTTCATTTCACTTTCAGATGGTTATTTCCTATTCTGCTTGTGGAGTACATATTATACATATTTTTATTGAAACAACTACAAGAGAGAATAAATTAACAGACAACTTAATTGAGTTCTTTTCAGGATTCTTAGCATCCGCTGCAGCTGAGTGAAATAGGGAGGAATGTAAAGTTTGCCACTTTATAAGCCATGAGGCCATTTATTCTCTCAGCTGGCTCAGTGCAGTAGTTAATTCTTAGCCATTTTAGATGAATAAACATCAAGGCATGAGCTCGGTCACAGGACCAGTGTACCCCAAACCAATGGCAGTTGTAAGAAAAGGAAGAATTATTACTCCCTTACTGTTTCAGAAGTCACAAATCTGAAGTCTAAAGGGTGGTCAAATCCTTGATCTCAGTGGACATTAGAGACCTAAAACTTCTGAGGATCCAGACTTTTCTTCTTACCCTTTCACTCATCTGCACAATGGGGGGAAAAAAGAGTCATCAATTTACCTGGCCCTTCCAAACTCCCAAAGAAACACAAACGCCTTTTTCAATTGTACTTTTCTAGAATAATTTTGAAAGATCTGTTTCCCAGCCATAGTCAGACTGCAGGCATTTTAGAATACAAAATCTTTCCCAGTTTGATTTCTACTTTAACATCAATTAATTTCTATTTGCTCTCCCTCCCCAATTTCACTAATGCCCCTTTTGTATACGTATATTTGTCCATTACAATCTACAGAACAATCACCCTAATTGATCTGGTGTTAACCTCTAACAGCTTAAGATCCAGACTGTTTTTATCTATTGCTCAGTCCCAGATGCAGCATTAATTCCCTATAGTGCTCACATCTGTCACCATTGCCACCAGGCCCTCTTACAAGAGGCACCTCTCTAAATAAATGCCCCTGTAAACCATCCCCAGCAGAGGAGTGGAGGCTGCTGGAAAGCCCCCACTTTTGTTTGTGCCTCGTGTTGTATATAATGATAAATTTCATACAGGTGTCACATTTTTTAGCAGGGAGGTGAGGATTGATGGGGAGCAGCAGAATGATCCATCATCAGAGGCAGGTGGCACAGTATTGGAATTTCAGAAATCTGTTCCCAATCACATCCACTGCTGGATGACTCAGTAACGACCCTATTTGCGATGCGTTACTGAAAATCAATGTGCCGCATTCAAGGTCAATGTACTGTTAGAAAACTCCTTAAGCACTGATGGATGGATTGTGTTCATTCAGAATAAATGTGAGAAGAAAGTGACAGCTGAGCATCCCAAGAGTTGTGCCAACTTTAAGAGAACAGCTTCCTCCCGGAGAGAGAAACATGATTCCCTCGGGGATTACATCATTCCTTATTTCCTTTGTTCTTTCCCTTCTGAGCGTTTAGGTAATTGTTTAATGTATCTGCCTTCGTGCAATTAGGAGACTTCAAAGTCTGAAGACAAATACTGATGAACAACAATCTGTATGGACTTCCCTGTATGAATAATATTCATCCTTACGAAAGACTATCAAAGTTTGTAAGGATTAAGTAGACAAGAAGGGAAAACATTAGAAGAAGAAACTAAACCCACATACAGGTACAGAAAAAAGCCTCTCTGCAAGGAGCTCTAAAGATAAAATCCCAAGTCAAAACATGGTCTTGATTTTTCTGTTATTATAGTAGTGAACAAGATACTTAGTGTCTTTACATATCTTTACATATTTTTCAACTCTCTAAGTGGTTTTGCATAACTTTAAATGTTTTAAATTAGCTTGGAACTTACCATGCATGGTAAAACAGATTTTCACTTATAAAAGATCCTTGCTTATAAATAAAGCTATCTCACTTTCTCTTTTAGCAATGGGGTGGGATATCTTATTCAACTATTTGCTAAATATGAATTAATGTCACTTCAGAGACTCCTTCCAGAGGGATTCTGAAATTATACTACTTTTCTTCCCTGAGAAATAATGACATTGTCTTTTAGTTGATGGGGGAAAAAAGTAATCATCAGCTTCCAAAAGGAAAACAGGATTGATAGCTCAAACAGGAAGGGGGAAAAGTGTAATTTACCATGTGGTTCACCAGCAGCTAAATCTGTTCACTTGACACAATAAATGATGTCAGGCTTCCTCACCCACTGTGTCAACAAAATGGGTGTTGTCAAAAACATTAAGACATCTTATTGACAAACTCTCAAGTCATTATACTCTTTGAAGTGGTTTTGTCTTCTGCCTAAAATTATTGCACCGACAGCATCGATTCATCTGATACATTGATAGTGCAGCAACAAGCTCCGGGGAGGATTCTGAGTGCAGCCAAGGCAATCATCCAGACAAAGTTACTTTTGTTATTTTGGTAAGATTCTGAGAGGTGGTGGGTTATCAGGGACCAGCAGCTCGTTCCCAATATTCAAACAACTCTGCTTCCACAATAAAATACTATTTTTGTTAACATAAAGTAGATTTACAGAGCCCCATTTAAAAAAAAAAAAAAAGAAAAAGAAAAAAAGGTTGCTTTGCATTAGGAGATATCAACTAGGGGTTAATTGCAAATACATCATCCTAAACAGGTTGCAGCACACTATTTCAGCCAGAATGTATTGCTTATTCAAATGCTTCAGGGAGTACGAAGTTTCCAAGCTGCCTTTTCTCACTGAAATAGCTGAAATGTCTCCCTCAAACCAAATGATACGAGGAAAATCTGAGTGGTTTTGATGAAATAGTTGTGTCTGTCAAAGATTTGATGAAAGATATGGGAGATAACTTAATTACTGCAAATTAAGAAGCCTGAAGGAATTAAGCCTTGTCCAAGAGGTCAAAGGGTGAGCACATACAGCAGAGTTCCTTGCCCAGTCCAAACTGTCGTGACAGAGCAAGGAGTGGTCAGGCAGGGCTGTCTGCACTGCTGCTGCCCACCAGTAACTCTCACAAGTCCTTTGGACCCTTAGATTTAACCCACCACAGACCTAATCCTTCCTTTACACCAATATCAATCAGCAATAACTCCGTGAAGCCAACCCCATAACAAGTAAAAATCAAATTGGGAGAAAAATCAAATTTGTATGGGATTGAGTGTGTACTCACCCCAGGGCAGAGGGAAAAGAAAAAGACTAATTTTTAGGTTTTTTCCTCTCTTTGTTCTGTGCACAAAAAGTGTCCACAAATACAGGGCCCATAGAGCAAATTCCAGCACTGTTTGCCCCTCCAGTCTTTCAGGGTTAGGTGTGGTAGGTTCAAGCCAGAGGATGTCCCATCCCTGCATCCTCTGTGACCATTTCTTCTGCTGTTCCTCTCCTTGTTGGGTTTGGCAGCTCCCAAATCCACAGGCCAGCAACAGGGACCATTAGCCAGGTCTCTTGATCCCACCACAGCCTCTCACACAGGCTACAATCCTGTGCCATTGAGCATTTGGCTGCTGTGCCTAATGCAAAGTACAGAGCTGAAGATAGAAGCAAGCTGAGAGTGCCAGTTCTGTCCACTGTGGATTTGTGATTAAGTTTTGCCATTAAAATACAGTATATAAAATGCTAATTCAAGCCAAAATTATAGAGTCGGATAATATATGGAATTACTGTGCCAACAACCCACAATAAAAATACACAGTACAAATAAGTGAAAGAATCTGATGTCAAAAATATGGATAATGAAAGTAAATTGTATAAACATAATTAATAAAGGCTTGGAATGGAAATTTCCAGTGTGTACTTGCTGAGCTTGGATCCACTGAATATCCACAGACTCTTCTAAATTTAAGCTGAAATAGTAATGACCAGCTTCTTGTGTTTTGTTTAAATTGTATCTTTTATATCAGAAGGCATCTTGGAGTCTCCACTAAATTGTTTTAATTAAACTAGCCATTATGTTTTATTAGCTCCAACTTTACCACATTCAGACGAGAAATAAAGATGCACATAAAGCCCAGACTTTGACATGAAGAAATCCATTCCTGCACGAGCATTCACAGCTGCTATCTCCTGCTGCCCCAGCTCTGCAGATAACAGCTACTGTTTTGCTGGACTTGTCATGTAGCCTGGAAGTCTGACAGGGTTTTTCTGGGATCCATTTGCAGCCTGTGCACAGCTTTTGCTAAGTATTTGTTTTGCTTTGCTCCAAACCCTGAGCTTGGGTGGCCTGGGTGAGGGATTTTCAGATTCTGCTCCTAACAAGAAAAGGTTTCTTTTGCATGAAGGACTTTTGCTTTAAAAGTACCACTGAAAATACAGATAGAAGGTGGTCAGACAATCCCAAACATTTCACAGTTTCTGCCCTCCTGGCTTAGTGCTGCACTTCCATAAAAATACCAAAACATATAAACTGGCATTTCCATCTAGCTCTCCATATAAGCAAGGATGAACTAAGTGGAATATGCACATAATACTGCAATTATCTACATTTCACAGTGTAGAAGCAAATGCATGTGTGTATTACTTACACAAACCAAGGAGCTGAAACCCTTCCTGCAGCTCAGGTTTTTTCTCCCTCTACTTTTGTTTTATTCATTGAATGAAAAGAATGCCTTCCCATTATTTCTCAGAGGGTGGAAGGCCATGAGCCACTGAAATTGAAGAAAGGGTATTTGTTCCATAGTGAGAGTCCCAGCCTAACCTGGGGGTTGCAAAACTTTTTAGGATGACAGATTGAAAGGTTGTCACCAGTGAAATCCTCACAGCCCACTCCTGTTGGGTAGATTGTGCAGGTTTACATAGCTTTAATGCCAAGGACACTGTCCTGCAGACTTATATCTTGGTTTCTGAGAACTTTTAAAGAGATTGCAATCACACAGAATTATATTGAAATGCAATTTCCATCTCTAATCACAATGCAAGTAATTAGTAAAGTCTCCTCAAGAATCTGATGAAACCACATGGCTAATTAGCCACATATACCACTCACACTGGCCACAGCCCAGCTGCACTCAGCTTTTGGAACATCTTCCCCAGCCCTTTTTCAGACTGAGCTGGGAAGTTCTGCACTGTCTTGATGCACTGCTCTGTTGTGCTTTGGGGCTCCCTACAACCTGGCCTGCCAGATGAAGGAGACACAAATGAGAACCAAGAGCTACTGGGAGTGATGCAAACCTCCAAATCCTTCCTTCAGTGAGTCTCTGCCTGCAACAGATGCCTTTCAAACAGGCACACAGGGAGAAACAAATAAATTCCTTGCAATTTTCATAATAAAGAAAACCAGAGTGAATCACTCCAGAATAACAACTTCAGTAATATGACCTCTCTTCCTCTTTCAAAGAAAGCAAAATTATTTTGTACAAATTGTAGACTGTTTTTGCTGGGAAATGAGAAGCAGTATTCCAACTGATGCAAAATATCAGGCAAGAGATTTTAAAAGCTGTCACCCCATCTCTTCACAGGAAGTATACCCACACCTTTTAGTCCTGAATTAGGAGTTCTTCCAGGCACATCTGTAAAGTTGTTTAAATGGATTCCTACACTGGCCTCATTACATTTTTAAGTCAGTTATGAGGCATTTAGCAGGAAAAGCAGCAATTTTTGAGGCCAGGGTTGCAGTTTGGCTCCACTCTCCCAGTCTGAAGCAGCACAGGTCTAACCCCGGGTGCACAGCAGTGGTCCTTGGCAGCTGCTGAAGCTGGAACACTGCTCATCAGGCAGAGGGGAAACACATAAATCCTCACTGGCTGCTTCAATGCACAGTCAGATATTTGACTGTCTTTGCAAAGTCAGACAAAATTTGCCTGACTTTGCATCGATAGGGACAGGGTCACAAAGACCTTTCCATTTCCTCCAGCAAGCTCCACGGCCTGGCCTAAATTCATCCCCTGTGTTTCCAGGAGGAAAACATTCTCTCCATTTTCTTTCTCATCCATAGATCAGTGAGTCAGTACAGCTGTGTGGATCATCATTAACACACACACCTTGTGCTCACCCCGCTCATCTCCTTCCTATTTACTTAGTGACTATTACAGCAATTAGAAATATTATGTTCCTTCCAAGCAAGCCCTACAGAAAATTCTCTGCACTCTTTGTACAAATGATGTCAATGGAAAATGTTCCAGTGATGTCAGTGAGTGTATTATCAGCCTCTCTACAGCACAGCTTTTTTGGGTAGTTTATGTCAGTACGCTAAATTAAATAATGATTAAAGTAAGTAACTCAAAAGTGGTTTGGATGTGCTTCCAAATGAAAGTCTTAACAGAAGGGATTCAAAAGGAATAAGAGATACATATGTTTTGATAATCTGAAGTGAGCCAGCTTACCCAAAAAGCCACTTAATTACACCAAAACTGAAACATCTGCTTTAGATTATCTGATAAAAAATAGTATAGTGAAAAATAAACCACTTGGAGAGGAAGTATTAACATTATTTCTGACTTAGACACTGTCACGACACAAACCTAATACCTGTTTTTATCATTGTTTTTGTGTCTTCAGACGGTGTACAAAGAGAAAACTCAGCAAAGCAAGGAGGGCTCCTGCCTTCACTGGAATCAGGCAGAGGGAGGAGCTGCCCTGCCCTGTTCCCAGTCCAAGGGTGACACTCACAGAGGGACTGGGAGATGCCAGAGGTGCCAGGCTAATCCTTGTCCCTTGTGGATCCTTTGGAATACATGTGGCTTTCTGATATCGTGCCATGTTCAGGGTTATTTCCACATGGAAAAAGCACCAAAAAAAACCCCAACCTGGCAACATTCTCCATTTTGAATTAAGAACATTCCTAGCATTTTTGTTGTCTGCTAGTGTTTATTTTCAACACTTTTTTTCCCTCCAAGTTGCAGCCAAGGAAAGGCAAACCTTGCAAAAGTGATGCCAGCAATTTCCCTGCACATGCAGTAGGTACTCTTCAACCTGGAGATATCCAAATCTCTCCCTGGTACAGTAGCCTGGTATTTCTTAACAGTATCTGTAGCTGAAAAGTCACATTATAGCACTTTAGAACATTTAGAGCCTAAGGAAAACCTTTTATGTGAGCATTTTAAAGCTCAAAGCTCTAATCTAGGACTTGGTATATTTATCCAAGTCCTTAATTATTAATGTTACTCTATTGATTTGATACCTGAAACTCTAACAACAAAACCTGTGCAAACTAATTATGCCTGGCTTCCGAATTTACAGGGCTTCTTTGTTCCTCTTCTAAGTCTTCTTTTACTTAATCGATAAAGTCTGATTCATAAAACAGTACAGAGATGCCAGAATTGAGAAATAAAAGGCATATTAATTATCATATCAACTCTGCAGCATGTTGCTGAAGCACTTATTCACCTGAGGGATCACAATGATACCCAAGTTCATCTTAGCTTATTATCCTAATGCAGGCAGCACAATTCATCCTAACAGTATTTTAATTAATTCCGAAATAGAATTATTTTTTAAAAACCTTTGGTATCTCCACGCAAGGCTTTGTAACATCAGTTTCTTGAGGCAGTGCAGCTTTGCTAGAAATCTGGAGGAAGAGTAAATTCACAAACCTCTCATTTCCCCAGGCTCTTCCGTTCCTCCTGGCTGTCCTTCTGCAGCACCAGCACCAGTGCTGGGCTCTGCTGGCTTGCAAAGTGAAGAGAGGCCCAGATTCCCCTCATCTGCATTCAAAAATACTGAATCAGTTCCCTAATACAGCTAATTTAGGGCCAGATTCTGGTGCTTTACTTCACTTTTGAATAACATCCTTAAGACAGGCAAAATTATTTCTGAAGCAATGTTGATGCACGGGCTGCAGGATCACCATGAGTAATTTAAAGTTTTTAAAATATATCACCAAATCAGAGGTTTTGAAAGCACATAATACACAACATTTGCTGTACTTATTCCTGCTCAGTTGGTTACTTTTTCTTCATTTCATGCAGGTATGTAACAATACAGAGGGGGAAAGATATTTGTCAATATTTGGTGTTCTACAACAGTCAAGATTATTAGTTCTTGACTACAGATCCCCAAACCACTTCAGAACTGTACTTCAGAATCTTTATCTCTAAGACAAAACCAGTAAGTGAAATTAAAAATTTGGTCCTGGCATATTTTAATCTCCATTTTTGAACATCTATTTCACTTATATTATTGTGACAATCACTGGGTATATAGACTTCAGAATTATTTTCTTCAAATCCTCTGATCTATCCAGTTCTTAAATAAATATGCTATAGTCATCTCAAATCCTTTTGCTTTCTAAATGTTATTCTGGTAGAAAAAAAAAGATTTTAAATGTAAATCAGAAAAGGAAGAAACTGTGCAATTTTTTTTTTTTTTTTTTTGCTAACCAGAAGTAGACCAGCTTAAATTTGTAAATGAGTTCAGTGAGACCACTCCAGGATTACACCAGAAACAACCATGGTCTGAGTTTGGTCTAAATGTCTCCATTATGACCAATCTCCATTAGTTCCACCGGGGAGAAACGTACATCACAGAGGGAGGTAATTTGCAATTTTTATAACCATTATAATTTGTAGTACACAACCAACCACATGGCCATTCTTTCAAAACATCAGGATAAATCACGAGGAACTCAAAGATGTGTTTAATGTTTGATGACAAATGGATACTAACAAACACTTACTGCAATAAATTCCTGCTAAAAACACAGATTATGAGAAAATGCTTAACAAAGGTGATTAGGAGCACTTATTTTAAAATTCTTTTCCATTGTTCTCTTAAGTGCATGGACCACCAAGTTTCATTTAATCCTTTCTAATTCTGGGCTAGATAATTATGGCAAATAATGGTGAATGAATCACATGCCTGTACAGGAGTATCACAGCCATTGTGGCACTTGGATGAATGCTGTGTCAGAGGATTAATGTGGTATAATACCGCATTTGCTTTTGCAGCCTGTTATTTTAATCTTGTGAGCTGCCTTTCATCAAGGTGGGGAAATACAGTAAGGTTACTGTTGATCTCAGGCAGCCAGAGACGAGGCCGTGTGACATCCAAGTCCTTCAGTCCTATAGGGGACTCTTGGCAGCTTCTAAAAGTCTTGTTTTGTGCATTAATGGAAGGAGAGAGAGAATTTGCCTGTGCTAGGGGAAAGTTGGCAGGTGAAGGAACAGCACAAGAGGTGCCATTGTGCCAACAAGTTACTTAGTTCTGAGTATTAGGCAACGTGCACCCAAGAATTCATGGGATCCTAAAACTGCAGAAACAGCAAATCACTGACCTGTCACTCTCTGCAGATGAGGGAGCAGAGACCTGGCAGTGACACAGAGCCAGATGGACTGCAGCAGCCAAGAGTCTACAGAAGAAAGTGGGGCATGATCTTTTCTAAAAAGGACCAAAACCCCCTTTTCACTCTTTCCTCTTGCCTTGATGTGCTTTTTCCACTATCCGGGCTCAGGGATTTGCCATTGCACTGATTAATGTATCCCTGAGAGGCCACTCCTCAACTTTGTCATGGACCAGTCTGATCCTAATCAGGAGAGACTTCTCTCTTGCTGAATGACAGGAGTGTTTGGAAGTGCTGGAATTGTCCATTTAGTCACTGTGTCTGCCAGACTCCCACCTAGGAATGCTCGCAACCTCTGCAGAAAGAAAAGCAGCATGGGGGTGTGAAAACTGCTCAGAAGCAAACACTGCTTCCCCGAGCCACTGCCCAAGACATAAAAGGAACTCAGAATGCACTGCAGATCAGAAAAATTCCATTAAATTCTACCCATTATATATTCTAAAGCAAGATGGCAGAGTGCCAGAATACCTAAACAAAGCAGGTTGTTGGGGCTTTTTTTTTTTTCACACAATTTCTATCCCACTGAGAAGTAATAAGGCCTGGAGATCTTATAAAGAAACCTGTTCTTGAACAATTTATGGCCCAGATTTATAGGTCCAAGAAATGAGGATGGTTCAGATTAATTTCCTATAAGCATCTACTTTCAAGGGTTCTTCTCCAAACCAAAGCTGAGCCAGATTTTTTTTCCCAGCCGCCCTTTTACACTGGCTGAGTCATGTGGAGGGGATGGAAGATGGCCACAACTGCATGACTGAGAATTCCACCAGCTCTGGAGAAGTTTCCAACTGCTTTGAATCACTGGAATACTTTCTTGAGCTTTGACTGCAGAGGAAAAACTTCAAGCACACCTGAAACTTCTGTCAAAGCCCTCCATGGCTGGCACCCAGCACCTCACTTACTCCAACTTCTGTTGGGGGTCACCACTGTGGAGATCCCAAATCCTAGAGCTTTATCCAGTTTTGGATTTATAAAAGTAGTTGAGGGGTTTGTTTTGGGGTTTTTTGTTTGGTGCTCACTCAATCTGAACAAAAGATTTTGGATTACATTTCATGTAAAAGTTGCAGAAAAAGTCCTTTCAGCGGAGACTGCTGAAATTAAATATTGACGTTTTAGCTTTTAAATTTTGATTGGACACAAGTAATTCAGGGAAGTCAACATGAATTAATTGGTGCAATGCTGGGCTGCCAAATGAGCATTATTTTTATTATTACCAGTTCTAAAAATGGATTTGGCCACTCAGCAGGGGCCAGCTTTTCTTATAGAAGATAAACCCATCCTCTAATCTTCTGAGTTGTCCACCTTCTGTGCTGTCCATTGCCCCAGATAAAACTGGATAAGCAATGAGAATCCAAAGCTTGTATAGTTCACCTCAGTAGGTCGAGTGAAGCTTTCAACATGTGTTTGAAGATCTTCTGAACATCTCTGCATTACTTTGCATGTAGGAAACCACAAATTCAGCCCAAAGAAGGAATTTGAAAGGCAGAGTCCTCCTTAAAACCTGGCACCAGAAAGGCAATGAAAGACTGGCAGGAGCACACCTGGACTTTATCTTAGCTACCTTGGTTAGAGATGAACTAACCAGAAATTTTATATGCCCCTAAACCTTCCCACAGTCCACAAAATGAATGAAAATACAGTAGTTAGGAGAGATTGTAAAGCACTCTAGTGGAGGGGAAAGCTTTAAAAAAAGGAGGTGATTTAGGTATTGAAGACAAAGGTATACAGATAAATACTAAAAGCAAAGTACAACTTTATACATGCAGGTGGATGGTATATGAAAAGTCAATGTTACAGAAATTGGTTAAAAATACTTCAACCCCCCTGGACTCTCTGAACTATTTGGGGCTGTTTCCAGGCCATTTCTTCCCAGAGGGTAAAATACAGAGATCTGAGCAACAGTTGAAGCAAATAGAAGCCACATCAGTCAAGCTGAAGTAATGCAATTTAATCCTGCATGTCCCCTACCTTGTTATATTCATTTCTGATTACACCATACTTAGAGAAAAACATGTGTTCACTGGCAGGCTACAGAGAAAGCAAAAGCCGGGGAAATCTGAAGTCAAGGAATTGTATAAATAGCAATTTGAACACCAATTTCCACAGGAAGGGAGAAGAGTGGTAAGATTTCATTTTCCATTATCACTACATGTTGATAACGTGCTTCATATTGTAAATATCTTTAATTGACACAGATGGATTTTAATTTTTTTTAATCTCTGGGTCTTCTCTCTCATCCTGCAGTAAATCAGAAGCCACTTTGCTGATACCTGCATTGTTGTATCACAGTATAATTGGGATGAAAGGAGAACTACAGCTGATATTTTAACCAGGAGTGGTTCTGGTTCAGTATATTCTCATTTGAAACACAGATGAAAAGGGAAAGATGGCCTATGAGAGTTCAAGATAGAAACTCTGCTCCCCATTATGCCACCAAACTTTGGCACTAAAATTTGGGCAAATCCTTTGGCATTACTGTATCATTTGGCATCCCATGAAGCGGGCTGAATGTTTTCCTAACACTGAGGAATTTTGCAATGGGAAAAAAAAATAAAGTTCGAGACTTTAAAAGCAACCAGGGAAATCGTTTTTCTAGTAAATGATAATGGAGTTTAAAAAACAAGTTCAGAAGGGTGAGAATTTAATGCTACTTTCAGGGGGATTTTGCTCTATTAAAAAGTATTGGGGATAAATGCAGAAAGGATACCCATTGGTTCAAATACATAATCAATAGAAGTAAGATTTTAGATTTGTTTTCAATTGAATTAGTTGCCTTGGATCCATATTCTGGCAATAACATACCTACTCTGCTTTATTATAGATTGTAAAGCTATATAAGCATATCAAGGTAAAAAATTACTCCAGATTTCAAATTAAAACCTTGGTAAAATAGCAACAGATTGAACTCGCTCAGGGGAAAAATAAATAAATAAAGAAGGGAGGCAGTTTTAATTCAGTCTCTGAAAAAGATAATAGTGAAAGGTCTGACTTTGCTTCTGGTTTTGTTGAGCCTCAATCCCGCAAACTGTGTGATGGAGAAGGGAATTTCTAAAGTCAGTGGGATTCCCCACAGCTCTCAGGATCAGAAATTTTGTGGGCAACTATGTATAGAAGTTGTTTGAATTTTGGCCCAAGAGTTTTCTCATTTCCTTTGACAGTCTCCATAAAAACCCTCTTGTGCAACTGCGCTATCTTTTCATCTTGGGATGCCAAAATATAAGAGTCTGAACATCTGTTTGAAAAACAGAATATGCCAATATTTAAATTAGCAGTGGTTTCTTTTCTCTCCAAGACTATCAACTAATTATTTGAAATAGATTTACCCAAATATTGCACTTAGTTCCATATTACACATGCATAAATGAGAACAGAATTTGGCCCAATATGTTTAAGCTAAGCACATTTTTGCAGCTATGAAAAGTAATCTGATTTCCATGGAATAGTTCATACATGGCAATTTGCCTTCCTCGGCCTCAGTTCATGTCAAGCCTTTTCACTCTGTTCATTTTATGAAGATTTAATTGAATCCTACTTAACTAGCATCAACTAGCACTTATTCATAAAGCCATCAAGCCTTTCATCACAAAGTCATAGTTTTGTAATTCTTAAAAAAAAAATAAATCATATATATTCAGTCATACTATCACTGGAAACACTTGAAACAAACTCTTCTGTCCACAGTCCTCTACCACAATTTTGAAACCTCATTTTGAATTCCCATTAGGAAGAATCATATTTTGACCAAAGGTGACTTTATTTTTCACCGTTTTCTTGCACAAAATATGACAA
Organism: Petroica traversi; assembly: GCA_025920805.1. Lineage (NCBI taxonomy): Eukaryota > Metazoa > Chordata > Aves > Passeriformes > Petroicidae > Petroica > Petroica traversi. The sequence goes on along the minus strand of JAHLSL010000036.1, from coordinate 2,907,185 downwards.
TGATGGTGGAATTACTGCTACATGGAAAAATAAGGTTTGTCTTGGGATGAGCTGATAGACATAAATGGTCAGAAACTCCTGAATGTAAAATCTGACTCCCAACAGGTGTAATTTATCAATACACAGAAATATTAGGGCAGCAAAAAAAAAAAAAAACTGAAGAAACAACTGAAAAATCAACTAAGAAAAAAGACACCTAAAAGCAGAGGGATGAAGTCTATTCTTAGGAGCCCTTCTGCTGGGAGGACACCAGCACCATCTGCACCAGCACTTCTTTTACCCCCATTATTTCGTTCCCCAGTTTATTACCTTTAGCACCTCAGTATCAACACTGCTGAAACTGTATTTTCTGAAAGAAAATCTGAGTACTTTGCCATTGGGTAAATTCTTCAATTTACTGCCCCCCCCCAACCCTTTTGACCCAGGTTGTTATTTGCCAGGACAAATTGGATCTTACATTATTGGTTCTTGTTCTTTACAGTCACAGAGCTGATACCACACTGTTCATAACAACCTTTCCAAAATAACTCAGACATGCCTCAGGTAATTAAGGAATTATATCCTCCCGGCCAAACAATACCATATTTCTTATTTCCATCATATAAATGATCCCACAAGGGACCAGGAAGCCTTTTTGTCTCATAAAAACAGCTTACACAGGTGCATACTTAAAGCATGATTTCTTGTTATTATTTGGCATGGTAAAGACATGGTGGATTTAACTTCTTTGCAGTGATGAAAACCATGTGGATTGTGGCATTGCCCACCAATATAGATCTCTGATAGTGCAGGCAGATCAGGAAAATTAACTATATTAATCCAGAATTGGATGGAGATGATTTTCATTGCCTATAATATTCAGTTTAATTGATTCTGGATTATACCTCCAAACAGAGACGTAGGAAGAGTCCTTTCAGTTTGAAAGGAAAATCATGACAGAGGTGAGGAGGTACCCATTCCATACCTCATTGCCCTGCTAAAATGCAATGTGAAATTAAAATAATTTCCCTTTTTGTTTCCTTATTTATTTTCACATAAAAGCAGAACAAATATAAACCACCAGAAATTCTCAAAGCAATAGAGAGGAAGGGACAGGTAAAAATGGGAAAGCAAAAACTTCAGTCCATGATGAAAAAGACAAAAGAGGGTTCACAGACAATTCCTGGATTGATGTCCCCTCCCTAAGGCTGACTCCAGGCACTTTGGAGTTACAGACACTTGGACAACCCAGCCTGTGTCACCCAAGGGCTGCATTAAAACTCTTTCCAGTCTCCTCACCTTCAGCTCTCTGCTGACCCTTGGGTTCTGTGTGTACTTGCAGGACTCTGCTATTATTATAACCTCTTGGGAAATCCTCCCTTTTGTTCTCCACTTTGGCTTTGCTTGTCTTAGTTTTGCACCCTCTTATCTGCATTTTCACACCTTTTCATTTAGAGAGGTTTTCTTCTCTACTATTATTACCCTCTAGAAGTTTAATGCAAAGCTTCTGAGCTTGTGTTAAGTAGGTAACTCCTCTGTTACTGCCTGCCTGTTCATAAGTGCAGCAACATTTCCAGAGAAGAGGAACATTCAGGCCTTGTTCTCTCCTATTAGTCAAACCTCACTTCACTGAGCAGACTCCTTCCAATAGTCAAATGTACAGGCTTTGGGCTCCTCTCTATGAGCTTGCTCCCCCAAATATTCAGTCTTAACACATGGAAAGTTTCTTGACGGGTCTGACCCCAAAGAACACGTATCTGAGACTGTTCAAAATTAAACCACAGTGCAGAGGAAGGACTTTCCCATCTCCTCACAAAGGGTTGGACTCTCTTTGCTCCATGCCTTATTTGCTGTCATTAAACACATTTTACAACAGGGGTTTTCATTCACTAGAAGGTCCACTCAGCTTCCTCCTGAAGCCAGGTGTTTCCTGGCAATGCCTATTGTCCCTCTCCTCAGTCCCTCACACCAACTGGAGGGCTCTCGCCTGCTTCTTTTGTTCAGAACATAATCTGCCTCCACGCACACTTTTCTCACACTGAGAAAGCATCTCCCATCTGGCCAGAATCAACCTTCCTTTCCTTTCTCACCAGCCCTGCCAGATAACAACGGGCTCATCTTCCCACAGCCAGAGCCCACGGCTGCGTTCTCCAAGCAGAGCAGGACTGGCGCCAACTCAACATCATGAGCAGCAGCACGCTGTGAGACAAACAGGGACATTATTCCAAGTTTCAGCTTCCTCTTCCCTTTCATGGTACAGTATCTGCTTAGTTCATCAAGGCAGAGAGCAAAGTGCAGTCCAAAAACGTGTGCCAATATCCTTCCAGTGCACATTAAACCGAGTCCCTCAGCTATCTGCACTAAATAAATCCCATGCACTGCACAGAGCATTAACCACTTCACTGAACCAGGATGGACAGGGCAAGGCACCCTCAGCTTTGTGGAGCTGCTCCTCAGCTGGAGAAGCCTTCCACCCACAGCAAATGCCTGTGTTTGCCTCTTCAGCAGCGTGGTCCTTGCCTGGTGCTTTGGGGGACAGAACTGTGCAGGTCATGGTTAATCCCAGCTGGGTGAGGGCACTGCCAGGGCCAGCAGAGAAGGCACTGCATGTCCCAGAGGAATCTCAGTGGCATTTCCTGCAGTGGCTGGAGGTGGGACACTGCCATGGGCACCAGCAGCCCATTATCCCTCTCCTTTCCCAGCAAGGGACCAGGCAGAAGCTGTTGGCTGTACTGAGGCCAAACACCTCTGTGTTTATATAAAAAAAAACCTCTCCAAGGCTGTGATTTACATGGTGGATCAGAGATTCCCTCTAATGAACATCCTTGCTGAACAGCCCATGGGCACCAAGAAATTATCCAGCACACTGGAGAATGTCAGCCCTGGTTTTTTTACAGAAGACAAAATGGGGTCTTAAGTCACCCTAAATTCATCTGATGATGTAAAACAGTAAGAAAAAGAAATAAAATTATAATACTAGACCTTGGATATGTCTTTATCATTCTGTCATGTCTTTATCATGCCTTCCTCAACTCTCTTTTTTCCCTTTTTTTAGTTTTTCTTTGGGGAAGATGAGGCTGCTTTGTTTTGTTCTGATTTGTTTTTTTGTTCCTGCCAATTGTGTGAAATGGAACATATTTGGGAGGAATGAATTAAATTTTACAAAAGCTCTTCTAATAATATATATTTAAAAAAATAAGCAAAGAATAACAAGTATTTGCCCAGTAGATGAACTGTAAATGTTATCAGGCAAAGTAAACATTCCAACTGTAATTGTTATTGTAGATGGATGAATTCATAAATATGGAAACACTAAAAAAATGGTGTAATACAGAAACAAAATGCAATGGACTGAGGAAAGAATGCAGCATGCAGCAGGCTGGGCAAAGGCAGTTCAGAAAGGTTACAGAGCTAACAAGAGCACTGAAAACCAGAGCTCTCAAAAGTGGCACCGGCACTGTGGGAGCTGATGCAAACATTCATCACCTATTCACCCCTCAGGATGTTGTTGACACCAGATATGAACCCAGAGGAAGGGATTCCAATCCCCTCTGTCCAACTCCAGAGAGCGTGCCCTCATTAGGAGTTTAGGTTGCATTAGAGGAGCACTTTTGAAGTCCTTCTTTCGATTGTCTTTACCCACCACGCTTTAGCTCATGGCCCAGGTGGCTCTGGATCTCACCAATCCCTATGGAAACCAGAGAATGTACTCCAGGGATGCACATGGATTGCCACAATCCCTGACAAGTCCTTGGGCAGCCCAGACAAAACCCTCCCTGAAGGGCCATGAGCCTGTGGGGCTCTCAGCACAGAGTCTTTTGCTCCCACTGCACCAAGGGGCCTTGGTGACACAGACACAGCCCAGGCTGGAGCTGCTCCACCAGGCTTTTCCATAGGCTTCTCTGGAGGACAATTCACCTAGACAGGGATGCTGTTTACTCCCTACTGCCCTCAGTAGGATTTTGTCATTCCCATTCTCTTTCACTGCTGGCTGTCAGGCAGCATAAATACATGTGATAAAATGATATTGACTGACTTAGGGGGGTTTCACGTTACTGGTGTTTTTCTTGGAGCTGTGCCTTGTGGGAGACCCTGCACTCCTGACACGCTGTACCAGAGTCAGAAGTACCCCGGATTGTTTGACAGACATGACTGCGTGTCAGGAGAAAAAGCACCAGCAACCACCTCCAAAGGCACTCTGGGCAGATCCAGGGGAAGCAATGCAACCAAATTCCTGCCCGGCCCACGGAGGCTGACACAAAAAAGGAATTCTGTGTGCACTGCACTCCCAGCACACATCCCCACACTGTGTCCCTTGACCCAGCTCAGGCAGCAGCCTGGCTGTGCCCAAGCACCTCTTCTGTCTCTGCTTTGGCAGAGGGTGGCATCATGCCAGTACACCTGGCAAGGATATCAAGACCCCAAAATGACATCTTTTCCCCTATCCCGGTGCCCTTCACACCCAATCACAGACCTGTTTTCCCTCTGCTGCTGTTTAGCCTGCACACAGATAAATGCCCTGCTCATCCTGCAAAGTCAGACAGGCTCCTTGCTTTCCAAGTGCTCCAGATCCCCGTGGGATGGTCAGTGACAGAAAGGCACTCCTCATAATTTTCAGCTTGTTGAGTTGCTCCACTGAAATCAAGCTTTACTTTAAGGAAAGGAGCATTATCTCCAGCCTGACTCTTTAAGAAAGCCACCCTTCATTTTGCCAAACTTCCATCAGTACTTACACCCTTGGTTTCCTCCATGTGATGCATCGCAAGCACAAATATTAGCCCTCAGCTGATCTGATCTTCAATCATGAAAAGCTGTCTCAGAGCTAATGCCTGCACCCACGGTTCATTAGCAGGCAGGGGAAAAAAAAAAGCTTCTGAGAAATAGGAAGGCTGGTCCCTTGCTCATCTGAAAATTTATCTCTGAATATTCAGTACAACCTCAGTCATTAGTTTCCAAAGTCACATACGGAGCAGATAGATGTCAAATCAATATCAAGACAGATAACTTCTTATCAGTGGGAACGGATACTGAGAAACAGCCTCTGTGTGATGGTATCATTTCATTAGGTTAGTTATCAACAACCAGTGCCATATGTGACAATCTCATATAGCCCTGGAAAAAGCCTGAGAGATAATAGTATGCTTTATGGATTAATTCTCTGCACCAGTTAATTATATGGCACATTAAATCTACCTCAAAATAAACAAATATTGTAATTATAGCTAGGAAAAAATATGTGCCATTCTCATCAACCAAAGTTTGACTGGGGGAGCTGGGTAGGTTTAGAAATCTAAATCAATATGTATGTCTAAATATGGATATTTAGATGACCAGCAACCCTTACATTTAAAGACTGTTGTGCTGATCAGACAGCACTAAATCAAAATATTACTCCTTTTCAGGAAAGATATCTTTCAGTTTCTGTACCATTTAAACAATCACTTCTATATTGAACTGCTTTACATACTTGCTATGTAGAAATACTTTAAATACTGACAAATCCATACTTTGGATTCATTTTTACCACTTTTGCCTCATACAGTAGCACATGCAATAAGATACAAGTGAATTAATTTCATCACTGTGATGGATAATAAGTATGCAAATCTAATGGATCCCCCAGTGTTCCTTTGCTATCCTATTACTCCTGCTTACAAAAGATTGCAAAACTTTCATTACATTGGCCCATCAGTCAAGCATTGAGTCAGCTGCTTCATCTTTCCTTGTCTCTCTCCCCACAGCTCTATTTATATCAATGAGATGTTGGACAACTCTCCCCAGAGCAGCAACAAAACCAGCCCCCCTCCAGCAGCAGAGACCTCTAAAGTCAGACTCAAGAAGGCTCCTCTGGCACACCTCTGCTGTGGAGTTTGCAGGATGGGCTGGATCACAACTCACTCTCCATCCTGTGCTTCCCTTCTCCCAGAGTAAATAAACCCAGCTAATTAGGTTAAGGGATGAGTAATGTCACAGCTGCAGCAAACGACTCTCAGAGAGGAACTATGGAATAACTCAAGCATTTGAAGGAGTACAGAAGCAAGTGCTCTACAATAACCCACCATATATCAAAATAATAAAAAGAGACAGAATTTGGCAGCAGTGAGGACATGGCAGCATTGACACACATGGATATGTCCAACATAAATATTGCGAGATCTTTTATCAACAGTTTCTAAACACAACAGGAATGTGCACGGAGTGCAGCAGCTCAGCTCCAAACAGCACCGCGCTGGAGATGACCAGATCTGAGATGTAGATTGTGAGTGGGGTGGAGAAGAAAGGAGGAGTGGGGGGAGAATGGTTTGCAGCTTAGTAGGTCACTTTCAAACCAGCAGCATTGGTGCCAAATGGAGCTTTCTAATTACTCTTATTTTCCTGCTGAAATTGCAAGAGAGGCACAAAAAGCTGCACAGAGCTGGGGTGATTCACATGTTTCTGGAAGCTGCAGCCCAGGCAATCCCTCCCTGGCACTGTGGTTGTTGTCTGTTGGGGGTATTAGGGTTTAGTAGCTCCAGGCTGATCTGATGAAAAGCAGTGACAGATATTCAGTCTATAGAATTGTAGTGGGGAAAACAAGCTTTTTACTTTTCAAACAGTATACTTTAGAAGTAACAAAAAGATATTGTTTCTCATATTTAAGCTCCTTAAAGTTGTTGATTCATAAATACTAAGATATCCATACCATTTCTCCATGAAACAGCATCTGAAAAGACTTCCAAAATGAAAAAAACCCTGTTTTAATTTTTTTCCTCTTTTTGAAAACACAAGCTTGAATGTGTGAAAACAGTCTCAGCCAGCACTAAGTTAGTTACTCTCCAGACCACCTATCTAGTGCCACACTGAAAAATCTGATTTAGCAATTCTACACATCCCTCTCCTACTGGGCATCTCCAAACATTTGTCCTGTTTTCTGCAAGACACACTGACAGAGTCCTGGCTGAGTTCTATTTTCTATTCCTTTTGTGGTTACCATCAAATTTCTGGGAGTATTTCCTTGTATCCTACAGAGCAGAAATGAGGGAGCCACCCCCCTTCAGTTCAGGCTGCTTTAGGTGTACCCCAGCCCCCAAAAAGCAAATCAGAATTCCCTGCCTGTGTCTGACCAGCCAGCCACCCTACACCCACCATCAAGATGATTCAAAAGACTCTTTCCACGGATATCAAATTTCTACCAAACACATCCTTCAAAATTAATTAGCACTGCCTGCCTTAACCCTCTGCAGAGATCACACTTGGTACCTCAAAGTGAGCTGGAATTAAAATACTCCAAAGCGCCCCGAAACGCTCACAAAGACCCAAACTTAATTGCTCATATTTTCATGAGCCTAAATAGTGGGTAGGATTAGGGCATAACAAGCAAATACAAATTAAATATCTAGCTTTGTACACTCAACTTTAAGCTCATGTTGCCTCCTAATTAAAAAAAAAAAAAAAGAAAGAAAAAGGAAAACAACAAGAAAGGAAGTACGAGAAATCTTATGAATACTTGTATGAGTCAGTTTTAATAAGAAAGGGCATGAACATCCCCACTCAGAGCCCTGGAGACATTGAGGTGGTGCTTCTCATGCTCTTCTACACTGGCTACAAAAGAGGAGTTGACCACTAGCCCAAGGGCTGGACCAACATGACATGAGGTGATTCCTAACCATGAGGTCAGTGAAAGAATTTTGGGTGATGTTGCCCTTGCTCTTCAATTCTGAGAAATTCTGGGAACATTCCTCTGCATCACCAACACACCACCTAGGCTGAGAATTCTCCAGTGGAAAAAATCAGCGGTGCCATAATAAGCAAATGGGTGATTGTTCAATGCACCAACACAAGGCGGGGGAAGTCTGGAGAAACAGATTTTATTTGCAATGTACTATTAGCAATACTTTTGGGTGCATTTAATATTTGTTTCCTACAAGTTGAGTTGTTCACCCTTCATGGGGTGAAATGGGGTATTTTCATGTTTTTCAAAACTTTGCTCATTCTGCCCGGGGGGGTTCGTTGTACCAGAGCAGGTTAGAGCCTCTGGAAAATATTATTCTGGCTTGTACTTCCAAAGAGGCTTAAGGATCTGTAAAAAAGACTATTAACTCAGCATTTTTTTATCCATACATTCAACCCTACCAGAGTGCAAGGTATTACAGTTTAATTCCATTAGGAGACCCACCAGCAAGATACTGGAAGCATCCCAGGGGCTGGTTTTTTAAAGGAGAATCAAAGCTCGCTGGCACTGAGCTGGAGATGAAGGTCATTCAGGCAGCCTGAGAGGCAGTGACTGCCCAGGCTGGGCTTCTCTGTGGCTGTTTTTAAGGATGTGGACACTTCCTTGTTATTGGGGTGATTATCACAATCCTACCCCTCACTCCAGCTACTTCGTTCCGTGTGTTTTTCACATCCACTCATTGATTTCACTGACTGGTTTTGGCATTATTGTTCTTCCCAGATGCTAAGCAAGACTTTGACCTTTTACACACTTATCCAGGCTCACTACATGGCTCCATTTGAGCTGCGCCCATCAGGCCTTTAAATTCCAACACATTTTCAAGAAATGTCATGAGGAGAAATATCCATAGCTTTAATTTTAAAAATAAATGCAGCACCACACAGATGAAACCCAAAAGGATAGTTCTCAGTGTAAAACTACTTTAACTGGGCCATAGAAAATGAAAAACATTTTTCGACAGGAATTCTGTTAATTGTGCAAGTTGAGATGCTTCATTTGCATCAAAAACAATAAGTTGGCAAGAAAGCTTGCTAACTGCGCCAGATCTAAAGGTGTTACCATGATGGTAAGAAGAATTGGTTTAAGAAACCATTTATTTGATGAAATTGGAGGATCCCCAACTTCATAAATCAATTCCCAAATTGCAGGAAAAAATATTACCTTTTAAATGCCCCTAATTGTTATTCATTATTCTAGGCCCTCTAAACCTCACCAGAGTGGTTTATTGATGATGTAGTCTTCAAAGACCATTATTCAGGCAATGGAAAGGGGGGAAAAAAAGAAGAAGAAGAAAAAAAAGAGTACTGCACCAGCATAATGAATTGCATTGGACAACATTGAGAAGTTTTAGTTTGTTTGCCTTAAGCTAATTTAACAAAAAGGTGGGGTTTTTTCCCCCCCTCTTCTTTCTTGAAGTCAGTTTGAAAGGAAACAAATTTATTTAACAGGAAAAAGGCAGCAGTGAAATTAATATGAAATTATTGTGTTCGAATTTGTAGGTTAACTCTTGACATGCCAAATCCTTCAGTACAAGACAGGGTTCATTTGCTGGACGGCTACTGACTGCAGGTTTTGTGTTCCTGGGGTATTTATCAAAGGATTCAGCAGCTGAGGTACCACCCTGCTTCCACAGACACCACAGCCAGCTTTGGCACTGGCCACAACGTGCCAGGTTTTCACATGGTGCCTTTAAATCACAGGTTTTTTGAACTGAAGAATTTCTCCTAAGTCAGGGGAAGTTCAATGTGCACATTAGACCTGATTTAGTGAAGGACTTCAGTGTGCCTAATGTTAAGCATGCAAATCGTCCTATTCATTCCACTGGGATTAATTCACTGGGTAAAATATTGGCTCCAATAAAAGCATAATTCCCACTTAGGGTGTTTCTTTAGAGGCAATTCCTTCACAGGATAAAAGCAGATGGAGGTGCTACACAGACATTGTGGAGAAACTGCAGTCAGGAAAAAATTGCACTATGAAAGAAGGAATAAAATCACATTGGGGGGAACTCATTCAATACAATATTGGGGTACCCAAGATAAAGCCACCCTAAGGGGTGAGAGCCAAGGCCAGGATTCCTCAATATGAAATCTCTCCCAGCTTCTGGGCAGTTCTGCTCTTAGTTGCAATGCATTTTAAACCCTGACTGCTTACATTTTCATAGCCTAACAGAAAACTCTGCTTACAGCTTCAGAAGATCTGTTGTATCATCAGACTTGAACTGTTTCAGAAAATGCAAGGGAAAAAAAAATGAGAGACTACAAAGAGATAACAAAAGAAACTTGAATATTTCTAAGCCTTTTAGGGAAAAATAAAAAAAAAAAAGACAACAGAGTTTTCTTTCACTTTTATTACAGAATTTACCCTGGGACTGGGCTGATTTCAGACACGTTGGCACACAACAAGAGAAGGTGAGGGGGGCACTGCTCCATTAATTTTCTCGCTTGTTCCCTCTGCAGCAATCTAAACAGAACTAATTCTGATGTTCCAGTGTGTGTTGTCCGCCTCGAAGTGAGAACCAAACAAAAGCAGCATTAAACTGAGCTATGTGGTCATCCACACACCATACTGGTTTGGATGACTCTCTGTCTGTGTGGCTTTTTGTATTAGAGCTGGTATCAATGGCCTCCTTGTTGTCTGTTGAGCCCCCGTGGGGTTACATGAGTACTATCTCAATTCAATAGCTTTTCTCTCAACCATTGTCTTTTAATATAGGTTTATAGTCCTCAAGGATATATGCTGCATTACAATTAGTCATAATGTCCAGCGGCTACTGGGGCTTATTTGCAACACAGAGTTTATTGCCCTTTGTGAGGCTGACAAAGAGATACTTGTTGAGAGCTGTACACAAAAGGCAAATACAATGTATGAATTTCTCAGCGATATAAAAGACAAAAATAAAAGCTGGTCAGTAAATAGCTCTAACAGAGCAAGTAGCATCTCTTCTTTCACCTCCTCTGGGCCCCGCTCCTGCCTCTCTCAAATCAATGCATCTCACCTAATTTTAAAGCAGCATCTTGCAGAGACAGGAAAAAGTGACTCTGCATTGTGTGCTCAGCACTGCTTTCCACTGCACTGTCACTGAGAAGAGATGAAGTGGCAGGAATTACATTTTACACCCTGTGCTGGAGGTCTCTGTCATTTCTCAAGTTCAAAAACACTCTGCAAGTCCTTTCACTGGGGTTCAGTGCAGTCTGACTGGCAAAGCAAAGGAACAGAGACTTCAGTGGGACAAAATTAAATTAATTGTGTGATGAAGGCTTTCCCCACCTCTTCTTTTTCAGATGCAAAAGGCATGTTTCAGACCAGGCTTCCAATTTGGCAAAAAGAATTTGCACTGAGGGGCTGTCAGCAAAGCAAACCCAAATTGTGCTCTGCCTTCTGGGAGCTTCTCAAGAGTGATAGAAAACCAGACACTGGCAAAAAGTGGTCACCTCTACACTAAGAGGGAAAGAAAAGAACAGAAACTCATTGTTGGGAGAGAGCGCAGTGTCATCTGTGGGTGGTTATTCAACAGGGGATCCTCCCCAGCCAGAGGATTTTAGAATTAGCAGTTGCAAACTCTAAACACAAGGATCCTTTACACATCCTCATGTGTGTCCAAGTACAAAATATCCCTGTCACTTATCATGAAGTCAAAAGACACAAAAACAAAAAAAACAATGCTTATATTTATTTCTTTCTCTCCAGTTCCTCAGCACTTTGGAGAATTCCTTGGACAGGAATCTGAGCTCATTAGCTGATGAGGATTTTTTTCTGCTGTCTCATGGCTTCTTTTCAGAGAGAGTTTTTCAGCTCTACTTGCCAACTTTCTCTGGCCTGCTCTGGGTCCTGCCATTAGGCTGGGTTTTTCTCTTAGGAAATCATTTATTCCTTCCTCGGAGCTCTGTCTGTGCTTCTTGTTCCTCCATGACTTCTTTTTCAACAAATGTTTCATCCTCTTGCTTCTGTCCAAGAAATTACCAAAGTCCTTATGTCCCTCTCCTGGCATTAGGGGGGAAAGTCTGTTCTCCTGACTCTCTGTTCAGAACAAAGGCATTAAGATGAGTGACTCTCCATGGTCATTATCCTGCAGAACGTGACAGACCTTGTGAGAAAATGATGGATTCACTATCTGCAGCAATCCAGGATGCTCCCATTTTTCATACCAGCAACTTCATAACTTCAACCAGAATTCATAAATTGTACTTAAGACCTCCATATCAAGTCGGGCCACGGGAATCCTCAAGGAATTGTCACATCTCTAAGGTGTTAAATCCATCTCTCATTCACCAGGTAGCTGTGCGGGTACTAATATGTAAAACCTACAGCTTCTTTGCAGAATCAAACAAGAGTAACGAGTGTTTTTGCACTCCACATGAATGTTTGCCAATATACCTTTGAACATGAGTTTAATATCACAGCTAATTTTGTACCAAGGCAGATGTATGTGTTCAATGGCACTTCATACTAAAATAAAATATTTCCCTGGTGAAAACATTTATTTTCAATGAATTCAAACAGATAAATAACAGAGACACATCAGTTCAGGATAAAACCTCTCCCCTGTGTGTTCCAGGAAACACAACTTTTATTTGATCCTAACCTTTGAGGGCTGAAAACATTCTCTTAGCACTTAAATAGCAACATCATCTATTAGCTTTTCAGCCCAGAAAAGCTTTCACAGGGAATTGTAAATCACTGCTCCCTACAAGCCATGTGCTATAGGAACTTTAGTCTGAAAACTCCTGACAAATTGCTTGCTTCTTAGATATTCATTGCATAGATCTAGATCAGATGCAGAAACTCACTTTTTTTCCCCCACATGCTAACCTTCTATGCTTTAAATTCATCATGAAGAAAAAAGGAGAATAACAACAGGACGTTAGGAATGTCTCTTCCTGAGCATGCAAGTTTAGGTATGAGTTTCTGTTCTATGTTTTCTCTGGCACATACTAGCAGTGTAAACACTTGCATTTATGCCTCCTTCTATTCAAAGCCTTTGTCTTTACTTTTAAAGTTGTATGTGTGCATTAATAATAAAACTGAAGATGTAAATAAAGATATGCAAATAACAAAAGAATATGTAAATAATAATAAAGATTTTATTCCCGACAACCAAATATGCTACTAAAATTTAATTGGGTATAATAAATATTCATCAGGACATTTAAATCAGCAGGAAAAGAGGTGTAAAATATACATAAGGATTTTTTAATAAATGAGTACACACTTCAGTGGAGTGCCTTGGGGTGAGTTGTAGCTGTGTATTAAAAGGTGTAGGTATATACAGATATAAAGGTGATACTGCCTGAGCTCAGCCTCCAGCCATGCCCCCCCATCCCAGGGGCTGCCAGGCCCAGCACCCACAGCCAGGATTAAGCACTCGACAGCGATACTGAGAGCCAGAGAATTCATTTTTTCCTGGGCTTTTCTCAGCCTGCCAGGCCCCGTCCCCACACCCTTCAGGGAAGGGTGAAACACAACCCACCTCCCCTGTGGCTCCTCACGCCCACGATAAGGGAGGTGAGAGGGGTCAGCCTGTCCCCTGGGAGATGAAATAATCCCTTGTAAGTACGTTACTCATTACAGAGAATCAAAGATACTCACGGAAAGAGCCTCAAAAAGCATTACAGGGTCAGTTCTCACGACTGACCAAAGTTCGGAACTTCTTGCTCCGCTTCTCCTTTCCTCCCTTTCTAAATGCACATCTCCCTGTGCTGCTCTGCATAGCCATCAATCTCCACAGGATTTCCATGCTCTGTGTACCACTTTCTCTGTTCTTTTGGACATGGTCCTTTGCAGACAGACTAGTTACAAAGGCACTTCTCACAATACGTCCCTACACTTAACACAGCAACCAGCAGAAGTGGGGGAGAACAAAGCAGATATTTGGAGGGGGAGTAGAATGAAATTAAAATTCAGCCACGGGAAAACCAAGCTAAGCCCAGCAAACACACATGGTCAGGATATTACAGGATACGTTTTTTCTTTCTGCTGTTCACATAAACACTGCTATATGCCACCATAAATTTCCAACAAACAAAATCTTCCTTTTACAGCAGTTTAAGGCAGAATGATAACACTCCCATCATTTTATCCCTACACAAGCCCATTCCTCTGATAGTGTAAAGCTCTGTAGAATGACTTGCTTCAGTGAAGTGAGACTAATTCATCCCCCCTCCCCCTGAATCCTTTCTTCTTTGCACTGAAGTTCAGTTTCACTCTGCTATTTCTATTTTCTAAAGCAAAGTAAAAGTTTCCCACAAGATTATCTGCTGTCCATGAACATTTAGGTGACAATCACAACACAGGTTTTGGGAGCAGGAAATACACCCCACAACCTGAATAGGAGTTCAGTACTGCCTGACTTATTACTGATGCCACTCACTGCCGTGCACAATAAAAGTGGGGCTGGCCCTGTTCTCCAGCTGTTTCTTCATTTTCTCCAGCAGTGCCAGGTTCCTGCTTGCTGCTCCCAAGTCCTTTTAAGTTACCTCACTGGATTAAGTCCTGAGCTACTTAAATTAATATCCTCCCTAGTAACCCCCAAAGCTACACCACCAGTGAGCTGCATGTTTCTCATGTGTTAACTTTTAATACTCCAAAGCAAACCATAACACTGAGCTAAATGTCACCTTTATGCAGGGACTGAGTTCAGCTCCTGTTCTGTGTTGTCACCAGTGTCACTGCAGTTTTGTTCTAGAAATCCACATGTACCTGTTTATAATAGCTGCACAGACAGAGATTACTGACTGAGTGGATACCCAGCTGAAAAACAGAATTTTCCTGAAATAAAAATTTTCTTAGAAGCCAGGAGTATAGCTTTGGTGTTGGTGGCGAATGAGGGTTAATTAATCTCAAAACACAAAAAGGAAGATGAGATAATCACTCATATATTTTTTACATTTATAAACTACCATGATTTTGGATTCCCAGGTGAATCTGCCTTGTTGCTTCAGAGAATAAGAAACTTCTGGGTACAGGGAACAGCCCAGGGTAGGACTGGTTTACAATTGCTCACTCCTGACACATGAGTAAGGCAGAGAGGTTTTCATTTCCAATTCAGAAATACTCTTCAGGGAAGGGGCAGAGCTATCACAGACCTGACTCTTTCCTACTGGGAAATGGCCATGCAGATGATGCTTATGACAACACCCAGAAATGAAAAATTCAATCTGAAAATATCATCTCTTGCTCTGTTCTTGGTCTGTTATGTATTATATATCCCTCCTTGTTCTAATCATGTACCAAGTTATTAAAAATAGAAATTATATCGTGCTCTTGGAAGCTGCCATGAATAAGAATATGAATAAGAACATGAATAACATCCTTTATTTCATTGGTAGAAAGGCAAGCATTGGCTAAAAGAGATTTTAAGAGATCTAATCCTTTTAGAGATGGGCAAGTCCTTCTGCTACTGTCTGCACTGTTTGTCCACTTTCCCTGGAGAAGCAAGGAAGGAGCTTTGCTGCCTGTTCCCCATGGAGCTGACGTGCATGGCTCTGCATCCTCTGCTCTTCAGCCACACAGATGGAAAGCTTGGCAACCAGTTATCTTAAACTTCTCTGAAAGCAAATATAACCCTGCTTTATCTCTTGTCCTTCTAACATTGTCTGGAAGAGACATTGGTGTTTTGCTTTGTGGGTCCCTAAGGAGAGGGGGAAATTATAAAATGGAAAGGAAAAAAAAATCAAAACACAGAAAAACAGATAAATATCTAAACTTTCCAACAAAACACATGGTTTAACTTAAGGAAAATTAGACAGCAATCTCTTAGAAAAATATGTATTTAAGTTTTTCTCTATGTGGAGTGGAAGAAAAAAACTCAGAGGAGAGGGAGATTTCAAACAGGAGATTTGAAAAATCTCAAAATTATCATGGTTCACTTCAGCTCTGCACACCAGCTTCTGACACCAGCTTCGAGGAGCAAAGTCCAAGCCCTGTAACTCAGTCTAAGATAAAACACCCTACTCGGTGATCCCCAAGCATCCAAATGATAATAAACACATTGAAGAATCTTGTTGGAAAGAGCCAAATGAACGATGTTTTCAAGAACTGACCTGCTTTCCCTTCCCTCCAGTTTTGGGTCTAGCAAAGAAGGGCTGGATGACCCTGCCTGCCTCCCTCTCCAGTGTTAAACAAAAGTCAGTTCTTCCTGCCCTTCCCACTGCTCAGTGCAAGCCTAAGCTCTGGCCAGCATTCCATAACCACTCTGCCCTTCCTGTTGGTGTGTGTCACCTAAAAGCCTCACACCTGACAGAGTCGGGGACCAAGCCCTGCATTATCTAGCCTTGCTTTTATAGTTATCCTGGTATTAATTCCTTGTCTTTTCCTTTCTTGTTCATAGAAACTGAAGAGGCTCAAGGGATGTTCTTCCTCCTATGGACTTTCCTGGGAACTTACTGGAGCAGAAACAAGTCCCAGTTCTATCCACCAGCAGGTTTATGTGCTCTATACAGAATTGCTTAAGATTTTCTCATGTAGTTTGATCCAAAACTCAGTAGAGCTGGTAGAAACAAGCTTCAGAGCACTTTGGATTTCATCTGATTAAAATTAATTTCCTGGCATCTTTGCTTTGATTTATCAGCTTTGGGAAAAGTCACAAATACACCTACACACATTTTAGAAAGAAGCTATAAGAAAGTATCCACATCCTCCCTGACGACACTCTAAGAAGCACTTATATCTGAGTAGGAATTCACAGCATTCTCTAAATGGAATTTTCCAGTATGAGACTTGAGCTCTGGAGACCTCTGCAGAGGCTTAATAATCTAACAGGGCAGTTGGAAATCCAAAAAGGAACAAATATTTTGCCGAGCAGCGTGGCCAGACAAGCTGCAAGTTTCCTCTGTAGTCCAAATCTGCCCCAACAAGACATCTAGAAAAGGTGAGGAACAGCAGCAGATCCTGCTTAACAGCCCACAGAGAGGTTGACCACAAGAAATTCACCACAATCACCTCTGAAACAATCAAGCTGATTCCTATCAACCTTGGGCTGATAGAGAAACAAACACCAAACTTAACACTGACAAATGTCAACCCCCAAAGCAGCACCCAGACATCTAAACTGGGGCCTTAAACAGGGTTAAGCTCTTTCCCTAGTCAAAGTTACCTTTAGGAGAGAGGCAGCATAAATAAAAGATGTAGTTACAACTGGAAGAAACTATTTTGACTGAAAAAGATGTTATTGAACATTGAGATTGTTGCTGTGCCAGTGTCACCTATCTGGTCTGACAGTGTCCACTGAATCACACTTGTGTGCACCCTTTGATATTCCCAAGTAGCTTATTGAAATTTGGACAAAGCAGAAAGAATGTGGCAATGTAATAAATAAACTCCTGACATCACAGGGGGGGGGGAAATAATCAGTATCAGGAAGGTCAGAGTTCAAATCTTGGTAATCTGGACCTGCCCAATTACATCATCATAAGAGCCAGATGCCTCCCTCTTACACCATCCACCACCTTGAGATTTTATAATCTACTTTTCTTCTGTAACTGCTTGTAATTTAATTTGGGTTTGGTGGAGGATTCAAGTGAAGTCTCTTCAAAACAATGAGCCTTGGAACCTGCAGTTCCGAGCTGTGTGGTGATGCTATTTAACCAGATTAACACACTCATGCCACGGCAAAGCCAAACTTCAGGTCCAAATGCTGCCTTCCTGGGCAGAATGATTTTAGAAGATCAAAACAAAAACATGTTTGGGAACATAAAATGCCGATTGTGAAACCACAACAAGCTGCCTGTGCTGTTGTGTTCTTGCCGTGTGTCCTTATGGCACAGTACAGCTTTAAACTTGCCAGTGGTTTCTTCTCCCTCATTTGATAGCAACCTCATCAAGTGTGAATCACAAAACCACATAAACTGCAACAATGCTGTCCTTCTACTGACTTCTCTGAACATAAACAATAATAACGTAAATATGACTTACCAAAGACTTAAGCAAAGCACTTAAAGGAAATCTATATTTTTATATAAACCACGGATGTTTAGTGAAGTGGTATGATATTTCTGCTTAGCTCTGGATAGCTGGAAATTATCTCACTGCTTAAAAGAAGTATATTCCTTGGATGCTGAGAATTAAAGCCAATATGGGTCTTTTATTTATTACATATTTTTGTGTTTTCATGTTAAGCAGCACATTATATACTGGTAAATGATTCAGTTTTGCTCAGTTTATAAATTATAAAATGCTAGCAAGTATTTTTGTGGGAAATGCGAAGAAAAGTTCATTTCAAACAATTTGAAATGGGGAAAAAGGATAATCTAGAATAGATCCTATTTGCAGTTTATTGACCTCTCTCTCATGTTCATTTGGCTGTTGTTGGATCCTAACCTTAACTGATACTGAATATCCTCAGATGGAACTGAGCAGCAAGTCACGCAATCCTCATATTTCCATCAGCTGATCAGCAACCACAAATATTTGTAGTTTGTGTTATCTGAGCAGTAATGAAAATCTAACATGGAAAAACTCAGACATGAAAATCAATGCTGAAACCACCTTAAAACCCTTAAGATGATAAAAGACAGAGTCAAGCCTGGAACACTGTCCTCAAAGCACCCCATTTTTACTGGTTCAACCCAAGGGTCTTCCAGAAGCAGCTTGGCACAGAAGAGTCATGGCCAGACCTTCTCACATAGTACTACAGCCTGAGATTTATCTCTTATATCCCCTCTCCACCTGGGCTTCTTCCAGGATGATTCCCTTGCCCTCAGCCCTCTCCAAGCAAGCTCAGCCCAATCTCTGCTGAGCACAGAGTCCTGACCCCAGTGCTCCAACTGAGCAATGAAAACACTGCTCCGACAATCAAAACTTCCTGTGAGTATCAGATTGAAACCACAACTGTCAGTCCTGACTAAATGGAAGCTTGGAGCCCTTATGTTTAGTTAGAGCAGGCTTTCAGCATGATTTTTGCCTCAGCTGGTGTTAAACAGGTGCTAAATCTTTGTCACTGAGTGGTGCAGCCCCTGACACGCAGATGCCAGTCACACACCCCACTTCTGAAGCAAAGTCTCAGGAAAAAGATGCATGTGCAGCTCTTTTTGAAGCAATGGGTAAGTTTTGAGTTAAGATCACAAGAAAATTTGGTCTAGCCAGAGAGCATGCTAGGGCAAATTGAATCACTGGCTGTTTTTATCAAAAAATACAGTCAAGGAGAAAACAGCAAATCAGAATGCTCACCACCAATTACTGAGGTAAGCAAGATAAAAATAAAGTGTTTTGGGAAACCTGTGATTCCTTCCCACCCAACATTCACTTCCAAAAACTTGCAAGAGCAAAAATGGACTTTACTTGGATCAGGAATAGCAATGAAAATGACAAATAGTATGTGACTAAATACAGCTGCCCTATCAGATGCAGTTCAAATAATAAACCAGGCGGAATTGTGCCAGCCTGAGGATCTAAAGTGACTTTACACAGGCACTGTCACTGGTCACTAAAACTGTTGATATTCAAAAGAAAACTTCCTCCTATTTTCTCCCTCGTGCTTAATTGAATTGCTTAGCAGTTTCAGAATCTATGGGTTTAATCTAAGGAGAATCTAATTTAAAGACCACAGGGCTGATAAGTGAAGTTGTAAAGAAATCATAAGGAAAACTAAACCTGTCAACAGGTCAAAATTCTGCAAATAAAAGGCCCATGGTACGGAAAAAAGTATTTGCTGTGTTTCTTGCATCAGTCCCACATCATCTGAGTTGTCACGTGGGAGTCCCCAGCAGTGAGGCTGTGATTGCTGCCCGCACGTTTAAGGGCTGCATTATTTACCTAAAAAAGGCAAACGCGGGCAGAAAAGCCCAGCAGCTCTTTTGCATGGGAGCTGCGTGCCGTGACCTTGGGTGAGCCGCGGGCCATTCTCCCTCTGTCAATGGCAGACAATGATGCTTCGCCCCTTTGACAAGTGCTTTGAGGACTGTAAACAAAGGGCTCTGGATGCTGAAATCCTGGGTACACTCCGCTTGGCACGTTCCCCGAGCTTTCGGCGAGAAAGGTGCCAAAAATCTATGGATAAATACGTGCGACGCAGAGGAGTCATTGTTTATAATATTCCCCGATCATTTGTTATTGTACCTGGTAATTGAGTGTAAGATGGGGTTTTCTTTCTGCTCTCACTGTTTTCCCTTCTTTATTTTACCCATCTACAGCATATTCGAGCCATTTGATAATGAGTAAAAGTTGGTATCTTGGCCCACAGAACGACAGTGGCAGTACATTTTACTCCCTGCTTTTTTCAGGTCTGTTCTATTTTTGTGTTTATTTATTTGAGCCACTAAATTATCTAATTAGTGGCATATATAGTTGAAACATGAGCTGCTGTGAATATTTACTGCACACTTGTTCAGGCATTTATCTAAATAGGTGGCATGCCAGGCCTATGTAATAAGGAATAATGATTCCTTAGAAGAGTTACAGGAAATTATGGAAGACAAAAAAAAAAAAAAAAAAAAAAAGAAAAGTTTTGCATAGTGGGTTGTAACATCCAACAACATATATCAATTCTTCCAGAGATAGAGCAATTGCATAGTAATGACAAAAATTTTATTGTAACAAATAAATCAATACTTGCCCTACTGCAGTCTCAGATGTTACTTTTATGGATCTTCCCATGTCCATTACATAAAACTGCTCCTGATAGAGTGCATTAAATGACAACTTCTGGGGGGGGTGACAAATACAGTAGCACGTCTTTGCAGACTGTGCTCTACCTCCTATTAATCACTATCTCATTGCTTGGGGATCCATTTATATCACTGCAACAACAGTGCTGAGTGGCTCACAGTGATGGACTGTGCTGCACAGGAAATGTTTGTTTTTGCAGCAGAGCTGTCACCAAATGCCCAGCAAAAGGAAAATTCAAGATATCCCCAATTAGAGGCAATTTTAGGAAGGGGGAAAGGCCAGCAAAAAAAATACACTGTGGGGCAAAGAATGAAGACTCCTGCCCTGTTTTCTCAGTCCTCATATAAACAAGCCAGATCAAATTTTGCCAGTGCCCCAAACAATGCAGACAATTCCCTACACACTATGAGAGTCATCAGTCCCTTTTTGTACCCAGCTCTGCAATGTAACAGCAAAGCAATTTTTCATGATACATTAAGTGATTATAGCAGTGTATTTCTGGATTTCTGGTAGCTTGACCAGAAGTCAGACACATTAGATGCAGAAAATTCTGTTAGGTTTAAGATCACACCACAGTCATTTGGCCAAGCCATCTTTGACAGGCATCTTCTCTAAGCACTAAAAAATGAAAATTAACAATTAAATTCACAGTTCTGGTAATTAAGGAAGAAACATGAAGCCCAGAGGGATTTTATCCATCCTCTTGTACCAGCAGAGTTAGTAAAAGGAGGATGTCTGTCCCTTACATCTATTCCTTTATTTCAGACTTTCACCCTGCAGCAAACATGCCAGCAGGGCCCAGTGCCAGTGAGGAATAGGAAGTGCCTTTGAAGTCCAGGGAGCACCAGGCATGGGCAGTGGGAATGCCACTGTGACTCTCAGGAGAATTACACCTGTCAAATGCTACCTTGCTTCACCTCCCCTGGTAACAAACACCTAACAAGTTTCTTCAACAGAACAGATATGGTGATCCCTTCCTTTTCAAAAAATATTTAAGTCAACAAATATTCCTAATATTAGAACAGTTTCTGGATAGTGCTGCCTTCAAGAGGAACTTGCAAGGATTAAATGCATCCTCTCATTGCTTTATTCCTCTCTTGACCCTGTTTTCCCCACTTCATCTTGCACCCATTAGATGGAACAGTGTTACGTCAGACATTTCAGATCTGTATCAAGTCATCATCTTTTTTACACTCTCTACAGTTTGGGCATTATAATGCAAAATAATAGTGCTATAGCAAAGCATTCTCTTTTTGGGACTGCTACTCAGAAAATCAAGTAAAAATAAACCAGGATTAATAAGAGTCCTTCCTTTGGCAGACACACTCCCCTCAAACACACACTTTATATATACAGCTGAAAATCAGGTATCAAATGTTACCAAAAGGACATAGATGAACAAACATGCAGCTTATGGAATTCTCCTCACTTCCCTGGTTTCTGGCCAAGTTCCCATATCTCAGTCTACAAGTGTCACCTGGATAGCATTTTGCTCATTCCACATGGCCAGTTTATCTCTGGTGTATTACCCACATCCTCTAGGGACAAAACCCCAAACCAACACTTTTGCACTGCACTCCAGCAGGATACAGAAGTTTCCTACTGAACTCGGATTAATTTATTCACCAGTATGCTAATTTCATTTGCCTATGGCTATTAGTGAATAACCTGAAGCCTGAATTTGGCATGGCTGTTAGGAGTGCCTGCAGTGATAAATGACCAAGTGGGTATATCTACACGGCTTCTTTTTCTTCTGCATTTTAATTCATTAACCAAATGAGGTCTTAAAACCATTTACCTATTTCCTACCCTTCTGATAGATTAGTATGCATTTCATAGTCATCCATCTGATAAAAGCAAAAAAAAGCAAGACTTCCCTCCCTGGTGTTACAGACAAGATTCTCTCCACCCTTCTCATTACTCAGCTAAACTCAGTTTTGTTCCCTTCGTGATTTTCTGTTCCTACCGTGATTTGCAAGTGAATAACTCTCCTCTCTGAAGAGGCTGGATCAGATGCAGAGTAATTGTGCCAGGCTGGAATGAATGGAACTGCACATCTCACACTCACTACCTCCCAGTCAGCTCAGCAGAGAGGTTGTTTTCTCACCACTCTTTGGGATCATGCACCTCCAGAACAGCTGATCTGCCCTGCTCACCTGGAGCTGGGTCTGTGAACACTTTCCATGCCCATTTGGAAGAGATCCCCCATCCCTCAGGCCTAGGTTTCCTCTCTCCACTCCCAAGGGAATCAGAATTTGATGGCTTCAGGGTGAGGGATTGAGCTGCAGGCTCACCTTTTGCAATGAGTGCTGGGCCTGCAGAGCAGTGAGTGCCAGTGCTGACCTGGGAAGGGTGGCAGGAGCACGGAGCCAGGCACAGAATGAACAGCAGGAGGGAAAGAAAGCATCCCTGGGCAGTTGTGTGGTGCAAATACGATGGTGAAGCAGCTGCCAGCTGGGCAGGAACAGGCCTGTCTGGAGGTGAGCAGTGAGCAGGGTGAAGTTCTCCTGTTTCTGGTTTATTTACAGCTTTACCTCTAAGACACAGCTGTCTTTTCAGTCATTTGTTTCAGGACTTTGTTTTTTTCTGTTTGATTTCATATTTTCCTTGCAAGCATTTGGCTTGTTCTAATAAGGCTTTAAAAAAAAATGTTTGCTTTGCCTGCATAAAATACATTAACTTAAAGTGAGGAGAGCAGGGAAGCCCATAATGCAAGGGTCACAGCTCCAGGTTTTTGAACAAAAACTCCAGGCAGATTTTGCTACTCATTCTGTGTCTTCTCCACATCCAGTTTCAACAGCTCTTCAGTTCAACAGAATGCATTGGTTTCATTAATTTAGCAGTGTCTGTCCTTTTGAAGTCCAGTACTTTATTTAAAGGACTTACCCTTTAAAAATTCAAGTAAATCACCTTTCTGATCATTTGGACCAAACGTGTTTTTTTTTTAAATAAGTACTTTCTTCAGAACATCAATAAATAGGACAATAAATTGACTATTTATTTAGTCAATAAATAGTTGAGGATGTTCTGAAGAAAGTAAGACTGAAAATGTGCCACCCCCTATTGACTCAGTAAATATTTGGTCATTCTTTCAATCTCAAATGCAGAAAACCCTCAGTGCTATAAAATATATGTTCACTTTCCCCTTTTCGGATGGTGCTAGTGGTGAAAGAAATTATACAGGATTCCACATCCCAAAGCTGCACATTTTTGTCTGCTCTGTTTGGTGATTGAGCTTTTCTGCTCCCTGCCTACACTCCCACATCTTACCTATAGCTCCAGACATTACCTGGCTTTTAATGATCTCACTTTTACAAAGGTGATTTTAAACCCAGGAATTGCTCTCCTGCTATACTGTCTGGTCCCAGTCGATTTTATGCTCTTTAAAAGCCCAGCTTTTTGACTCAGTAATTCTAAGTATTTTTAGTTTGCAGTTGTTGCTGTTCTACAGCTGGGATCACAATGTTTTGAAGTAAATCAGATGAGAATTATACTGTGCAGAAAGTAGCAGCAGATATTCAATGCACCTATATTAGGTTAATGTATTCTTTTTATGGATTTATTTTTCTTCATTCAAGACATGCAGAAAAGAATAGGGAAAATAATAAAATCCTTCAAACAAGTGATTTACTCTAAATAAGGGATGTGTTTACCTGCCCTACTTAGACAGGAAAAAAACAAGTTAGCTAAATGTTACTAGATATGAATATTTTTGTCCTTTATTTCCATAAAGATTAGCTGCATATGGCCCCTTGAGTAAACAATGTGTATTGGCTCATAAGCTCTATCGGGGAAAAAGCAGCATTAAAGATGGATCTCTGCTCTCAGTTCCACTGCAAGCACACTACAACCAAGAGACTAAAAGAAACAAAAATGTTTATTGATTACTTTCCCCATAACTTTGTACAAAGAATATTGAAGACCAGCTGGGTGCACTAATGACTTAACTTCTTTCATTTAGTTATGAGGATAGAAGCAGAAAGCAACAGGGAAGCTATTTCTGTAAAGAGAATTTGGATTAGGAAGAACTACATAACCTTCATTTCTTTCAAATTAGGAATTTTTCCAAGCAGAATAAACAGGTATCCTTCAAAATGAGGACTGAAAACCAATTCCATTGACTCTCTGCAGTGCAATAACACAAGGCAATGTTGTGTCTCCCCAGCTAACAGAGTGTCTATTTAGAGTGCTGTTACCACAGATGCCTCCAGCCCTTCCAGCACAGGGGTTTTCATTCCACCACCTCTCACAGCTCTTCTCCTCCTCGTTGGTTCATGGAAGTTACTTCATCCTCTCTCTGAAAAATTTCATGCAGCTACAATGCACAGATGGGCGTGGGATTAACGGTAGAGGAGATGTCATAGTTCTCTAATAGGGCCATCTTTAAAGTTCCCAAACCCCACACCAATGCACTGCCCTATAAGTATCCTCTCTTTCTTGGACATCTTGGTTTCAGGTTAGAAAAGAAACATCCTGTACAACTGCATTCTGCCTGAGTTCACAGAACCTGAACATTTATCAGTTACTCCAGTGTTTAAGGCATTATTCATGTCAACAGCATTTACTTCTTTTCATCCTTTCCCCAGAGGAACAGTAAAATAGATTTATCTTTACTTTCTGATCTTTACTCTTCCTTGTCACTTTATACAGAAAAGTTTCTGTTTTGTTTCCCCTACTTCCCCACAGGGCTTTTTTCCCTTGAAACCCAACTTTCTCGGGTGCTGTTTTGCCCTCTGTTAATCATCACTTTGCTCTAATTGGCTTTGCCACCATCCATCTTATTCTGGTTTGTACAAGAAAGCATCTCTGTGCTTTTAAATTTAAAGCCAGTCTTCAGCAGAAGAACTAGTCATGGATATGGCGATCCCAAAAGAGCAGCACATGCCTGAAAATGAGACTTGTTTCAACCCTGGCTGACCACCAGTGGCTTCTCTAATGATGGCTTTTTGTGAATTTGGTTCTGTTATTCTCACCCTCAATTCCATGGTTAGATAGGGCTGCAGACACGGCTGCCTTGGGATATTAAGTTAGTCTGGGAAATCTGAGAAACAAAAGAGCATGTTTGGTCATTTAGAGGCTGTAAAAAACGGAAATCTGAGAAGAGAAGGCATCAGGGACCCCCTGGCCTATGGCTAATTCCATTTTCAAGAAAAAAGGCATTTTAAATGACAACTTATTTGTATAAATGTATTTGATCAATAAATAGTGGAGTATTTTCCAAGTTTCCCTAATAGCTGCTGCAGCCTTTGCCTTGCCTTGTTGCCAAACAGTTTCATCCTCCATGTACTGGAAAAGCAGAGTTCACAGAATTTTACTGTAAACCTGAGCTAGCCTACTCCTATAACCCCATTAGAAAGTAAGGAGAATTATTTTTACTAAAAATGAGTTAAATTAATGTGGATAGTTGAGTGCTGTAAGCAGAGATGTTATTATGAGGAGCAGGACTGACATATGAACAAGTATAAACCTAACTCTTAAAAGAATCAGAGTAAAAATGGAATTTCTATTATCCATAACCATTCCTGATGGCTATTAAAAATAAATAAGCTAAAAAGTATCATCTGTCTTTTTATTTTATTAAGAATTGGTCATCACTGTCCCATCTGCTCCATCACTTAATTCCAGAACATCTGAATGTAATATTAAATTAACCTAGCGTGGGATACTTATTCCTGTTTCTGTTTAAACAGCAGCATGTTTCAGTTTTGGCTTGATCCAATGTAAGTTTTATGGGAACAAGTATATTACTGAACAGAGTTTTTAAGTTTCCTCTAACTATTCTATAAACTGAATGTGTGAATAGTCTCTACAGCAAGAGACTCTCCTGATATTAGGAGCCCCATGGCAAAGTTGAATAAAAGTCTGGTTGTAGCAGCAGAGTACAAATCCATCTGCCTTCCCACGTGGGTCATAGAGCCAAAACTGACCTTTTGCCTCGTGCACAATTATTTTCTGAGCAACAACTGGAAGAGGCTCCTCATGGTGTGCAGAGGCCAGAACCCCACTGCTACAAAACCACGGTAGCTGTGAGTCAACCACTGTCACCACGTCAATGAGATGTTACCATGTGGCTGAGGAATAAACAAAACAAACTAAACATAGATTCCACCATCTGAGGCTCATCTGAGAGCTGCACAAGTTCAGCAGCTCAGATGAGGCTGTACTGAGCAGTTGTTTCATTAGTATTACAGCAGGAAACAAAGGAACCACACTTTAGGCACCAACACATTGGTCTTTGGTTTCAGAAGAACAAGTTTGCCATGGTTCAAGAGCCATTATCAATCAAAATTACCAGTCACTATTGCAGCTAAAAGAGTCTTCAGGTCAGAGAAATGGGTCATTTTCAGTTAGAGATCACTTGAATTTATTTTCTCTGGATTAATCTCAAATATCCAAAGAATTTTTTAATTACATAGAAATATAGCAAACATATTTTGACTATATTGATTATGTCAGTACAAACATAAACAGAAACTTAATGGAAAACTTTGAGCAAGGTTTAGCCCCCAGATATCACTATGCTAATCCAAACAGAAGATTTGACAATGTCTGGGAAGGATTCTATGTGTTGTGTCAGTTTTCTCAGGGATGTGCATCTTCCAATCCTTACTTACTTCACTAGGAACTGAGGCAGAAGGCAAACCTTGCATATGATTTCCCCCCTACCCAGAGTCTCCTTTCAAGAATAGCTGAAAAAAGCAGGTCATGTGTGCATTTATCAGATCAGACATAATTAACAATAAAAATTACTTGTATTTACAAGAAAGGATTTGCCAAATAAATATTTTGTCATCAAAAAAGTTTACAATGTCCTTAGAAAATGCCTCAAAGTTTGAGGTTTTTTCCCCATTAAAGGATGACATAAAATGTCAGACAAATTAAAAAGCCCTAGGATGTAACTGGTATTATTTTATATGCACAACTTATTGCAAAAGAGTGAAATGCAGTTACCACCTCCATTCCCTTCACTCAAATATTCATCTAAACTAGTGCTAAGATAAAGGAATAGCAGAAAGAGCATTTAAAGAAATGTTAATACTCATGGCTTTGGAATCATAACAGAGTGAGACCATACATTTATGGTGACTTGCCAGGGATTGCAACACTGCATTGAGCAGTAAATAGCTTTGCAGGATCTGAAACAACAGTAAAACCATTTCCCTGTGCTGCCTAGACCCTGGTTTCAGCCAGCACTGTGCCACACACGAGAGTTTTCCTGCCGTTCACATGCTGTCAACAAAACAAATGGAGAGTGATTGGATGGTGCCTTTTCCACAGCTGGACTCTGCCAGGACAGCACTGACCAGAGCATTCCATAAGGGACAGCCGAGAGAGGAGAGGGGAGAAATGGAAAATCATGTGCAACTGGACAAAATCTGGGCAGTTATACTTGACAAACTCTAAAAACCAGATAAATAGGAACAGCAGAAGGGACACAGACAATTCTGGAGAAGGAGAAAGCCCAGCAGTGAGGTACCTCAAGAGGGATTAGTTCCTGGTTGGCTCTGAAGCCTCAGGTTGGACTACCTGACCCTTGGTGGCTTCACTTCACAGATTTATCTTTTCAATTTGCACTGTGGAAAGCATTTTTGGAAACATATGGTAAATGGAGACGTTCTTGAACACATTCCATATAATAAATGTTTTATGTTGCATAATAAATAACCAAATTCAATTAAGCTGAGCATAAGAGCCATATTTTGTGAGCATTGTTGGGAATTTTAACATCCACCACAATTTTAGAGTAAAACATTTTGTTAGCAGCTTTTCAACAGAATGTGAAGTTAGATAGCCTGAAGTCTTCTTTCAGACACAAGAAAGAATCTGGATCTAATTATTGTAATAATCCTGAGAATGGGATTTTGACCTCTCATTGGTGCAATCCAGGAATGACTCCTTTGAATCTTTCTCTTTACAGCTGTGGAAATTAGACACTAGACCACAATTGGTTTGTATTAGGTTTTGGTATGGTGTAACATAGGTGGTTAAATCCTAGCTTCAATGCTCCATTTGTGATTTTTTATTAAACTCATTCAGACTGCCAATATCTTGGAATAAAGCTGGGGGATCATGCAATTGAACTCCCGCCTTCTCAGAAGGAAACAAAACTACAAAGGCCCAAGTGAAAAAGGATCCTTGAAACTGAACAGAAAAAAAACATTTCTTCTCAAGGTTTTTATGTGCAGAGTATTCTTATTCCATTTTCAAGGTTTGAAATTTTGATAGTTTCAAACTGATGAGGTATTTGTGGGGTTTGGGTGGGGGCTTTTTTCTATTGTTGGGGTTGTTTTGTTACTGGAAGCAAAAGCTGAGTGACAAGAGAAAGGAAATTCCCCTTTCTCCTGTTTGGAGCAAAATTGCAATAAGTATCCTACTGATTTGATCTGTGAAAAGACAAGGAAGGATTCATTACCAGAACTGTAATAAACATTGCTAATTTAACATAAAGATTAGGAGAATTTTCAGGTCATTTCACTGTCCTGGTAGACTGAGAATCACTGAGAAATGTGCAGTCATTAAAAAGATGAGTAGATCAAGCTCCTTCTTAGTGGTTTCAGGAACACTTGTATGATCAAGTCACTAACAGTCACTAAACAAAACCACCCCAACAAGGAGGGAGTAACCACCCAAGGTCAGAAGGATCACTATGAGTATTAAATTAGATGACTAAAGCCTAAAAACCATGGCAACACAACTTTTTAAAGTCATCCAAGCTTGAGTTAAAGGCTGCAGTAATAGAGACTCCATAACATGCCTATCCTGTTCCAGAATAAGTCTGTTTGAACAGAAGGACTTTCTAACATAATTCATTTGTTTTTCCCATTGGATTCTGCTGTGCTATGCCCTGCTGGAAGCAACATCTGGAGTTAGGAACGGTACAGGGATGAACTTTGCCTATAAAAATAGGCATTAAAAAGACTGTCCTGAGAGATGGCACACTTATTTCCTATCCTGAATCTCCTGTGACAACTGGTTATTATATTTTCTATACCAGCTGTGGTATTTCAGTTGCTGGTTCTGTGGTAACCATTGCTGGATGACAACATTTTAGTGGCAGATACTTAAGTTGTACAAAATGGTCTGCCTGCCAAACAGGCAGTGACTTGGTTTGCAGCCTCCCCAACATATGCCCAATCTACTCATTAACTAGAAACATTTTTCTAATTCTTCAACATTTAAATAAAACCGTCCAAAAAGCTTAAAAAGGGAAAAAGAGATTCAAAGTTCCTGGATCCTTTGAAGTTTCCATCTGAGACAGTGAAGTTTCCCCAGGTTTTCAGAGGCAGACTGCGGCCCTCTTGTGCATCTCTTGTGGTTCACCCAAGATGCTATTTGGGAAAACAGGGAATTCTGTAAATGTTATACCATTCAAATAACTTGATGGTTTGGTTTCTCATGATGCATGCAGGATGAATCTGGAAACTACAGCAATCAATTGTGGCCAGGTTTTGGATCATAGCAGAGATTTCAGTCCTGGAAACTTGTCCAAGATATCCTATAGGCAGGACTGAGAATAAAACTCATATTTCCACTCAGATACTCTCACTGCTACTGCCATTTCATGCTTTCATTCTGCACTTATCTGGCTTGTTGTATTTTATATCTGCATCATAACATTCCCAGGCCTGAAACAACTTTCTTTGAGATCTTTCTATATAGCTCATGCATGGGGAGACATAAATATTTGGCCAGCATTACTAGGCATATAGTACAAAAACAAAGCCAAAAAACAGTCTTTTACTTCAAATTTTCCTACTTCAAATCAGGATGCTTTTAGCCCCTCCAGGCAGGCGTTTCTAGACTGTTCCTCACATTCAAATTCCTTCCTTAGCCATAAGACCACCAGCTCTTTAGTACAGAATAGTCTTCAGACCAAAAAACCCTCCAAGAAAAATTGATACATCCTTAGAAGCAGAGAAATGGGATTTTAACCAATTTAAACTGAGTGCAGCATCCTCACCAACATACCAGGCTTCCATTCCAGTGCTCACCACTCCAGTTTTGATGCTTGTTTTGATGTGTTTAACTTGCTTTTTGAATAAAACCAGTTACTGGTACAGTGCTCTAGGGTTCACTCTGTTCATGTAGGCTACTGTGTACAACAAAATATTAAAGGGCCTGGGCACCTGGTAGCACTCCCATTTGATTTAGAGAAATAAAGAGCAGCATCAAACAAGGAAAATATCGGGTTACATTATGTTTCATGTTGCCACATATCTTGTCTATTTCATAAAAACCTGTAATAACAGGAAAAAAGCAGGAATAGAAAAACATCACCAGCATTTATGGTAACCTGCACCTTGAGTATTAACAGACCTGCTGAGTTTTTTAGCCTCATTCTGCCATGTAAATATAGTCAGAAGCAAATAACAGACAACTGATGTTGCATTACAGAAAATCAAACATCAGCTATATTATAATATTTTAAAATAATGTTACAACCTATCAACCATCACAGGCTATCAGCATTGCACTAGATTACTTTTCTGAATTTTTTTAATCTTTGAAAATCTGGACAGAAGATTAGTTTAGGTCATACCATCAACACAATGAGTTTGGTGATTTCTCAGGCTAAATTAAGGACATATATCTTTACCACAGGAGCCCAATTTTACCTTTGTTACAGAAGCTGAGTGCTTTGCACTTACACACATATTTAAATTTAGCTTTGGTTGCATTTTTACAGCACTAGCTTGTGTGGTAGTGATAACATGGTTTAAGTTATGAGTTATGCATGTGTATGGGGGCTTGTGTGCAGGATAAAAATTTCCAGGCTAGATTGTAAAGCTATAGTTATCCCAGGCTAGCACCCTGTGCGCTCACAGCTATTTTGGCATATGAATGTTTTTGCTGGATATGCTGCATACAAAGGGACATGGTCAGTGGCAAATCTCTGATAGTAATTTTGTATGCCTAAAAATATTTTTCCAGCAGAACTCCCTGGTTGTTGTGCTGGCTGACAGCAACACTAGCAAGGGACAAATCTCAAAACAGAAACATTAAAAGAAAAAAATAAAAATAAGGGGGGAAAAAAAAAAGAGCTGAGCAGTAGACCAGTTTCCACATCAGTTGAAGGTGACTTTAAGTTTTTCAAGGAAAAGGAGATTCACATAAGACTTAAGGTGAGTTTTGCAGGGATCAGTTTCCCAGAGAAAGGAATTCCTACCTGAACATCCGTTAATTAATTACAGTTGAAGATACACGCTCATCAGAAACACACTACCATGAAATCTGGAGTGGAACAAAATGCCTTTTCCAGTTCTGGAACTGGAAGGACTGACAGCTAAGCTAAAAAGAAAAAACCCTCTAGCTGAGGTGAACACAAAAGCCATTGAAATTCAAACAACAAGAGACTTCCCCTCACTGAGCTTCTACAATTATACTCACACTATATACACACATACCTGTAATTCTCTTAACTCTTTCAAAAAATCCCCCATTCAATGGTTTATGATAACATAAACTGTTCTGATTTATTTTGCAAGTCTCTGCAACATACTGACAGGTTTCAAAGCCAAAGGCTGAAGCCCAGCCCCAGACATTATTTAAAACAAAGCCACAAAATCTCCAAGCCTCAAACTGGCATGTTTCACCAGAAAGGTGATGATTTAAACCCACTAAATTTCACACAGAGTAAATGAACTGCTGAAACTTGGTCTTTAACCAATGCTTGGAGCAGACATCAAATTGCAGGGTCTGAGATGAGAAAGGTTCATCCAGAGGACACTGCAACAGGTCTGAGCCCAAATAGGTATAAACAACCACAGCGAGCTGTACAGCTGCTTCATTGTTATACTCAGATGGCCAGAAACATATTTTATGTCTTGATAATGCTGTGTACAAGAGGTGGGAAAAACAGATCTCTATTGTGTAGAAATTTTAAAATATGAGCACATCTTTAGAAAGTTTGAAGGGAAGAAAAAAAAAAATGAAGAAAGAAATCAAATTAAGATCCCGCTGATACTGAGTTTATGTTAATTTGTATGTTTTACTTGAGTCAGAATCAGCAAGATTTATTTTTGTAACAGTTGGAGCCTTTCAGACATTTTATCTGAATATATCACACGAGGGCCACGTGCAGTGAGCTCAGGCACCTGAAGGGCTGGAGAGGACACTCCTGCAGTCCCAGGGGTGGGTGTGCTGCGCTCTGGGAATCAAATGTTGCAGCCCCGGCAGAAGCACTGCAGAGCCAGGAAAGACAAAGAGACCTCTCACCACCTTCTGCACTCATGAAAAGTATTTAAAGAAACCCAGCAAGGCTCCCAGGGAAAAGCAGGTTCTAACCACATTTCCTGAGGCTCCAAGCTGTGCCCTAAGTGTTCCAACAGCTCCTTTACCTCAGAAAGCTCTTATGGCAGCGGGGAATTCCCATCCACTCACACAGAGGCCACTGAGGACCTGGAAGCAACCACATCCAGCCCAGGTCCCTCTGCTGACAAAGGCAGTGCTTGAAGGTTCTTGCTCCAGACCTCAGGAAAGCTATAATGGGTAATTGCATCTAAATACAAGAAGATAATGTGAACAGAAAAGCAGATTAAACAACATTTTAAGATTGAATTTCAGATTTCAAACAAGCGTTAAAATATTTGTTTTACTAATGATCCAGATATATAAACTGCACATCAGATAAGTCATATGTCCATGATTTAAAATCTAGTTCTTGAAAAATTTAGTCAATGATGGCAGCTAATGCCCACTAATGGCTAATTTTAAACTGATTTCTCCTCTTTTTTCTTTTTCGAAAATAGACCTTAAATTATTTGAGAAACTACGTTTTATAAAACAAAGTGGTTGCAGGATTTCACAATTTTTTTTAAAATGTGCTTTACTGCAGTCACCCACAGCTCTTCCTTTGCCATAGGCAAGGTATCACAGCTTTGTGAAACAATCTTTGCTACCAACATAAATTTCCATATAACTGCATAAAATGTGACTGTACCAAGGAATCCATCTGCAAAGAGGATTACCAAGATTCCTCTTCCTTGGAAAGGAGCTGTTTTAGAAGTTTTTTAGAAGTTTTACTGCTCATTCTGATGACACATAAGGCCCACACTCAATACAATCTACTCAGTTCCCAAAACCTAGTTTTCACTAAATCCAAGACCAAAACACACATAACCCAACAGTAAATTGTGATTCATAGTCAGTGTTAGATTAAATTAGATTATCTCTAAATTTCATTACGAGTCTACATTTATTTGAGGTCAGCTTTCACAAATTACCATTAAGCCAGCAAAATCCAGTTCACTCCAAGAAATTGGTTTTACTACTAAACATGGGTTATTTCTTTAAATATTTATTAGCTTTTATTTCT
Organism: Petroica traversi; assembly: GCA_025920805.1. Classification (NCBI taxonomy): domain Eukaryota; kingdom Metazoa; phylum Chordata; class Aves; order Passeriformes; family Petroicidae; genus Petroica; species Petroica traversi. The sequence continues at coordinate 2,873,577 of JAHLSL010000036.1, read as the reverse complement.
CTTAATATTATATTTGCCTCTGCATTAACGCTTCTTCTGTCTTCTTGCTGTTGAGGCAATAGAAATCTCAAGATTTTTCTGCATTGAAAAACATGACATATAAAAGTAGTTTAATCAGGTCCTAGTTATTTTCAGGAAATACTCAAAAAGAATGATTAGAAGCTTAGTGTGGTTTGCCAGGTTATCTAGGTATTTTTATGTTTAAATCATGTTGGTGCATTTCCCTACATTAACAGCCTAATACAAATTAATGAGGCACTCTAAATACCACTCAATGCAATACTCTTCTTTTGCTTAATTGCATATAATCTCAGTTTAGTTCAGTATAATACTAGCTGCAAACAATTAAATACAATGGTAAAACAGTTCATCAAACTTAAGGAAGATCTGTGCCAAGTATTCAGCCCTCTTTCCCCTGAGGTTAGAAGTTTAAGATCAGAATAATACTGAATCATATCCCTACTTGTAGCCCCATTATCTTTTCCTTCCTTAGTTCTTAGACAGAAATTGATGAAGAAGCCTAACCTCTAGATTTTTATCAGGCAGTAAGAACAGATCCATCACTTGGTATAAATCCACGTTGTTTCCCTGAAGTCAATGCAGTTGTATTAATTTACTCGAGTCAAGGTCTGGGCCACTGCTTTTATCTATTCAAAGCTACAAGTACCAGATAACAATCACTCGGGGATTTTTTTTTTTGTTCCAAAACAGAATCAGCACATCAAATGCCTGTTTGATCTTGAACAGATTTTACATGTTTTATTGGCATAATAATTTGATACTATTGAAAACACTGGCTGTATATAACCTCTCAATTTTCCCCCCTCTAATTCACCTGTGCTACAGAAGTGCATAGTATGTAGTTATAGATCTATAAATAATTAAAATCTAAGAGGGTTGTTGGGAGAATTGCCTCAACTGATCATTAGCCATATTTCACCTGTCTAGACATATTTGCATAGCATTTATCCCTTTCTTTAAAAGGGGCCATAGATTATACAAATCACAGGTGCCAAATGAGGATGGAGCAGAAGCTCCTTTCTCAAATCAGGCACAAGTCCTGACAAGAGCCATCAGCCTCAAATAATTTAAGTGCTTTCAGAAACTTCACACGACCTCTTGTCTCATGCCATCCAGAACACATCTCATTTCCACTTGACATAGGCTCCCATCTTTCTCCTCTACCAACAGCACTGATTTCCACAAACATCTCTGGTGATTAGCATGAGGAGGTTTGAAGGAAGGCTTTAGGAAGGCAGTGGTTAGCAAACACCAAGAGGCTGGCAAAATATGTCCACCAGCCTTTACTTTTCAAGGATCCGTCTCCACAGAAGCCATTTTGTACAAGCAGACTTAATGGTGTGAAAATAGTGCCTTTGAAAGTGAGTGCAACCAAGAGTAGCCTGAAAATAAATATACAAAGTACACAGAAAAATCCTTCCACTCTCAATGAGAACAAGTCGTCTTGCCAGTTATTGAAGAATTTAAAACTTTGAATAGAGATTATCTATGGCAACAGCTCAGGGTCTTAATGATCAAGCAAAGTCACTCTTGATATCATCTTCCTCCAGTGCAGAACTCATTCCCATCGCAGCTACCAAAAGAGCTTGCACATCAGCTTACTTGGTTTACACCCTCTCTGCAGCAGATAACTCACTGCTGCTGAAGCCAGCACCATCCTCCCACACCCCACTCCCTGGCAGCACTTTTGGTGGCAACTGACACCTGTGGTGGATGTGGAGTTCAAGGAGGGCATTGACCTCTCCTGTGCTGGAGATTTACCCTCGGACTAAACATCTCACCACAGCCTTAAACACGCACAACTATCCTGCTGAAAGCAGCCTGTTCCTCATTAGCAATTTCACAGAGTCCGAAAATAATGATGTGACAACAAACTCAACAAAATTTGCTCTAGGGCACAACAAGAAATAGACAAGATTTCCATATTTTTGGAGGACAATTTACTGTACTTGAAAGAGATAAATTCTTTCTGTTTACATTAACCGCCTCACTATTTGGTCCAATTATTCTGACTACTTCAGCAATCATGTTATGCTTGTTCAAGAAGAAAGAAATAACAACAGCTTATCTTGTTGAGAGCAAAGAACAAACAGTAAAAAATCAGTGGATGCACTTAAGCACTACAGTTGTTGCTATTGTGCTAAAGAGATGATTCATGTTCTCATAGCAACTAGGGTGAAAGAAAAACGTTCTTCTTCTGAAAAGGATTCTGTTGTAGTGGGTAAAGAACTCTTGAATAATCAAGCCAAATGGAGAGGGGAAAAAACACTTCCCTATAAAACGATGTGCTCTGAACTCAAGGACATGTTGATCTTTATATTATATTGATCACCATACGTATCTCAGTTAATAATCTGCCACTGTGGTCTGGTATGGAATGAAGACAAAAAAGAACAGCATCAAATCTCAGAAATCACTTTAAATAACGTGAACCTTCCAGCCAACAGCTGCGGTAACCGAGTGTTTATCGAGGCTTGCTACAGGAGGAATCTGTATCAGATATTCAAACCCAAATACTCCTCAGTCAAAACCATTCATACAAATGATCAGTACCAGCTCCTTACAAACTGCCCCATGCACTTTGCATTCACATGGCTAACTGGCCACAGACAGCAAGCACCAAATCCTTTCTGGCATTGCTGTCACGCCACGCTCATGTGTCACTTCACTCTCACTGGATGCACATCACAGTCACAGCACATCACAGGGAACTGGCAGGAGTGACAGAGAAGTTCCAGTGGACTGTGGTCACGTTAAGCTGACTTCATGGTTTCAGTGCACTGTGATCTTGTCCTCACCCATTGAGGTTTACACTGTTATCACAGTCAAAACAGATCACAGTTTGCTAGCACATCACTGTCATGTTTTATTCATGCTGAATATGCTCTATTTCCACCCTCCCCCCCCCATCCATTCATGGCACAATGGCTTTCATAAAGCACTTGGGAAGTGGCTGCAGGCATGGAGGGCAGGCTTGTCCTTGACCTGTGTTTTAAAGCTCTCCTTTGCGGCAAGCTTTAGTTTCAAATAATGGCCAGGTTGTGGAATTAGGAATCAATATTCAGAAGCACTGGCAAGACAGAGGGGGTTTAATTTCCTGATATGTGTCAGCATGACAGCAAGTTAGACCTAGCCCAGGTAGCATCAGTTACCAGCACTACCTTCAGGGGCTGCTCTGAGGATGAACTTCCTGAGAAAGGAAAAATGCATTTGCAATCAGCTGCATTTCCCTGGCTTTACTCTCTTTTCCTCTCTCACTGTCTTCCTCTCCCTCACTGTCCTCTTGTTCTGCATTCACTCATTGTCCCTTCTCTACTTAGAGGAGGCTCAGCTGTCCCAATTCCCTCTGCCAGAACAGGAATCCCTGCTGCTGGCAGGGCCAGCTCAGCCCTGCTGGCCAGATCCTCTTTGGATGACAAAAAGCCACAGTCACCAGAGGTAAATGTATTAAGTCTCTAGAACTGAGAGCTGGGCTAAGAATTACTGTAAAAATTCAGAGAATCTCACCCAAGTGAGGCCATACCAGAAATATATGCCTTTTAATCTTACCAAGGTATGATCCATGTTATCCCTGCAAGGGAGTATTCAGCTGGTGGCCAACAGCTGGCTGCAAGATGGGCTGCAGCCTTTAATGTTCATTTCCTCTGCAAATTCGTGTTGCAATTCTGCAGCCAGAGAGAGCTCTGTAAGCGACCTTTAGTTAAATTTCATCCATGTAACACTCAGAGTATCTGCCCTCTTAGTAACTACTATTATGAAACTAGAGCCATATTGGTATATTCTCTTAACAGTTTTTTGCAGCAAGTTTTGATAGCTTTATACAGGGGAGTGAGGTGGTAGCAAAATATCTATCAAGATATCATTACACTCTTTCCTTAAGCTACCCAAAGCTTTTCAGGAACTTTTTGGAATGCCCTATGGTTTCACCATCCTCTCTGTACATCGGCTGGGATTTTGGCAGGGAAGCAGAGCTGGGTATCAAAGAGCACCAGGAGATGCTAGACTGACTCAGACACCATTCCCAGTGGAACAAAGCTGCTGTGACTTCTGCAGAGTGCTGCTGGCAAAGCACAACTGCAAGCTCAGCACTGAGCCCTGGAGCTCGTGTGTGCTACTGAGATCTCCCCTGGATGAGATCCCTGCCCTGGCTGTTCACTGAGCATTTCTGAGACAATGATTTGAGCACGTGCCTCCTTCAGAGTTTTCAAGGGACCCAGAGATATATCTAAACAGACATGCAAATTAAAGCACTGCCTCGTTAAGCAAATAGGTTTGAATTTCATTGAGGCTATTGTATTTTCTTTAATATTTGCAAAATATGTAAATATTTAATTAAAAAATATTCCTCTGCTCCATTTAAGGGTCATGTTACAACAACTAAAATAACTTTCTGTGGACCAGGTATTTGGGCCCATAACAAGATTAATCTTTGCCCTACATTTAGCAGCTTAGTCCCTCTTTTAGTTTCTTTGAGCTAGTTAACCACTCCACCAGTAAACTTCACTCTAAAATTGCACTGAGGTTATATTGGTTGCTGTGTGACCTGTGCAGAGGTGGGAGCATTCCTGACACGAACTTTTCTCCACTCCTGCAAGGTCTGGGAGCTCATACCCATCTGAAGTTCTCAAAGCACTTTTCCCCATACACAAGCATTTCAGAAATAGGCCAAAATGTCTTCTAGCTAATTTTGGTTTCCAGAAAAGTTAAGCTGCATGCATATGGCTCTATTATGATTAAATGATGCAGATCTAAGTACTCTGAGTTTACAAAAAGAAAATGGTTATGAAGTGACTGTTTTCACTAGCTCTCTTTGTGTGCTTAGAACATAATTAACTGGAGGACAGGCTTGCCCTGGCACAAGTCAAAAACTATTTAAACAGAGATATTTCAAATTAAATGTTTGAGAGCCTGCTGTGGGTTTTATGGATTTCAGGAGGGCAGATTCACATGGCAGAGTATGGGAACAACACAAGAAATGCCCATTTCTTGCAGTGCCTCTCCTGCTTGCCCACTCCTGAAGAATTCCAGCAGATGATTCACAAGGCTGAGGGCATTCTGCAATGCAATTTATGGTGTCAGTGTCACTTCTTGACACAAAAGAGAGTCTAAAACTCTATGGTTGGGTCCACAGGAAAACATTCCTCCCCAGTAAGAGCAAGATGGATGGCTGGGCTCATCCAGCCTGGTTGTTTCTCCAAGGGTCAGATGGGTGACCACACATGGATCACTGCTGTGCAGCTCACCTCAGCTCCAGGGGAGTTGTAGTCCTAGATCACCAGGCTGTGGTAAATGCCAACCCCACCAACACCTTCCTGTGACTGCTTGCCTTGATCTTGAGAGGTGATTTACCCTGCAAAAGAGTTTGCTATGGGAAACTAAGGCATTTGGTTGTGGTGTGTCCTGGAGCCCATGACCTATACTTTTTTTCATGTTACTTTGTTTCATTCCTTCTCAGTGTGCTAAGTTATTAATGTTGTGGTAGGGATATGATCCAAGTCAAGGTGAATAAGGGTAACTGCTGCTGAAACAAGTGGTTCCCAGGCCTCCAACATGTTCACACCACTACCTTTGTGCACAGTAAAAAGAAAAGAAAAAATTCCACAGTTAGAGGTCAACCACACCAGTATCCTGACATATCACACTACCCAGCCACATGAACACTAGTGTCTGATCCAAGGGAAGCAGAAATGTGTTTCTGGGGGTACAGATGGGATTTTTCTCCACAAAAGTTGTGGTGTAAAGAAAATTTAAGCTTTGGCTTGTACACAGCAGACCTTCCTAGTAAACCCTACTGGAAGAAGGACTAAATTAGCCTTACTAAGATTAATTTCTCAGAGAATTCACCTCTGTCCCCTCTTTCCTCCAGAACAACCTGAAATCATTGCTGAAATGCCTCTGGCAGAAAGGAGTCACATTTCTGCTTGGCTGCCCCAGATCAGATCTTGAGTGGCATGGATTACATGGAGTCCAGTCAGGAAACCCAGGGATCTTCTGCTTTGGCCAGATATATCCAGACCTGGAGGTCTGCTACAGCTGTGTCGGCAATTCAGCAAGTGGCAGTGCCAGAAATTAAATACAATATCGCTTTTTTTGGCTGCCAAAGTAGCTCTAAGGAACCATTTACACTGAGTACTGCAGAGTCCAAAATGTGGGAGGTATTGCCCAGAATGCAAGTGCAAATGTGACTTTAGAACTGCACATTGGCAACCAGCCTTCCCACTGCAAACAAAAAAAAGGCCAAGACCATTCCCAGGATGAAGCAGGCAGGGTTGACTCCCCACCAATGTCAGCAGAACCTGAAAGAAAACAAATTGCCACACCATGATCCAGGAACAGTTTGGCCATAATGAGATGGGCTGCCCTTCTCAGAGGCAGGGCTGACAAAAATTTACATGAAGTGGGCTTTTGGAAAGCCATCCATCTCTTGTAAATGGGGTACCACTTATACATTAGTTGCTGCAGATATACTTTGGGTTTGAGCCACAGTGAGCCAGGTCTTTGTTTTATCACAAGTTCCTCTTAGGCCAACACAAAACCACCAGGAGCAAAAGAATGACTCACACAAACTGTGATTTAGCTTTCAGTCAGTCTCTTTAGGGATCTATTTGTTTTCCACTCATTTTCTCTTTCCCATGGTTTCCACTTGGATCCTTTCAGTCTTTAAAGATGGCTTGCACAGTGTAAGAAATATAATTCCTACAAAAGTAGGCTGCTTCTTTCTCCAAGCACTGCTCTTTGGACATTAGATTTGTACTATTTCTGATAGCTGTTTCTATTCCTCTGCAAGTCACTCTTGACCAGAAGTAATATTCCAAAATTCTCTCCCATCCAGTGGGATTATCTGGTGGGTACAATACTACTTACCATGGCATCTCAATCCACTTTTATGAAGCAAGAAAATGTCCAGAAGCCTCATGCAGGGGAAATGTATCATTAAAGTTTCTATTGCTGAGAAAACAGCACCGCCTTGCTCTTCCACACATTCAAAAAAAAGTAAGAGGGAAGAACATCAAACCAATTTCCCTTTCTATTTCTGAAAGGATAAAACAGCTTCTACCAGATATACTTGCAGAAGTGGAGGAGTATTTCTCAGCAAAAAAAACCTATCTGGCACCTTGACTGCTGGGCATCCTGAACAGAGTTACCTTGATAAAACTGCTCCTTGGTACTCCCGTTTGCTAAACACACAGAAAGTTCCTTCTGTTCACCTTTGTGTCCCATTCATAAGTGAACTGCCTAAACAACTCTCCCTACCAAGCTGTCTCCCTGACTAATAAGTTCTTTTATTGACAGCTTGCCAGCAACAGCCCAAAAGTCAGCCTGAGAACATAAATACAGCCTCTTGAGCTTGCTTCAGTGTGTTAGAGGACGCTTTCAGTAATGTCGACAAAGCTTTAATGGTGTGAACTCAGAGCTCGAGTACTACTGAGCACTCTAGCGATCAACACCCACAGAACATTCAGAGAGTTTCGTTCCAAAAGTATTTTAGGAACCCTTGAAATCAGAGGCTTTCTCTCTGCTCTGCAAGAGCTCATTTTGGAAAACAATTTAGGCCATTTTTAGATACAGAAATGTTGAGATAACCCCGCTGGTGGTGTCATTCTCCTTTTGCCTTTGTTTCCACAATGTCACACTTTGAAGCTGCCTGCCTTTGCTGTCCAGAGAGGCTGTCTTTCCAAAACAGCTCTGAACCACCACTAACATACAGCAAAAGCAACATTTCCTGTTCCAGCTCAGTCCTGAGCAGCTCAAGAGATGGAACATGTCTCACCAGCCTCGCTGCCTGCTGGGTGTTTTTATCCTTTGACTAAACCTAGAGAAGGCTGGAGGCTGCCCCAGCTCGTGGGGTGAAACGTGATCCCACACAGCTCAGGGAGCACTCGGACAGCTTCCCTTTGACCTCTCCATGCTTGTGAACACAGCTCATAAAAACCCCTGGGTCACAGCAAGGAGTCCTGAACTTCTTTACCTCATACTTTTCTATCATATAGAGCAATAAACTGTTTTGGAAAATTAGTGTCTTGTGTCCCATTCTTGCTTTAAAGCGTCTGTTGTCTCCTTTTCCATTGGCTTTGAGCGCATGTGCTGCAGCACAGAGCCAGCACAGAGCCCCTGCTCACTCCCTGCCCCAGCTCACACAAACTTCGGGCTTTAGGGCTTGTCTACAGACAAAAGTTTTGCTGGTTTAACAGTTTTTAAACTATCTAAAGCGGTGCAAATGCCTACATGGAGGAAAGACCACTGGTTTGCGACCATCCTATACACAAATTAGACAATTACGGGTTGATGCAGCTATTATGGTAACTTCCTGATTTAAACTAATTTGATGTAAGCTGGTTATAAACCAATTTAAGTGTGTCAAATCAGAGACATACACTGGTTCAGCTAAATGGATTTTGCAGCTGAACTGATGCTACTATTGTGCATGGACAAGCCCCCAGGCTTGCACAGCCTGTTTCTCCATTGCTTCTGTCTGCTTTCATTTACACCAGGACTGTAAATGTTCCCAGCTCCTGGCAGTACAGCTGAATGCCCACGCAGAACAAGTGGAATGTTAGTACAAACCCAGAATTTTCTCGCTTCCCTGTTCCCAAAGAAGAAAAACATTACTATTTTATCACGCAGTGTATAACTCTCACTGACGAGCTTCCTGCAGACAGCAAGCAGGAATAAGAACCGTCACAGCAACGAAAACACAGTCTCATGTTCCAGTGGCAAAGGATTCTCATTGCAGCCACAAAGCCCAGCATACATCTGGACTAATTCTAAGGAAATGGAGGCGTCACCCTCAGGTGAAGGCAGTGAAAATAGCAGTAAAGACCCACATGATAAGGCCATGCCTTTTCTGTCCATTGAGACCCAATCCAATATATGAAAATCAGACAAGTTTGAAGTGACCACAAAAGCTTGTCCTTAAAAGTATTTCACTCCCTGTAAAAACATGGGGAAACCCCAGCATTTTTACTGTAATTGAACGGTGCTCTGAATTGCATTCTTAGTTTTTCCATAAAAAAAAAAAACCAAAGCCATTTTCATCAGAACATTCTAAGAATTTCCTCATCAAAGTTCTGCATGGCTGAAAAGGCATTTTTCATCCAAAACCAAACATTTTGCAAAAATATTTCAACCAGCTTGAACAGTAATGCAATTTTAGAGTGCACAGATATAGGTCCAACATAATGATATATTAGAACGTTGAGCTATCACTGGTCTGTGATACTACAATCTCTTAAAAGCTTGTAGCATTTTAATAAGAAGTGAGGCCCAATTCAAAGCAAAGAGAAAATCCTTAAGCTCAGAGTAGACATATATAAACTGACAAGCTGACTATATTATCTAAACTGCTGGTTTATAGCTGTATTATGCACTCAATCTGAAAAAAAAATAGAACATAAAAAAATGTATAAAGATAAGGTACTAGTGAGGGGTGGAGTTGTGTTTTTTTCATTAGATACATTCTTTGATTCCCCTGCCTAAAATGCTGCAGTCAGCAGTAGCTTAATTCTAAGTTATAATTAGGGTTATGCATTAAACCAGGACTCTTGAGCATGTCTAACCTAAAGAAGTTCAATGCATAAATGAAAAACAGACCTGTGGCTGGCTGACTTGGCACCAACCAGGATACCAATATATAGTAACAGAATAAATTTAAAATGAAAATTAAATGTGGTCATTACAGCTTAAATTGATGTTATATTTGCCAAATGTTTATGAAAGGAAAATTTAAAGATAAGCATGATTTTGGAGGAGGCAGTGTGACCTGATACACAGCAGCTTGCTGGGATTTGGGGTGCATTTTAAGATAATTTAATACCAATTTTTCAGAGTACAAAAATGAAATAAATATTTTTTCTTCTTCTTTTTTTTTTTTCTTTTTAAAGATTATTTTCCCCCAAACTGCACATGGCATTTAAATGCACAACTGCATGGTACATTTTAGCTAATGAAAGACTATTTTTAACTCTCAGAAATTTTGTTGCTTAACAGTGCTGGTTATTAACACCAGCAAATTGGAGAGAGAAACAAAATTCAGATCTGCAGGAGACTCAAAAGCCTTAGAAAATTAAGATGCATTGATTGGTAGGATATTACTCTCTATTATATATTGTATTTCTGGCATAAAAGGGGTAGAAACTTGTATCTTTGAGGACAGTTTACTTCAAAAACTGAACAAGACAGTGAACTGCAGGGAGGAACTTTTCCCATTTTCTGCACTTCAGCAAATACTTCACTTGCTATGAAACACATTATTTTTGGATGCTTCTAAGCCCTTTCTAAGGTTGTTTAGCACCAGTTTGCACTTCACAAGTGTGCAGCTTAATCTCATGCAAATCAAGTATTAAATGTGTAATTGCCATGCTCATAAAACCGGAATCACGGAAGGGCAGGACTGGATAGCAGCAGTGGCTGAGCAGAACTCGCACGTGAATTACAACTTGGAGATGCACTTTTACATTTTACTGCTCTCTGGATGTTGGGGGAAATGGCCACAACCTCGATCTTCTCTGCTGCCAGAAAAGGCTGCAAATGGATCATTCCACAGGAAATTTGCCAGCTCTAGGAGCCGCGGTGAGCATGAGTCCCTCCACTGACCTCGACGCTGCAACGCCCATCACGGTGAGCACCATGAGTTCAAAGCTCTGGGGAGAAGTGTGAGCTTCTGTGTTTCTGTGCAAATTAGGCGCCAACCAACAGTGGAAGTGCTTGTTTAGAAAAGGTGGAGGCTTCTGTTTTGTTTGTTTCTTTCCTTTGTGATTATGTTTGCTCAGTGGAGAACCAAGGTGCTGAGCTCTCCAGCAGCAGCTCAGCCATTTGGATATGGCTCATTCAAACCTTGTGTTTAACCATGTGCTTAATTTTAAGCAAAAGAAGTCCCTTTGAAGTCATACCATAACAAGACATGCACCTAATGTTAAAACATATATTTAAGTGTTTTACTGAATTGGAGCCAGCATGCCTTGTTTGCAGGATCCAGCCTTCAATATGTAGGTTTAGATCTTAATTTGCAGACCTGATCTTAAGGAATAGGATTGCGCAAAACTGAAAAAACTTGCTTTGTTATCACATCTATTGCCCTTCTGAGTCCCATGGGTCTCAGATAGGCCCTGTGGACATGCCTTTACACACGGCTGCTGCAACCACACTGAAAAGTTGGCCAAACTTCAAAGAACAGAAACTTCATTTTATGTGTGTCTGTTCTAAATGTGTGTATATAAATATATATATATACACACATATGTGTGTACATATACATGTCATGTCTCTCTGTGTGCATATGTATCAGCCCAAGAGGCAATGAATCGGAGTTAAACAATTGTTTTTGTAAGGTGTATTGATTACATCAGTGATGTTTCCTAAATAATTAAAGGTTTGCTTTGATGTCTGATTGTAGGCTTGGCTTTATGACAGCTAATGTGAGTATCTTTAACTGGTTCCATCCTACACTTGCCTATTATACAGCCTCACACGGGGTCATTGCCGTTCATCTGACAAGAAAATGAGTGAATTCAGGAAGCAAAACCAGCATGAAACTGTTCCACCTGGGAGAGGGGCGGGATTCCCTCTCCTGCCAGTTTTACATCTCTGAGTTGAATCACAGTGAGGTCAAAGCATCACCAGAGCTGGGCCAGGGAAGTTACCTGAGCAGGCAGGTGGGAGCGAGGGAGGTGCCAGACCTCCTGCAGCCCTGGCTGCTGCTCAAGTGTCAAACTGCTCCCTGGCACAGCTGCATGGACAGCTCACCCCTCTGCAGCAAAAACTTCCTCTGCTGAAACCCATAGCCAAACTGAAGAATAAAAACCAAATACAAAGGATTCTCATGTAAAATAACTCCTTCCCTTAACACCATCCCTTTTTCAGCTACAATTGCTGTTTAAGAAGACAGAAGAGGTTAATCATCCACCGAAGTGACTGCAGGCAGCCCAACAAATAAGCAGAGATCAACCCAGAGGCCCTCAGCTCATGTAAATCAGCATCATTTCATCAAGCTTGGAGCTTACACCATCATGCACTCACTCAGGATCTGAAACCCAAACCTGTAAATGAAAATGATGCTAATTGCAGTTCACCACCGAGCAACACTACCTTAATTTTAAGGAAATGAAGGAAACTGGCTTGCTCCGTGACAGTCGATATCATATTGCCATACAACTAACTTAAAGTTGTATAAGTTAGATTATAACTTTTGAAGAAGCAATTATGATTTTATTGCACCCACTCTGCTGATGATTAATGCAGAGAGCCTAGGGGAAAATGCATCCTATCATTTGCTAACATGCACTATAATTATGCATACCTCTCCAGGTACTGTAATTTAGGACTTAAAGAGCAACATTCTGAACGAGGACTGCTGCACTTGTAAAACATTACAGATGTGTTATCATATAAATGAGGTAGCTTTGACATGATAGTGTTCTAATAAATCCTCAGCTAAGATTTGGAGACAAGATATGTCAAAAGCAAAATCCAAACTCTCTCTTAATCTTCTACATAAACTGTTTATTTTTTCTGAGCCCTACAATAATACATGTGTCAAGAAGGCTTTGATGGTTTCTAGATTAAAGTACAGTTGGGTTGGATTTTTTTCCCCTTTACAGGTCATCTTGAGAATGCTCATTTTAGTTAAATTAACTCAGCTATTTGCAGGTTTCAAATGTGAAGCAAAATAAAACAGTTTTCACCAAATTGGGAACTTGTGAGATGAACTTCATAAATAACAAACTTATTTCACTCCATTTCAGTGAAAGTTTTTAAATAGCTAATGCTGAAGGATCTTCTGTCAGCTGGAGAGTTTCATTTCAATCCATATGCAATAAATTCAGATTTAAAAAAAAAAAGAAAAAACCACCGCACTTTGTATTCAGGGAGATGAATTTATTATTTGCCTCAACTTATGTTCATTCTATTTATTTTTTATTTATATCACAATACTGACCTGATGTATCAACCAAGACTAAGATCCCATTCTGCTTCACAAGATACTGGGGAAGAAGTTTCCATCTCCCTGCAGAGCTTAATTTACAGTCAAAGAAGAGAAGTCTGGGACAGGGAATAGCAGAAAAGCAGTAACATGCCATGGCCAATCACAGGTAAAAGGCTGGGAATAAACCTGAATTTTTCAGTGCAACCTGAATTCAATCATAAGTGTTCTTGATGCTGCCCGGTTATACATGCCTCATTATTAGCAAAAACATTGCTTTTCCTTTTAAAATACACTGCACAGAACAGATCACACACAGACACACTCACAAGACTGTTCTGGGCTGCTCCTGGAATGAAATAGCAAGGACCATCCAGGCTTTTAGTGGGGAATTTCTAAAAGCTGTCTTGGTAAGTATTAGGGAAGGAAGGAAAAAAATACCCAAATAAACAGGAAAGGCAGGATTTAACATAATAAAGCGTGAACAGCAGTTGGATGTTATACCAGCATCTGCTCTAATTATGCTCTGTGAGTGGTTCAACTGCATTTTGTGGTTGACTGTGCTGAAAGCCTCCCCTAAGTTGAGCTGGTAGAATTCTAGATTTATTGCTATTCAAAATCAACGGCTAAAATCAACATATATGTGTAGTTATTCATTCCAACTTGCATTGTCAGCCATAATTTTTCATCAATTTCAAATTTTTAGCCAAAACAACAACATAAATTTAAAAGCTTTTTAACAATGTGACCACAGGGAAAAAAAATCCAAGAGATCTATTTTATCTGATATACTACAAACACCCTGGTTCCCAAAAGGAGATTATTTTCAGGTCTATTACACTGAAGCTATTTTTTAAACTTTGAATGAAAAAACTCGTATTTTTTTGGTCCATGACTGTTACCCAACTTCATGTGTCCAATTCTGATTTTTCAGCCTGCATACAAAAATTCATTTTATTCTCCTACTTTACTGAAAAGAACAAGCTCAAGTGGGAAAGGTTTTATTATTTTTATTTCAGTTTTCTGAAAACATTCTGCTAATTCATTGCTATCTGTCTAATTTTGCTTGATGTGACAAAAATGGAAGACTCTTTCTGTTAGAATCATAATTCTTACAATTGCTCTAGTTGCTGGTAAAAGCTGAGGTGCTTGTAAAAAAATTTGGCTTGTCTCCCGTCATCAACTTTTTAAAGAAAATTGAGTATGTTCCATTTCACTAAATATTCATATATATTTCAGGTACAGATAGTTCTCACAATACCTAATAGCATGCTTTGAAAATTATTGCTGCTCATTTTTCCAGAAATGCAGGAATCTCTTGCTTCATGATCTCCTACTTCTCAGGGAGAAACCAAACCCAGACTCAGTTTTCTTACAGTCACATTAAAAAAAAAAGCATTAACATTTTGTAGGACTCTTTTAAATATCCAGTTTTGCAAAAACTGATACCCTATTTTACATTTATAAAAAAGCCACCCCAAAACTGTTTTACTAAAAAACTTCCTAGGAGATCTTGGTAATCCTGATAATTTCAATATTTCTCTCCAACACTCTAAAGAATGTAAATGATTCCTTCCAACTTGCTGTCACTTGGAAGATACCAGTCATTTTCCTTTAATAAAGAATAATTTGTGAATGTGTCATTAGAAATAACGAACAAAAACCAAAGAGGAGGCGATTTCACCCTGCAGAAAGTGATAGAAGAGAAAAAAATTACACTTTTGCTCAGGTCAGCCTCTAAGATTAATGCAAAGCCACTGACAGAGACTGAAACAACAGGAACATCAACGGTCAAGGGCACATCTGAACTGGGTCCTCAGCAGCCAACACCACACTATCAGTCCATCAAGTGAAACAGAGTCCTCAGCACAACTGAATCCTTCCAGAACAACACTGACCAAAAAGACCTGAACTGAGGTTTGTCTGTAGCAGGAGCTGGCCTCAGATACCCTCTGCACTTTCTGCAGGAAGCCCCTCCAGTTGCAGACCATCATCAACACAGAAAAACTAGATGGCCAAATACTTCGTAAGCTAGCTCTTTTTTGATTATTGCTTGGAACAAATACGCAAATTGCAGAATTTCAAGTAGAAGTAAATGTTCTCATACTGCAGAGCACACACTAAAATATGTGCACGCGCCATCACAAGATTTGCCTCTTTACAAATATGGCTGAACTTGTTTCCATAATGGTTCTTGTTTGTTCTTTTCCCTCTTCACATTTAGTTGATGTAAATTGTAGGTTTTGTGTGCTCTGAAATGATGTTCACATCATCAGCATTTCAGCACTATTTTATCTGTATATAAAGATCCAGCATCCTCACCCCTAACACTCTTCTTCACATTTTTTACCTCAGATTCTTTATACTTCATGCGATACTCTTGCAGCGACTTCCTCCTCTGACTCATCCCCACAAACTAGCGCAGCAATTTCATGTGCCACTCAAGCAGGTTCTGCACGTCTGGTGTTGCATCACTCCCTATTGGATGATTTAACAGCACAGCACTGCAAGGTAGCCAAGATCATCACAACAAGGTTTTGAAAGAAAAGGACAAGTGCGCGAACTTGCTTGCACTCACCGTTTTTATAACTTTTCAAACCAAAGCAATTTATCCACCAATGTTTATGAATTTTAATGGAGCTCAGCTCTGGCTACACTGAATGAAGGAAATAATGTCCTTGCTTTGTGAGTTAAAGAATAAACTAAATTTTGTGTGCTACGGTGGCTCCCAGGGATGCCAACCCTCTGGGTAGACTTAAACTGGCCTGAACAACCTGCTGAGGATCAGTGAAGTGCAAAGTTGACCTAGCCACAATTATGTTGAGTGCTTCTTGGATATAATTCAACATAAGCTCTATCTCTTCTCAGTGCATGGTTCATACCCTCAAGGGTGCTCCAATGATTGACACAGACATCTGTCAGTATTTACTGCCTGAATGCCTGACAGGAAAAGTCAATACTCACAATCATGAAATCACAGAGAAGTGACAAAGTGAGCAGAACTACTTCTTATGCAAGGTGAGATTTCACACCTCTGTTAATGCTTCAGAACCATTTGCAGGGATTTTTCATTTCGTCATGAAGACATCAGTTTGATAAGAGGTGTGAAATATACAATTTTACACTGCTGTTGGTGACAAAGCAACTTTGTGTCTATCTTGCTCGAAATTGGCCTTTGGAAGTTTCCAATAAAGAGACGAATGAAAAATTGGGAAGTATTCATTAATGGTACCCCAGTGGAATTTCAGTTTTTTCTTCTTCTTCTCCCGCCTTCTACAAATGCATCAGCTAATTCAAACACAGTACTCACATTAGACCTACACATGGTGTGCTGGGCAATTTGAAACAGTTTAAGCTTCAGATGGAGGTTCACAAATGTGTCACTGCTGACTTGTTCTATTTGCCCTATAACTGCAATCCAAAAGTTTCAAATTTAATGTCTCCTTCCACAGGGAAAGAGGCAAAGCTGCAGGATGACAATTTTTCCCTCAGTAGAAATAAGTAATATCCACCTATAGATGCATTTAGCCAAGATGGAGTTTGCTGATGGCAAAGGGAGGACTGGAATTTTAAACCAAAGGTTTGCCTTTGCTGAAGGGAAGCAAATTTTGTGCCAAATTTGTGTTGGATGGTACTTGCAGAAAACCTCACATGTTATTTTTTGGGCGTGAAGTCACAGGTTAAACATTCATCTTTCCACACTGTGCACAAAAGAAAAGCTCCAGTCTTATAAGTTTACAGTCTTCTAAGTCCAGTACCAAGACTGCTCTACACAACACAAAGCATAAAATGCTTCACCCAAGTTTACCCAGGGAAAAACCTGCCTCACAAATAGGGGTAAAGACAGACATGTCACAAGATGCTCTGTGAACATTTCAGGAGGGAAAATGGATGAAACCCCCAGAGGTCCAAACACCAATGAAGGTGTGTGGGGGCAGTTGCATCCCTTAGTTTATGTCAGAGAAGAAAATCTGAGCAGGCAGCACAAGCAAAGTTTGTGAGCACAGAGTGCACACACTGTTGTGAGTTATAAATATCAAAATAAGAGAAGGGCAACCACCACTTTGAGTAGCCAGCACACTCACACATCTCTGGGTAGAGGCGTAGTAAAAGAACAAAAGCATTATTGTCTTTTTTAACTTTATCTTTAAAAAGAAACCCAATACGACTAAGGAAATATCCCACCAGATAATCAAAAGGTTACTTGACAATAACTTAAATTCTCATTCTGGCATAGAAGTCATTCCCAGTCCTCCAGGAATCTGCCGTATTGCTCTTTGGAGAGTTCTCAGAGTCCCAGCACACCAATGGAAGGTGGTTAAGTTACACAAAAATCTCTGCCGTGTTGCTTAGGAGCCAATCTTTGGAGTCTATAATGAAAATCAACATCTGTGCATTCCAGAGACTTTGAACTTCAGGTGTTTCACACTTCCTGCTACTCAATTTATGGAAAATGCAAATGAAAGTAAAGCAGAAAAATGTTCTTTAACAACAGGAGGGGTTTGTTGTGTTTGAAATTGCATTGTTCTGAGGGAGAGGATTAATTTAGCCACTACCCGGGATACCAAAGGTTATGCTTAGAGTAGAGACAAAACAGAACCTGAGCATATTTTGATAAGGTTACATCATCAGGACAGCAACAATAAAACCAGCCTGTCATTTCTGTGCAGACCAGTTTTCAAGCAGGAGGTGTCTTGTACTCCCCCTTAATAATGAATCAGGCTGAATGACATTTGAAATGGCAATAATTTCCCCAGGAGATGCAGCTGCAATCTTAGTATTTTCTGTTCTTGCTCTCAATCTGATTTCTCTTATCCACAGTATGAGGCAGCTGAGTATAATGCAGGAAACATTATCAGCAACAATGCTACAATTAATGATGAAAGAAAATGAATATTTGTCTACAGAAGAATAGATTTCAGAATACCTAGGGAAACTACTGTACTTTGAAAAAGAAGCCATTTTATGTTTACTGAAATGCACTCATATTTCTGTGGTTACACTCTGCCTAGTTAACCATACCAAGGTAATAAGTGCATAGGCAGTTTTTACTGTCCTGTATTAAAGCTGTTTACTGAATGCTAAATAGTTGAGGTCTATTCAGAAAACATTCTATTTTGGCTGTAATCCATCTACATGTTTCCACACCTCACTTCTTCCATTATTAAGTCCAAGAACTAGAAAGGTCATGACCATTTCTCTCTGGTTCAGAGCTGCAACTGCAGAGGACATCCCAACATGGAAATGAGTCTTAGAGCAGCAATACAGAAACCACGGAAATAGAAGTTTGTACCCTGTTATTGGGGGATGTGGAGGTGGACAGACATGGTGGTTTCCCATCTTTTCTATCTCAGGGTGCCTTCTTTTCCAGTTTTGAAATGCCAGAAAGTCTAACAAGTGTCCTATTCAGCTCTCTGGTGAGATGGGACAAAGAAACAGATGCTGTCAGAACATCCAAGCCTGCAATCGAGGCCCAAACTGAAAGGTGCTATTAACAGAGAGAAATAAGCAACTAGACTTCAAACAGCTCTGGACACAATAAGGCTTTAGAATAATCTAATGCCCCTTGACCATCTGCATATCATCAATCAGGTCATCCAAGAAAAAGATCTATAAATAACCTATGTGACCAACTTTGAAAAGGCTTTTGATACAACCCTTCCTGAGTGCCAATGGCCACATTCAGACCACCTTACTCATGAGTACAAGTGTTACTTGTCCCTACAGAGCAGTTGGTTGGTCAGAAGTCTTTCATGCTCACATTCGATTGCATCCTCTGAACAACACAAACAAAAACTACAGTGAGGCAGCTGCAATCCCCCATCAGCACCAGCAAAAGAGCCCAGGTTCGCCCCAGAAGATCCATATTTCTGTCCAGAGTGACGTAACCTGCTCCACATGGCTCATTTACAGTATAGCCATTTAGTTTCTATGTCCTTAATTTGCTGTATCAGGACTTATCATTTAAATGATCCCAGATTAAAAAAAGGCCCAAATGTTTCAGAGAGCAGCCCCTCAAAGTCTGGAGCCCAGTTCTGAAGTGCTAAGCCAAAATAACGACAGTGCTCAGTTTGGGTTTAGTGAGTTCTGGCAATGATCCCTGTCATTCAAAGCAAAAGTTCAGTCTGAGTTCTCAAAGCCAGCATCTCCTGTGCCTAATATGAGCACTGGGGAGCCAAATCTCTCTGTGGTCATGTGGTCATGTGGTCATGTGGTCATAGTCCCCAAACCTACAGACTTGCTGGAGCTGTGGGTCCAGTGCTGACAGTCTGACAATTGCCCAAGACCCTGGAGTACAAGAACATGAGAAAAATCTCCTCTGACATTCCTAAGGAGGTCTTTAATAATGTAGCCCTCAGGTTAAATAAATATCTTTCATCAACAGGGCATAGTTATTTATTATTCATTTACCTCTATGCAAGAAATACAGGTCACCCACTCAACCAAGCACTGTCACATTCATTTTTAACTCAACTGGAGATAAGTCTTTTTTTATTGGAAATGATCATAATCCCATTGGCTTCAACAGAGTTTCATGAGCTGAAGTCATCAGCTAATCCATATCATAGTTACTAACTGATGATCCTTCTCAAGCAATTAAAGCTGTGTCCCTCAGATGACATATGGTTTTCTACGAAGAATTCTAAGTTGACATGAGAGATCAGTGATTCCTCAAAGTGTTATGTGAAGATAATGAAAATCTGGGAATATATTTGTTATAATTAATTATTTTGGCTTAAATGCTTTTAGTAAAGCCTAAATACATTTTTCAGTCATAATCAACACCCTAATTTTCAATTGGTTTCAATAGATTTATTCTGGTCCACTTGGGTGCTCCACCTATGGATCTGCTCCACAAAGTCAGCTCTACTTTAGTGGATGGGCTGATATAGTTTTCTTTTTTGTTTTCTGTAGGTTTCTTTTTTATCTTCATGAGCTATAATAATAATGAAACTACTTAATGCTTGTATTGTTTTCCAAAGACTACTTTTTGCTGAAGTAAGTGTGGAGACAGATTTTTTTAATGAAATAATAGTGTTTACTACTAAAAATATTTAATCATAATTACATAAAGAAACATACATAAGAGCTAAGTAATAAAATAAAATGAGTTGGAGAACGCAAGGGGGGAAAAAGACAGAAAGGATTAAGTAGAGTCATATAAGGAATAGATTCTATTTAATGAAAATTTCCACAGTGTTCAACATTTTTATTATGGTTAATAGCACTGTGCTTCATTTTTGTCTGCAGTAATTGTGTATCCTTAATGAATGGGCACTCTTATTTCCCCATTGAGCACTGACAGAAATTAATAAACCTAATTCTGTAGGTTTAAGTTTAATTCTAGTGAAATATATAAAGCAGTTACATTTTCACTTAGCTACTAACTGGAATAGAAATGGGTTTAAGCTTTTCAGCAGCTTAATAGGGAACAAATTGGGTTTTCTTTTCTTTTATTTTTTTTTTTTCTCCTTCAGTACTTGGGTCTATTTTTGTTGCTGTGTGCAAGAAAGGACATGTCATGGCTGGTGAGGCTGAACTCAGCCTACAGTGAGAGTTGTTAATTTATTTTTTTTTTTTTCAGTATGATTACTAGACTTAGCCCTTTGTGTCAGCCTTGCTGTTAATGATTGGTAAAAACTATCTCCTCAGTTTACACTTTGATAGAAATCACAAGCAATAGGAGACTTCAGACTGCCATCTAGAAGGCCCAGCTCTCACAGCACTCCTGAGTTCAAGCTTTCAGGTTCACTCCTTGCCTGGTCATGAAAGGTAGCAAATACAGAAATAATCTGGAGCCAGGAAAGAACTGGGTCATATTGGATGTAATGATAAAAGCCATCTTTCCTGCAAAAGGAAAGATGCTGCCTTTTACCAAATTTTGAAAGAAATAGAGGAGTCCGTTCTTGAATGTTCTGCATTGGGTGGACATAGACACAACACACGAACCAAACCCCACACATCTTCCCAGCACAGCATCCCAGCCGTGAGCAGGGCACAAGGGACACTTTCCCCTGTCTCTGGACACAGTGCTCAGGCCCCAGGATGTACAACCTCCACTGATCTCCACCACAGGTCCTTCCTG
Organism: Petroica traversi; assembly: GCA_025920805.1. Classification (NCBI taxonomy): domain Eukaryota; kingdom Metazoa; phylum Chordata; class Aves; order Passeriformes; family Petroicidae; genus Petroica; species Petroica traversi. The sequence goes on along the minus strand of JAHLSL010000036.1, from coordinate 2,852,551 downwards.
GCAGAGGGTTGGTTTTCACAGCTCAGCACCGAGGGTGGCTTGCAGGAAGGTGAAAAATCTCAAAAGCACAATCTGGAATTCGAGGCAGAATTTGACCGTGAGACTCTGAGGTGCAGCCTTATGCTGCTGCCGAGACCCGGGCAGGGAAACAAACTTGGGCCTTGTTTCTTTTTTGGATTAGCAGTTTTTAAGAGAAACTCCAGGTGCTGAAGGGAACCATTTCGAGAGGCACCGCTGAGTGCCTGAAGGACTTGGCATGTTCACTTTTGAAAGAACCAATATTGTGACCACAGGTGGGCAATAGTGAGACAATCACTTTCTAAAATACATCATTTTAAAAACAAGAATAGAAACATCAGTCTGGCACCATGACAAAAGTGTTCTTTGGGGAATAATTATATGGATTCTTCGCATCCTACAGTTTCATTTTAGAGTGGGCCAAATCCCCAGCTGGTTTAGATCAGCAGCTGATTTATTCCAGCTAAAATCCTGGCCTGGTATTTCATTTCTGTTATTACCTTATCTTTTACAGTCCCCACTGTCCTAATTTATCATCTGTGTTAGAAATCGCAGGAGCACAGTAAGGGGTAACCACAAACAAAGCAACAAAGACAGGGAAAACCTAAGATTAGAGCAAAGCCACGTCACGGGCTCTTCTGTGCCCCCATCTGTCCATTTTGCTTGATCATGGGACTGAAATAGAATTGAATCATATGTAAAGATGTGGAGGCAGAGGAGGTGCTGAGACAACTGCCAGAGGCAGGAATCAGGCAGGAGAAGGGTTTTGAAGTCATTACATGAGGAGATGTAGGAGGGCAAGAGGAGAGAAGATGAAGCTGGTGGTGGAGGAGGCTGGACTGGTCAAAGGGGGCAGAAGGAGGTCAGGAACTGCTGCAGGGATCAGCACTTTGCAGGATGCTGGAGGACAATGGCTCAGGGAGGAGAGGGCCAAAGGGCTTCAGGCTTCAGTGTTGGGCAAGAAGGGTTGATGGGAGGTGTGGGCAGGGTCAGCCTGGGAACAGGGCATGTCCTCTGTTCCTGCTCTTATTTTGGGTTTGACAAGAGGGACCAGCCCAACTAGGAACCCAGAACAAGGCCCCATAACCCAGGGTGAGCAAGGAAAACCACTGAAAAAAATAGAGTAACTTATAGGAACTTTCTCCTTCCCTTGAGACTACAGCACATGGAGCTGGAATGGACTGAATTCAGGAGGAGTTGTTCCAGTGAGAAATGAAGTAATATCCTATTGCACATCTTCCCAAAAGCAGGCTTTTCCCATGCACCCCCTTCCCAGGAAAGGGCAGCTGCAAATCCTGCCCTGATCTGGCTCTGCCAGTTTCTCTCTGCTCTGGAAGCCTCCAAGGTTTGGGAGTTAAATATTTTGAGAGAGATTAGTGTTGAAAAGAAACAAACATTTACCAAGCAGCAACAGGTAACACCCTGCAAGGCAGCAGACTTGTTTCTTAAAGCCATGTGCCTGGTGCCTCCTCCTCCTCATACAGCCCCCATCCCACAGCACAGGGCTGTGCTGCTCATGGGAATGAGAGGAATAAGGTAGGGAATTCAGGACTCTTAAGGCTCCCTGGCACCACCCTGGGGTGAAATAATGTGGTTTGAACACTGACTGGTCAAAACGCTGGGCCCAGGAAGGGCCTGTGGTAGATCCAAATGGCCACCAGCATTGTAGTAAGGGCTGAAGGGAAATGTCAGGTTTTAGCCACAGACTCCACTTCAAGGATGTGCTTCTCAGTCTGGAGGAAAGTGTCCTAACCATGAAAAAGCTGAGTAGCAAGAATTGGTAACAACTTTCTCATGAAAACTATGTAGAAAACAATTTACTCTTCCCAAAGAGTACCTGACTAGTGGCTGCTGTCTGGGGGAAAACATTTTAGGTTTTAGGCATGATTTTTTTCAGATGTTTTCGCACCATGATGATTTAATTATTTTTCCCTGATCAGCTAAATAGCTATTTGGTTGATGACAGATAGCTAACAGCTTCACTATAATAATCCATGTATGAAAGTTGAGGTTATATCCTTCACTTAGTCAAAGAAATGCATTTTTCTGCCTTGGTCGCATTACTGCTCCCATTAGTAGCAGACTAATAAAAATGCCCTGCTGCACCAGCCACTCTGTTAAAGTAACAGAGTTGGATTTCTACCCAATTTTTCTATGGAAGACTAGCAGTACTGTTTACCTACTTTACAGAGGTCCTAGAGGACATGCAAATGTTTAATTTGGAGAGCCCATGCAAACAAATTTTTAATATAAAATGGAGTTTCATACTTGAGTTTTTTATTTTACTTAAGTGTCCTATGTTTCCTGCTCGTCTTTAAAAACCATAAACTTAGTGTGCCACTTTCTATTTAGAGGGCTGAAGGAACAGCACAGGTGCAATGGAGACTGGATCTACCAGCTGAAATTCAAGTTTGTGCACTGTGATTGATTGGCCATCACTGACAGGACCTGACAAAGAAAACACAGGATCCGGTTCCAGAGTTGCACCTCCTAAAGATCTGTGCAATTATATGAAATTAATATCTCTTCATTTCTTTGGACCAAACTGCAGTTTCCCCAAGGCTGTATTTCAATCCATGTCCTACACATTTCCCAGGCAATGGAATATTGACATGCAAATCTGACAGGCGTACTCCTCAGTGTGCCACATTTACAATCTGCCCCTGCATGTTGCAGGTCAAATTCCACCACCTAATATAAAATTTTAGCCCTTGTGATTACACCAACACCCCCAGGAGATGCAGCTCTCCTGCAGTCACAAAGCTCTCTCAAGAATGAACTACCTGCTCCAGATACAGCAGGGGAAATAGTGGATCACCGCCTTTCCTCCTGAATTTTAAAATCAACTTTAATCACACTAAAACTCTCAGGCATGGGTGTCAGCAGACCTGTGAGGCTGTAGAGCATCATGTTCCTGAACCAACTACCCACAGCATTGGTGATCCAAGTGAAATGGAGGGTCCTGAGTATGACCAGAAGCAATGTCTGACCCCAAACATATAAAATGTACAGAGAATTACAGAGACATCCAGAAAGGTAGAAAGAGGAGGAGGAGGAGGCAGGGAAGGGGGAAAAAAAAGGGAGGGGAATTCACTACAGAGAGAAAAGAATTCACTACAGAGAATTAGTCCATTAGGATAATGTGTGTGCATTACAGGAAACCTTATTTGTTCTCACATCTCTGCCACTGAAGGAACTGCTCATTCTCCACTGCAGTATCATCTCATTTGACCAAGGCAGCAACAGCAAACTCAGAGTTCAGCCTGAGCCTCAGCCAGGACTCTTTACACAGAATTACAATTAAGGAACACAGCTCTGAGAGCAGAAGGATGAACATGGGCTATGCTGGTTGAGCACTGAAAGGTGAAGGAAGTGTTTCACCCATCTTCCTCCCCCATATAGGCTACAAACCACAAGCCACAAGCACCACTGGATCCAGACTTTGGAATCCCAGATGATTATGTTTATTCTGGATTTTGGATCTTTTGTTTTAATTTTTTTTGGTTTTGTTCATTAAATGTAAATAGAAATTGATGTTTAACTCCCAAAGCACTTGAGGACATGTCATGAAGACTATAGTCTGCTACCCTTCCCAGAACATATTTCAAGGAGGGAACAAAATAATCAATGAGGCAGCATGACATGAGACAGTCTGGAGGCCCCACATTTGGTTTAGTGTTCATGACAGCAATAATTAGCCAGGATTAATCATCATAATGGTTTTTAAAATTTAACTTGAGAGTGGAAAGCAGTTAGCTCAGGAATTTTGCCACTAGAATTTTAGGGTGATTGCTCTAAAAGCCACAAGTCTTTTATTAATCTTCAATGGTTTAAATAAAATAAGCTGGTGGGACACACTGATGGTACATAAGAGATCAGTATCACTACAACCCATATATATTGTTACCATAGCATTTTCCATGGAAGTCACACACTCCCATGGAGATTAAACCTTTCCTTCACCCATACTGGCAAACTCTTCAAAACAGAGCCTTGACAAATATCTCCATGGCTGTACTAATCCTGATTAAGAGAGATTTTGAAATTTCTCATAACTGAAAACCTGAGAATCAAAGACATGCATGTACCTAAAAAGAAAACCAAATCTGATGACTCCAGCCATATATATAGGTCTTTACTCTGCACCATGAGAGTCAGTGGGAGCCTTGCTTGTCATCAATGAGCGCAGGATGAAAAAGCTAATAAATAAGACTGAAAGTGATAAAGGCAATGCTCAATTTTACTGAAATCAAAATTGCTCAAAAGCTTAAAACATCAAACAGAAAACTAAAGATGAATATGGAAACAAACATCTTGTATAGCAAAATGCACACAGCTTCATCCTGATCCCCACACAGTTCAGAAAAAGAAATTTAAGCCATATTTCACAAGAGTGAAATATTCCTAGAAAGAACATCGTGCTCATCTCTCAGGTAGTCACCACAGCAGCAGGACATATCCTCTTCTCAATTCTAATGTCTGAGAGATTTGTGCTGCCAGGTAGCTGCCGCTCTAAAGCTGCTCTCATGGGTTCTGGAGGATTTGTAAGCCACTGAAACACATGGCCAGGCAGCACCAGTGACTCATTTAAGAGGCTTTAGTGATAAAGGCAAGGCTGGCCAGCTGCACATTATAAGAGGTACATGATGAGATGGGCACTCCAGTCAATGATATGGGAGATCCTTTCATTTGTACAGCTCAGGGAATGTCTGGGACAGAGGATACTGTAAGGAGCAGAATTTGCAGGATGTGGATCACTGACATCTATGGGACCAGACCAGACCTGCCCAACTGCTTAAGTCTCCTGGTCCAAGTGGTGGCTTCACATTTAACAAACATTCCCAGTAGACTTTTTCTCCTTGAACATCTTCAGCTGCTGCATGAATGCAGAAGTTGTTGCTCTTAACTGAACAGCAGAGCATGTCCTGGAACCATCACAAGAGGCTGTGAATACAAATCTCTCATGGGATCAGTGGCAGCTGGTGCCAGGGCACTCCCTTCCTTCAGCACAAAACAAGTGGTCCCACTTCTATTCACCACAGTCTCACTTAATTCTCTGCCACCAGCTCTGCATTTTATTAAAGCAGGAGAAACATCCAAGCCTTCTCTGTCTAAGGACTACAATGCATAAGAAGGAAAGTTGAGGGTTTTAATTTAAACTTACTTAAAACAACGGTCTTTCAGGTGTAAAAACAGCTGTTTGTTCTAACACTGAAAGTCACTTACATTAGATTAAACAAATAGTCAAGATCAACTATTACTTGGCACTTCAAGCCTGAGCAAGTAAACTCTTATTTAAATGAATCACTGGGTCCTTTTAATCAGTTAAGTGGCTTAGCCAGGAATGCCTGCAGTTCCTTTCGGTTTCAGGAGCTTCCCTACCTGCACTCATCACTACTAAAATAATCCCTCTGCTCCACCCAGCTATTAGGCCCTAATTCATCAAAATCCCTGAACCAGAAAGCAAATTTTAGTGGGTGAGAAGCCCCTTGGAAACTGAGGGATGACTCATGATCCTAAAACTGGGCTGCTGCCTTTGTATTCTTGGTCATTGATAGGCAATTTTAATGAAGCAGATGAAAGTTACACAGAATAATAGTCAATAAATGATTGCCAGTCTAGTGCACTGGCACTTGCCTTATAAAAAGCACCATGGACTTATTAATTCACTGGCTGTTACTTTTTCATACCATGGGATAAACTGAAGCAGAGGTGTAAGGAGTAATTTCAGCTTCTGTTATTAAACTGTCTGGAAGAGGAAATGTCCCAGAGGAGGGCACTTTGTTCCCCACACACATTTCTATAAACACACACCTTATGTGGAATGTGTTCAAAGCCTCCCTGCCTCTGCTCACAAACGGGATGCTCACACAAGTGGGAGGATGAGGCCTCTTCCTAATTCAGGTCATGTCATTTGTACGTCCCTCAAACTTGTAAAGGTCTTTACTCCATCTGGGAGAAGCTGAGGAGAAATGGACAAAAAGGAGCCCCAGAGTGAAAGTCACCATGTAAGGGATGAAACAAAAGAAATGTGAACACGCCAGGAATAGCAAGGAATGGCAGGAAACAGCAAGAGGATCTACCCTTCTCTCCTTCTAGCTGGAGTTTCATGAAGGCTTTTATTTTGTTCCTCATCCTGAGCCCTGAAAGAGCAAAGAAACTAATATTTCCTAAAGCATAGTACTACTGAAAATATAACTTACAGATTTTTGACAGATGTGAATTACAATATTACAATACACAAGTGAGAGCTTTTTAGGGGGATAGAAGGTCATAAGGACCTTTAAGATACTTGAGTTTTAAAAACAGCTAAAATTTCCCTTCTTCAGCCCTTAGCTAAGGTTTCTACTACCACCCTCCTGAGTGATGACAGAGGATTCAGGGTGCACAAACGTGTTCACAGGGGGAAGAATCTCTGCAGGAGCACGGCCACTGATATCTCACACAACAGAAAAGGTTCTAGAAATAGATTTTTTTGGAACCACTCTACATTCAATGAAAAAAAAAAAAAGCAGAAAGGAGGAAAAGTACAACAGAATGAAATAAGATTTCTGTCAAATAATTCTAACAAAGGTCCAAGAGATATTTTTGATTTCCTGCATGGCCTCAGTCAGGACATTTCCTTCACTCCTTTTGCCACCATTAAAACCAAGGGAAATGCATAACACAAGTGCAAAGGATTCTTTAGTTATTAGCACTGGTTAGGGCTGAAATTTCACCTTTTCAGGAAGAAGTGAGCTGTGGAAAAACTTAAAAAGAGGGTTATATTTTAAGCATATTTAAAAAAAAATAAAAAGACAGGAGGGCTATCTATTCAGTGGGAATCCAACAAGAAAACAATTGTCTTACAAGGGCAATTGAAAATCAAAGTGAATGAGTATTTATAGCAACTGAACTGTTTAAAACAACAAACTGAAACTGCAGCACCAACTACTTCACAAAGTCATATTCTTGAAGAAGGGGGAAAAAAAAGATCAAAGATCTGCAGGCAGCCAGCTCTGCATACAAGTGGCTTTATCAGCTCTTGGCTGTGTTAAAGGGAGTCAGGCATCCTGAAAGAGAAAGCATTTAATGAGGTGATGAACAACACTTTCTTGGCCTTAATTATAAGGATAGGACTAAGCAACAATAATTGCAGGATAAATTATTGTCAAGAGATATTTCCAAACAACAACAAAAAACCCATGTCATTATCAAACAATTATTTTAAGTCTCATTTACATATAAAAAAGAATAAATGGAATAGTCCTCTTTTTCTTTCCCATTTGTGGGGGTGGTGGAAATTTTCAGGGTGGTGCATGGGAATTAGAGGCACTACACCCAATATTGCTAATGACAGATTAATTCTCTGCAGATCACTCTGGGAATTGTGCATTTGTATCCAAGAGCAGAATTCAACACAAGAAAAGCTCAAATCTCTGTGATGTGCCCCCAAAGAATCCCATGTATTTAATAATAGGAACAGAAGACCAACTTCCTCACAAAGCAGCTCTCGAACTGAACGGCAGAAAAGTTCCATTTAGGACAGAGAGAATTAAGCTTGAGGTGCAGTAAAGCAGATGTGCACATAAGCTGCTCAGGCCTTATCAGATGAGCCTTTTAAAAGCTCAGATAAAAGAAATGAGGTGTACCCAGCAGCCTTGAGCCAAACAGGGCTGCAGGAGCCAGCAAGGGTATGTCATCCCAACAGAGACATGAGATCATGGCAGGCGCCCTGGGGCTTTTATCTCAACACCACTTTGTGCCTACAGCTCCCAAGCAGGGGAAGACCAGGAGTTTTTTGGCACCAGGAGTTTTTTGGCACCAGGAGTGGTGCAGAGCCAGGTCTTCTGCTTTCCCACATTAGCAAAAGGAGCAAAGTACCAGGCAGATTTTCAAAATGGTTCCTGCTCAGCTTTTAACACGAACAGCCCCATTTTCAAAGAAACTCAGAAAAATACTGGCTGGCATTGGTTTGTGAATTCTGGGGATCTTTAAATCCAGCTGATTAAATTTGCCATTACCAGCTAGTCATTCTGGGGGGCTAAACCAAAGTTCTGATCAAAAGACAGAGTTTTTCAGAAGGGGGGGTAGTTCATCTCACAGAAAATACACACAGAAAATTTAAAATTCTTTTAATTATTCCTCAAAACCTAGTTCTACCAAATAACTGGTTGCTTTGAATAATAGTAATCTTTGTCTCGGGTATACATACTTGAGACATTAAATATACTCAGTGGTTGTGAATAGAACACCTACAAGGAAACCAAATAAAGTAAGATTGTGATATGTGAATGTCTTTCCTGTATGCAGATGTTTTGGCAAGAAACTTTCCCACAAACAATGATCATTAATTATGCTTTGAACAGGTTGACATTACCATCATTTGAACATACACAATAAGAAATCTCATTTCTTTCACAAAAAAGTATTACATAAAGCTGGATACCACCAACGCTTTTGTTCTGGTTTAATCCAGACAATCGGGGCAGTGATAATTATTAATGTTCAAGGAAACCTTATTTTCTTCTTATTTTGAACCTCTGATAAATTTGACAAACTAATTAAAACATCTAACACATTTGGAAATGGGAATTCATCAATATTTTTCTACCATAAAATTCTGAACAAAAGCATAATTTTGCAAAAGCATAATTTTGGCAACATAGTCTCTATTTTGTGCCTCTTTTATCAGGTACTAGAGATCCAAAACCTGATTTTATAACTGAACACATTTATCCATTTCATCCATTTCACAACATGCAAAATCCATGCCATAAATAAAATGAGTGATTTCCCACTTGTATTTCAGCGATATTTTGAAGTCTGCAGACTACTCTAGAGGAATCTACACAGAAATATGTCAAGAGTGGTATTCAGTAAGCTAGCATTTGCTGCAGTGAAGTCTATCAGATCTACAAGAAAGGCTCTGTTAATTTAAAGCTCTTCTCAGCCACATGGTCCCAGCTCACAACTTACATAAATGGGTGTATAAGGTGCAAACAATTGAGGAAAAAGGCCTGAGATTCTATAAATGCTTGCAGAGCTACAAGGTAATAAAACACAGTCAGTTTAATCAAAAGTTAATAATATCTAAGATCCTGGCCAAATCAGTGGGATATGATTCTATCTAGAGTGGAACTCTAGATACTAATTATCTATGACTGTGATGATTCTAGTGACAAGGACAGGATAAATATGTATTTCTTTCTACTACTTTGCTTGCTGATATGAGATGGCACGCTAGCAGCTCCATATCTGCCTTTTTTGTGCTTATTGTAAATTAAAGCCTTGGCTCGCAAAATACAGAGAAAAGCACAGTTCTTATTTCAAAAGCTCCCTCTAGCTTTTCCTAACTGTTCATCACCAGAGTTTTCCTGATGATCTGCTAGAAAAAGCAGCTTAGAGTCAAAGGTGGTCTCATCAGTCTTAGAGAAACACAAGCACATATTGTATAACCAATTTCAAGTAGGTTTTTAATTTGTAAAAGCCACACAGTTAAGATGACGTTAAAAACCCTCCCCCTTCTTTTGATTCAAGATCAAAGAGATTTTTAGAAAAGTGACATAACCCTTAGATGTCCCAGAAAACCACATTTGCCACAATTAGCCAGCTTCAGCCCCAAGCCTCAGACACAGAGAGGAGCTGGAACAGCACGTTCGGAGCAGCAAGGGTTTATTGCAGCTGTGGGCACGTTTGGAATAAACAAGCACAGGTCAAGTTCCCCACGGCTTCGTTCCAGCCTGAGACAACCAGGGCAGACGGTCAAAGGGAGCTGGGAAGGAGTGACTGGGATTGCAGCACCAGGTCCCAAGGCAGTGGAGACCATCACAGCTCCACTGAACTCGCTGTGGCCCCATTGATTCGGAGCAGCGAGCGCCGGATCCATCAATTCCAGACACGGTGGAGGCCACTGACACTGCACAGGTGACTGCTCAGATGCTTCTCTTCATCCAGGGACAAACTAAACAGTCTGGTGGCTGCCCTGAGGTCTGAGACAGCAGAAGTAAATACAAGAAAATGACTGAGATTCTATAGAAAGAGGAGCTAAGGCGATGGGAAGTTCAAAGTTGGGCTTTACCTACAAGCAACCCCAGAGTACTCTCAGAAATTCTGCATATATTGTCCTCTGATAACTTGATCTGAGACAGCTGAACAAGGCATCTGGGTTCAGGATGCCCAAGGGCTACTCAGTCTTTGCCATAAAACTGTTACAGGACAAAGAGACAGCAGCAGAGGTATTCCAGAAAGGTGATATGAGAAACTCATAAAAAAAGACAGCACAGAAGTAATGCAAACAGATGAGGATGGTAAGTAACATTCTGAGAACATGCATAACATTTATGACAGAAAGGTCATGCTTTAAAATTACCTTCATTAAAATAGGAAAAAAAACAAAAACAAAACTGTTTGCAGAGGATTATCCATCACAGCTGCATTTAAATCACAAAGGATGGCTTTAGCTGCAATGGCAGCACAGCAGCAGAGCAGAAGAGGACACTGACAGTGGGCAAGTGTCCAGTGCATTTCTAACACTGCCCGTAGCTGCTGGGGCAGATCAGCACCACCAGAGTCCCCTCCCTGCTCTCAGGTACCAGGGGAATCTCAGTTTGTTCAGCACCCAGGAAAAGCACACACAGGAGCAGGTATCAGAGATCAGCCCTAACACTACCAGTCCAAACTGGGTAGGAGCCTCACTCCTACTGATAATTCTCTTTTATCTTCAGCAACAGAGGTTTTAGAGCCAAAGTCCAGTTCTAGTGTTGTGGGTGTATGAATAGGAGAGATTATGGCCACTCACATGACCTTCTGTAGTGCCCTCTGTTCCTGCAGCACATACATTCCTCACTAGAGATATCAGATCAAATACAGACATATCAGTTCAGCAGGTGCTACTGCCCACTCAAGCACCACCCAGGGAGTGGACTAGAAATACAGATTTAACCTTTAAATTAAATGGGAATGAAGGGGAATTTCAGTCGTTTTGCAGATTATCACCAGAGGAGCTATGGTCCACATCTTGTGAAATGCTGATATTGATGAGTAGCAAATAATGCACAATCTTCTATATTCTTTTTATATATTTTAACTTCCTCCTATCTTTATTCACTTTCAGAGAGATCTAAGATTTCACAGCATTAAAGCACTCTGAGTGCTGTAGGAAGGGATAAAAAGACACATTATGAGTTTAAAAACTGAGAATTTCATGGGAGAGTTAAAATTGTCACTAAGGGCACGCCAGAAAGAATTACTGATTTTTCAGACTGCTTCTACATCAAAGGATTAAATAAGAAAACCAAAGTCTTTTATAAACTCAAGCAAACGTACAGACAATGTCAAAGCTATTTGGTCACAAATTGGAGCCATCATTTTCACTTTGAAGGCCTGCACAAGAAGCTATTCTGCACTGGAACTGCCACAGAAATTGAAAGGAGAAAATGAATGGGACAGGGGAAATATGGACTTACAGTTCTGAAAGAGTGTAAAGTGCTATGTAGAAGCAATATTTATATGAGACACCAGAATGCTAAAGACTTTCCTATTGCCCATCACTGACTGTGATATATAGGCTGTGGTTGTCACATGTACAGAAGGACAAACCTGAATTGGATTGTCCTCTGTGGAATGAAACTGTTTGTCCCCACAGGGAATTACAGCTCCTCCTCACTGTCACTGGAGTGATACCAATTCCCCTTTGTTCAGTGTCATGCATCACCCAACAGAGCTGGTAAGACAGACAAACTATGAAAACATTAAGACCCTATTCTGCAAATCAAATTGGCCAGTGGGCCGACAACCAAAGCAGAGCAGAAAGCCTCAGTTTGTCTTGACTTTGTAAATTGCCCTAATTGGAGACTTGTATAAAGTCCAGCCCAAATTCTGCGGGCTGATTTGGAAAGAATGCTTTGAATCTCCTAACTGGGACAGATTCAGATCTTCAGCTTCTTCAAGATGACCTGCACCAGCAACCTCCACCCATATCTCTGTTTTCACTCTTTTCACAGCCTATTGCAGAGTTTTGCTCCAGTATGTTACACTTAATAACTTAATAACTCCTAATCATGACAACAGCAAAAGCTCTGACAGAAGAGAGGAGATGGAAGAGGAAACTCTTTCTCTGAGCTCAACAGAAATGATAAACATCAGCCACCAGGAGTGCCATGGAAAGGGCCATTGGCAGGTGTAAGCAGCCCTGCATCTGTGCCACCTGACTCCAGAACTCAGCATCAAAGCCATCTGCACACACACAAATATCCAGCAAATTCCTTCCGGGCTAGAGAAAGCAGTGGGTCTATTTAACTGATTATATTCCTTAGAAGTCTCCCAGCATTGGTCTTTTAATATATTCTTCTCTAAAAATGCTTCTTGCATGTGTATATTTCCATTTTCCTTGAGATTTCAAAAGAGTTGGCATTGTTAACTTTGAATATTGCTAGTTAATTGTTGGTGGGAAAAGACAAATTATGAGCAGGGGAACTGTTCTGGGAGGATTTAGTGTATTTGAATAATTCAGACCCCTACCGTTAACGTGACAGGATTGTTTTTCTCCTGCAGTAGCCTGCTGCTACAAGAATTAAAACTGTTGTGGCAGGCTACAGCTTGGGCTAGGCCTTAGTAATGAGCTTTATCAGTCAATAAATGATTTTATGCAGCAAATTAAACTGTAAATTTGGTTTAGGTGGTAAATATTTAGAGAATAAAGATATCCAGCTAATGAGGAGGACTTGGTGGGGGAAAAATGTAATGCAAATGTCAATCCTTTAAATCTTTGGTAGGCTAAAGCTCTGCAGAAAGTTTAGTGCCACTGCCTTCTTTTATTTTCTTATCGTTTTAAAATTTTTTTTATTTTTTTTAAACAAGCGAACACTATCTCAACTGTATTTACAGATGCTGGAGAAGGAGGCAAAAACTTTTGTGGGGTTTTGTGGAGCCACAATTCAATGCTCTCACTTTAGTCTTGGATTAAAGCATTAAAATGGCCTCATGTTGAAATCAAGACAGGCAGGGTAGGCTGCTCCTGGCTCTACCTGCAGCTTACACAAAAAGATGTGTTTGGCCCTCAGGTTGTGGCAAAAGGGAGCAGCAACAGCAGCAATCAGCACAGGTGTAAAACATTCCCCTTTCCAACAAGGTGACCCCTGGGCTCCCAAGCTCCTGTCTCCCTCCAAGCTCACCCAAATCCTGCCCTGCTCCATGGGCCACCCTCGAGGGCACGGGCACAGGAAGGGATTCTGAGAGCATCAATCAATCAACAGGAGGAACATGGGTTAAAAAGGCACATCTGGATTAAAGTGGATGAAAGTGCATGAACAAATCGTTCAAAGGCCAGGTGATTAGCAATATGCTGTTTCAAGAGCAGGCAGGGAAACACTCTACCAAAAAGCTGATATCCAAGATGTGTCCTTGACTTCCAGCTATATTCCAAGGATTATTCTTTCTCCAGGGAAGTTTTGGAAAAGTTATTAATCTTGGCAAGGGCATTCATTTCCAAGATGAAAATTTTGCATGTAATTTTTTTTAACTCTGTCCAAAAAATCAGCTTTCAGAGAAAAAAAAAGTATGGGAAAAAATGTCAGTCAGCTCCATAAAGAATTGCTGGAACTCATCCTAAAGCTAGGAGTGTTAACCTTGCTGTCCTTTATCACTTTCTAACAGTAGCTGCAATTTTTTTTGTGATTTCTGCTGGATCCTTTATTCTATACTTTCTGACAAGAAAAATATATGCAGCCCCTGACAGGACCCATGAAACCATGGCTTTATTTATGCCTTCCAGGTGACACTGCCAGATGGTAAAATCTCAGGCAAAGAAAGCCAGAAGTGCCTGTACACTGTGTAGGGCTAACAAAGAACCTACTCCAGGACAGAGAAACCATCTCTTTTCCTGAGAATCACAAGAGAACTAAGAATTGATTCCAGAAACTCCACTTTGAGGTGGTTCCAGGCTCAGACACAGCACACTGACAGCACACAGAGAAACCTCCAACTTCCACAGAGCCCCCAGTTCCTCCTCTGGGGGAGCTGCTTGCTGATGCTCAGGTCAAGGTCAGCCTTGACATTTTAAAAAGCAGTTGATAAGGTATAAAGCAAAGTCTGCACAAGGCTTTACAGCAAAATTTGAAAAGGACACAGTTATATATTGAAAGGAAATTGAGCCACAGAATCCCCCAGTAAAACTCGGTCGGACCCACACATTGTACACTCCAAGCAATATGCTATTAAGTGTAATAAATGCAAACAGCACCCTGGAGATCTGTTTGGAAGATCAGAATATATATTGGGGATATAGTATGGAAGGCTGTTTTTAACATGAAATCCATTCGATTGCAAGCTGTTGATGTAACTGTTTCTTGAAAGACCCAATATATTAATGCAGTTTATTTACATGGCTGAGAACAAAACTTCATGTATCACCTTCTCTGTGTCTTTCTTTGATTAGATTGCCTCACTTTAATTACTAAATTCTGTTAAAGGACTTTCCACACAGATGTAATTTCATGCAGGTGTTACCTGGTGTAATGAAACCAGATGTTTCCAAATGCTCCCTCATTTGAGATGTGTGTGCTGCAATAGCCTGATTTGTATATCCATCAGTTCAAACTGGAAAAAAATGTGTCTGGGAGTGTTAACTGAGATCAGACTGTGAGGACAGAATGGGTAGAGCCACCTGTTGTCTCTTTTTCCATATAAAAGTCTTCCACTCGTACATAATTTACTTTCAAATATTTCCCCCTATTGTTCCTATTTCTATTAATCCTGCAGGTTCTTTTGCAAAGCATACAGGAGCTCAGTGTACAGAGACACAGATGTACACGTGGAAAAGGCATGTCTGTTCCTCAGTGAAAACAACTTTTTCACTGAATTTTATCATCATGTACTTCATACAATCTTTGAAGCTTTCCAGCTAATTTCTACAGTGGACCAGAAACTTCTTGGCTGGTTATGGAAGGAAACAAAATATGTTTATTGAGGTATATCAGCAGCAGTTTAAAACAACAAAAAACCCCAAGCCTCATTTTATTGTAAAAAAATCAAAACTTTCATTTTTGTAACATCATTACTGGCCAAATGATAACCAAAGGCTTAAAGTGGCAAAAAGAAAGGCCAATGTGCAGAAGCACAGAGAGTAGAATGAAGCATATATCACACCTAAGATGAGAGCAATTCTGGAGGAATTTCTGTAACACCCAAATTTTTAATCAGTTTTCTGACAAGCCCAGTTCACCAAATACATCATGGTCAGAGAAATTATTACACATCAGCCAGAACTGTCAGACACTGGGGAAAAAGCCTCACCATCACACAGAGGTAAAACCAGGGGAAGTGGTACAGAAAGCCTTTACCAGTTCCAAACAGCCACAAAAGGGTTGTGATGGAAAATTCAGATTTCGACCCAAAAGGAGCAAACCCAGCCCCAGTGACTCCAACTGGCCATTCCAACACGAGCTTGAGCCAGAACCCCTTCCCATTGCTCCCCATTGTTCTGTCAAGCCCTGATGCTGCACAGATGATGCCAGCCCAACCCACGACTCAAGCTCTGAACAATGAAGAGCAAAGGGCCTATGGGCACCAGCAGAAAGTTCAAAAAGAAAAAAAGCAGTGGCACAAAAGCCTACCCAGACAGACAGCTGTGACTGAGACACTCTTTTTTGGGTTAGTTCTTTTAATATTAAAAACAAACAAAATCGAAAATATTCAGAAATTACGCTGCTCTCCCCTCCTCTTCCATCTCTATTTTCCACTAAGTTTTAATTCCTGTGCAAAGTACCCATCACTTGGTGGGCACATGGATGACACAAGGCTGCACAAGCAAACACGTGCACGCACACACAAAGCCATTTTATATCTGTAGGCTCCACATCTCTGTCTTTACAACTGCCTTTCTGAACAAATTCATTTTTTATTTTGTGTTGTTTTCAGGGTTTTTTTTGGGGAGGGAGGAAAGGGGAGATATAGGCTAGTCAACTAAACTACTGTCTGCCCTCATTATTTCAATTCAGGGACTGACAGTACAAGACTTAATATTACAATAAAGCAAAACTGGTGTCAGCAAAAAAAAAGTTTCGATGACACACTGATATGGAACACTATGATACACTAGTAAAAACTATGTGAAAACCAGAAACACATAAGACTGCAATTTAATCTTTTTATTTGAAATATAAATATTGTTACTATCAAGCTTGACAGTATAGAAAATGTGTGCCCTGCAGCCTTCTGACAAAACAAAATTTATATTTAAAACTTCCTGAAATAATGCCTTTCATATGTGGAGTTTTGTCACATTGCAGCGGCTCTGAGCCTACCTTATGGTCCTGCACCTTTAATTATTTTATGCCTAGAAGACACATTTTAAATAGAAGAGGCGGGTTACAAGAGTTTTGACAGCTGTGGATGATTAAAATACTGACAACATGCACTATATAAAATTCCCTGAGGTTTTAGCTGGGTACTCACGCGAAAGTTAGCTATTGGATTCCCTCCCCCCCCTGCCAAATCCCACCAGCATGAAACGTTCCTATCACTGGCCTGTTACCCCTTCTCTCTTTAGGCAATGTAAACCCCCCTCCATTTTTTAGTTGGTGGGGGGGGTTTTTTATTTAATATCTCAAGGCCACATACTTGAAAATTGGTCAACAAATTTGATTTAGTAATCTGTTCCCGTTTAACAAATATGCAGCCAGGTTTCACGACCAGCTGTTCTGTATCATTGCATGAACGGAGGGAAGGGAAACCATTTAAAACATATGAATGGTTTTAGGTTTTATTTTCATCAAACCCCCTTACAGGAGTGTTATAACTTGGTGCTAATTTTCTGGCCTCTTGACCTACATGTTTGGGTTGTACAAAATATTATATTATGAGGGAATAAGAGCGCTCCACAGCTCAGAAAAAAACTAAAGTGCATTCTTAGCCTTAGCTCTGGCAGCTGCCTCCTGACTTCATACACTTGAGTTATAAGTTTTGGATAAACTGGGATCCTACTCCTCAAGTTCTTTGAATTAAAAGCTGCATATGAAATAATATTAATTACACTGACCTTGAGATGTGGCTACAGCTATGTCAGTCTGTCCCTCTCTTCTGGTTAAGGGGTCAAAGAAATTTTAGAAGTGAATCACCTTCAATAAATATATGAGTAATTGCAGAGTCAGACTATCTGGATGTGGGCATAAATTACTGGCTATTTTTATTACCTTTATTCATTTTAAGTTGTTTAGATTCTGATTGTTTAGACACTTCTAAATGCAAGAAAAGACAACAAAGAAAATCTTATCACTGGAAGAGCAGACTTATCATTTGGACATTCCTTTTAGCCCCAGAAGACAATTTGGGATTTGGGATAAACCAGTTTCCACTCTGATGGTGGGAAAGCACCTCCCCCTTCAGTCCCATGAAGTCCCTCTCTAACAGAGGTGAAGTTTAAGGATAGATGGGAAGGGGAAAAAAAGAATAAATTATCCAGAGATATTGCAAGTCAACATCAATGCTGGTGTCATGGAAAATGCAGAAAGACACCCCGAAAATCCACACCACGTATGGAAACGGGCTGCAAAAAAAGGACAAGGTTCTTCTCCTTACAATGCAGTCAGTGCAAGTTACTGAAGCAGAAGCAAAATTGCAGAAATGAGAGCCAAAAAAGTTAAAGTATTTGATCAAAGAGGTGCTATACATAGGATATTGTTGAGTATTTTATGGCTACTGCTGTTTCCTCAGCAGACACTGCCCAACACAGAGGTGCAAGCATTGGTCTGTAAAAACCACTGGACCACTGGAGCAGTTCAACCACAAAACTCAGCTCTTTCTGGCCTCCCAGTCCATTCCATCTATCATTACTGGTTGAATCATCACTTTCCAACTGGTTTTGGGTTTTCACAAGCACAGCTCCTCACACACACATTGATCTGTTCAGGGTCTGCCTCTCATCTCTCTTCGCACAAGTAGTTACAGCTTAGTATTTTTGTATCCAATTATGAAGAAAGATGAGAATGAAATGGGAAATAAAAAACTGACAGGTAGAATTACAGAACAAAATGATATTGTATGCTTGCTTGATGCTAATTGGTTTTCTTAACTGTTTCAAGTCTGTAGCTCAGCACAAAGTAACCCAGCAATAGTGGTCTGCCAGCCATTTTTGACACATTTTTAGTCAATTTAATCAACTTTGTGGCAGCCCTAATACATTTTGGCTGCTGAGTATCTCAACAGACACACCCCAGAAGACCTCTGTGGCAGAGAAAATAGGGGATGAAAGAGCAACCAAAAGCTTTTTTGAAAGACAAAATGAGAAGTTTTGGGTTTAGCTAGGTTTCCTTTTATTTCTTTGCTTACAAAAGTGACAATATTTAACTGTTTAATAAACATGCTAAAGGTTCAGCACTCCTGAGCACCACCATACTAGTAATTTATATTTCCTTTCATGTGTTTCTGTACATTGTTATTGACAGAAACTTTTAAAGCCAGCTCAGCTGTGACTCCAGACAGGTCACTGCCAAGGAGCAAGTGGAAATGAGAACAGCCAGGTGACAGCACACCAAAGAGATATCCTACAACTGAGCAGTTCCTCAGTACACGTTGTCTGGGTATGTTTGTCAGAATGAAGATTCACTGAGAGTGGCCAAAAGTTTTAAAAATATTCAGGAACCCAAAGTTATGATCTTAATGTCATTCTGCTGCTCATTTCAGTACTAGAAGTTACAGAAGGTAAGGAGGTGGGGGAAGAAAGAGAATAAACTTAGAAATTACCTTAGACAGAAAGCCAGATTTTCAGTTTAGGCTTCAGAAGCAAGCTGGGTAATAATCTTAATATCAGCATTTTCTCTGGAGGATGATATTATGAAATAATAGACATAAGCCAAATAATAGCTATCAAGTTCTTCGGAACTTTGTGAAACTCATCTCATTCACATTGGAAAGCACTCTCAGATCCAAAGAGCCAAGTGCTGTTGAAAAGCAAGGTACAGTTAAAATTGAGCACTTTGGGTTTAATTTATGTTTCCAGATGCAGCTTTTGGGATGCTGTACATTTGCTGTATATATGCTTTTACATATTTCTATGAAAAATGGTCCTCAGAAGATGATGAATTGCATGCCTTACCAGAAAATATATGACAGGTTCTAAAAATGGTACATTTTTAAATTGGTATAGATATTTATACTTGCTCTGATCCTCTGAGATGTATATTGAAATTTGTAATATAAACAGCAAAGGGCATTCCAAGACAAGCAAATTAAAATGAATTCTGCATCATTCTCTCCTGTCCTATTATTGTAAGTTCTCAGGAGGCCTACAAAAATTTGTATGTGAACTAAAAATGTATGTAAATCTAGTAGAAGTTACTTTAGAAAACCCTAATCTTTTATTAGATCACAGTGTAACTGATGTTTAAAATAAGGAGTTAGGGCTATTATCACAATATATAAACAGAGTCTGTGATAGACTATCACTAGCATGCTGTGTCTTTATAACATTTTACATTGTGCTTTCCTACATATATTAAAATGTATATATCATCATCAATTCAGGATGAAAGAACTTTGTTTTTTTAGAAACTAATATCATCCCTATCTCTAAGAAAGAGCTATTTATCACCATCTGATAAAACCACTGCTCATTCTCAGTCTCTTGGCAGTAGCTTTTACTCTTTTCTCCTGGGCTGCTGTTCTCAGGTAATAACCTGGGCCTGGGCAGGACCGGACCTCCCCAACCTTGGAATTGTTGGTAGTGCCAGACCCCCATGAACATCTGTCTGCCCTGTTCTGGAAATGCTCTGATGAAGTCTGCATCATTACCCCATTCCCCTTGTGGTTAGAAAGTTTTCCTCCCAGTCATCCTAATGCATCTTGGCTGAAAATTAAATTGGTTTCTTTTGAATTCCCTCAAGTGGAGAGAGAACAATAAGCACCAGCCTTTCTCATATTGGAAAGGCTATAATGATGATTTCTCTGTAGGTTTATCAGTTCCCACAACTTTTCCTCATAGATCATGTTCTATAAATTTCAGATTTTCCTGTCACCCTCCATTCAGTTTAATATACTTTCTTGATACGTAAAATATTTTTTACATATGCAGTGCCCATATGTGGCCAGTGTAGTTCTTTTGCTGTGCACACTCTACTGTATCTTTTTTTTTTTTTTCCACAAGGACATTATGTGTGACAAAAGCAAAAGCTGAAATCAGGATAATTCAGCAATATCATATCCCTTTCCCCAGGCTAGTTATTCTTTCAGAGAAAGAAATCAGATAGATTTGCTGAGAACAAATCACTTCAATCTTACATTATCTTTTACAACCCTCTTATCATCTGAATAGTTAGAAAGATTTTTTTTTTTTAAGACTTGTTCTGGTGTATTTTCAGGCACAGCGATTGTGCTGACTGGTTTATGAATTCCAGAACCCTTGTTTTAAAAAAGTACATAGAACACAAATTTTTCTCAGGATTCTGGCTTCCCTCATCCTCTAAACTGTCAGAATATAATTCAGGATTTGCTGAAGAGAAATCCATTCTGCTATTTCACTCCTAGTACATTAACAGACTCATTCTAAGAACTTCCTGGAGAGCTAAACAGCTAAAAATTCAAACTGAATCTACAGAAGCCATCCAGCTTCCCACTCCAAACAAATCTATAGGTGAAGGTTCCCACCACAGGTCAGGCAGTACCCGCACACTTGGTGAGACCTGTCTTTGCTTCCTGGGTCTGCACATTCAAGAATGAGCAAATTCATTTGTCAGAAAAATAAGTATAGGGGGTAAAGATACTCCTAAAGATGCCAGAGTGTGCAGCTTCAAGGGACTGGAGAGAGCAGCGATACCTTCCAGCAGCTGGTGGCTATTAGGTCGGTTTCCCTACAAAGTGGTATCTCACCAATGCAGTGAGGAATACATCACCAAATCCTGGCTTATTTGAAAGAAAAAAAAGGAACAATTCAAAGCTGAGGAATACCAGCAGAGTCCAGATCTCCAAAAGCTTTCACTTTGGCGTTTTATGCTCATTACTGTAGCATTTCAAGATTTTTTTCTTCTATCCAACATGTCTCTTCCACCAGTTTCCCAGCCTGGTTGCTCCTCGAGTGCAGCATATCATTCACACTGTTGACTATTTGTCACACACATTTGACTACTGTAAATACACATCACTTCCAAATAAACTCATAACCACTCAAAAACTGGTATGTAGGACAGCTCTTCAGAGCCCTTAAAGCTGTAAACACACTGATACAAGCAACAATTTACAAGCTGTGGATCATTCCTGAGGTGGAGTGCAGAGACTGCCAGAAAAAAAAAAAGAAAATGCAAATGTCACTTTCTGAGTTGCAAGGGAATTACCCTTCTGTGTTCTCTTCCCACAGTATCACCCTGGCAGTCCCTCACAGGTACCACAGCAAGGTGACACCTCAGTCAGCACGGCTGTCACTCCTTCTGTGTCCCAAGAACAGGAGAGGGAAGTGAGAACCAGAGCCAGAGACCTGGTCCCAGCCTTGCCACCGTTTCCCCACCGTGTTTCTAGCACTGGGCTGGGAACGTTACTGCAGTTATAAAGTTCCACATGTGAGTGAGGTGGCTGCAGGGTGGGTTTCAGGTTTGTGCTTAGCTGGAGGGAAACTTCAGTACTGGAAGGCAGGCAAATTGAAACCTTTAGCAAAAATGCCATTAATTTTAAAAAAGGGAAATAAATTGCTGCCTTTGTGAGCTGTCTCATCTACGTTGTTGTAAGGTACCATGGGAAAAAGAAGTCTTTATGAAGAGCTGATTCATGTGCCATGTCACTTGTACACTAAAGACTATGTTATCTTCTGAAATTATGGAAAGGAGGAGGATATTTTTAGTAATTGTTGGCTACTTGGGTCACTGAAAGAAAGTATGTTTCTCTGGGTACAACTAATTCTGTTTGTGGTTTCAGAGACCCCAGCCAATATTTCAATACTATATACATTACGAACTGCTACAGCTGGCAAGGTGTATCTGTGTTGTCTATTCCAGGGAAGGATTTTGCTGCCTATTCAAAATGAATAGATTCAGAAGTGGAATCCAGCATGGAAAATGAAGGAAGGTCAGGGGAAGGGTAATATTTATGGAAGATTGAGCATTTTAGTGTGCTACTGGCTTCAGGATCTGCGCTCCCTAAAAATACCAGGTTTTGTGCACTGGAGTGCTGAGCAGACAGAGTATAAGTAAAGCATTTGTTTGAACCTTCACAAACAGGCAGTTTCTTAGTACTCAGAAGAGAAAAGGAACTTCTACATTTTATGCTGCTCTAGAGCAGAAATATTCTACCCAAATAAGCAACCCAACAAGGGCTTTTCAATCGACAAGAGCAAAGCACTCTGAAACACACCTTGGTGGTGGCACTGGTGTGGCAGAGGCATTTTTCAGGAATGTCTCTCTGTGTTGGGGGATGGCATGGAACAAGTGCATGGAGAGTTGTGAGACACTTCTAAAGGATGGATCAAGTGCACCACAGGGTTGTAAGCTGGGTCTGAAGACTTGAGAGAGATACTTGATGCCATTCAAGAATTGCCAGCTGCAATTAAGATGCAAATAAACAATGAGAGTTAACACTCTATGGCTGAATTAATTTTCTGGAAATACACGAGTGATAGTGAGCTGAAGAATGTGGGAGAACTATACAGTGCCAACAGCTGCCTGGTTCAAATGTACAACTCTAACAGGACTACAAAAACTCTCCTGATGTGACCAACCATTCATTGAACCAATATTTGTGGCCTGAGCATTCCCAACCTATAAAAATAGCATTATCTTTCCATGCTGTTAGTCAAATGTATATGGTCAAAGACTGAATGGACACGAACACTATGCAACAGAACCTTTTATCTACACCTCCAGAGCCATTTTGCTAGAAAAGAGGATAAAATATAAAGTCCTGTAAATAAAGAAATATGGAAAACTGTTGTTACTAGCAACCAGAAAAAAAAAAATAATTTCAGAGCTTCCAATTATCGGTCTTAAATTAAACTCACGAGTAGGGGGACACAGGAGAACAAGCTCAAAAAAGTGAAAATAGTGACTCTAAAAGTACCCTTGCAGGATGCAATGAGGGAACCATGGATTGGGTAAGAATGAGAAGGAGTAGAAGCACTTTCCTTCTTCATAGCACAATGCTTTGGGTCCCTGATGCAAAAAACATGCGCCCTGCTCTTCCACACCCTTCCAAAGGCTGAGGCTCCCACAGGAACGTTTTTAGGATGGCAATGGCCAAAAAATAAAAAAAATTTAGATATTTGCTCAATGGCTCTTCCAGAGCTCCTACTAATATCAGTTAATCACAAGTGGACTATACCCTGTATTCTCAACTTAGAATTGATTTTTGTCTTGGTTAATTCAATGATCAGACTTGTATTCACTTTAGTTAGAACATATTGGACCTCTGACTCCTCAGACTTATTTTCATGAGCCTGGGAGCAAAATTCCAGTTATGTATCCATATTCACACCGCAGCTCCTCTTTCCATTTCAGGCATAACTTTGCTCATGTCCACAAACCTCCCTGAGTAAGAAACGAGCAGTGCTCCAAGGTTCAAGGATACACAAGCAGGTCCTGCTCCCTGCTCTATTTCTATGCACATTTTTTTCCCCTGCAGTATATAAAGTGACTTACAGGAAGCTACCAGTAGTCGAAAGTTGTAATTCATTGGAAAAGAATTGCACTTTAAGGAACAGGCACCTTCTTACTGGATATTAAATAATATTACACATAATGCAATTATTCTATGTCTCCTGGTCGTTACATGGTATTGGGGAAATCAGAATCAGATTTTTAATATTGAGCATACAAGGATCCTACAGGATTACAGACTGTTTATCACTATTCTTGTCTGCATAACCAAACCCCTCACCAGAACATGCAATTTCTAAAAATTATTATCTGTCCTCCATTTCACACATACACACATAAAAATAAAATGCAATAAAAAATGTTTGGGATGTGATGCTTACCCAAAACATACCAGACAATTACACGGTATGCTGTTTTAATTAGAAACTCTCCCTCTCAACAGGTCCCATTTGAAATGTGTGACACTCCTCTGTACCCTATGGCTGGAGTAGAGCTATATTACAATCACATCTCCACTCCAAGAACATTGCCATTTTTTCCTAGATCAGACACCTGCTATCAATTTGAATGGTATCTGATTGAATATTTGTGCAGGAAGGACAAGAATCAATTATTCATGAGTACTAAACAATAGACTGTATAAACACAGTTCATGAACCTGAATCCTTTACAACCCAGCTTATCTTCGATACATTTATAAGGGCAGTCACATCTCTTAAACAACTGACATATCTAAGGCCTCCAAAAAAGGGGGAGGGACAAAAGCAGAAACATGTTTTTGTTAAAGAAAATGTGAGGTGTTTTGGATTAGGTGGAGTTTCTGTTCTTTTGCTTATAAAAGTGGTAATATTTAACTGCTTAACTAAATTTAACTAAATATCTCATGTGACAGACATTTCCCTGAGACTCCCAGCTCACATTCTGCTGAGCCAGGCCATCTGGGTAATTTAACTGAACACAAAAATATATGCAACTATTGGATTCTTACCCATGAGTCTTGTGTGAGTTTTGGACTCCTACCTGTTCGTGGCAATTTAGCAGAACAAAACATTTTGAGGTTCTCCTGTCACTGGGTCATCTCCATTGCAGGAACCTGTGTTGTTTCCCTGGCAGCTTCATCACTTTTAGGTTTCTAGCACAGTACAATTAAGCTCAGCTGGCTCTGCAGTGCTGATCTGGTTGGATTCGTGCCAGCTGAAATCCTGCACCTCCGTGTCTCAGCTGAGCATGGCAATACAAACGTGGCTGATGTCAGATGGGGGAAAGCCTGATCCTCACTTCCAGGGAAAATGCAATCCTGACATCATGGTGGAACGATACAGTGGAGACCAGTAAATAATGTATTCTGTTAAGAAAACTTCCTCTCTCCAAAAAAGGCTGTTAATGTTGCTGTCATGTTTAATATATTTTTATGTATACTCCTATTTTCTGTGCTGGTTTTGCCCGGAGTAGAGTTAGTTTTCTTCATAGTAGCTGGTATGGGCTGTGTTTTGGATTTGTGCTGAAAAGAGTGTTGATAATTCAGGGATGTTTTTGTTATTCCTGAGCAGAACTTTCACAGAGTCAAGGCCTTTTCTGCTCCTCACCCCACCAGTGAGGAGATAGGGTGGGGTACAAGGGACTGTGAAAGGACACAGCTGGAACCGCTGATCCCAACTGACCCAAGGGATATTCCCTTGGGTCATTTGGAAACATATTCTAGCATATAAAACTGAGGGAAGGAGAAGGAAGGGGAGATGTTTAGTGTTATGGCATTTGTCTTCCCAAGTCACTGTTCCACTGATGGAGCCCTGCTTTCCTGGGAATGGTTGGACACTGCCTGCCATGGGAAGTGGCGAATGAATTCCTTGTTTTACTTTGCTTGCTTGTGTGCCTTTTGCTCTACCTATTAAAATTATCTCAATCCACCATATTTCACACTTTTAATCTTCTAATTCTCTTCCCCATTTCACTGGTGGGGAAGAGGAAAGGGCCAGTTTTGTGAAGTTTATTTGCCAGCTGAGGTTAAACCACTACATTTTCTTATAGCAATGGCTTATATTTCAATGTTGAAAGCATGTGACATTGTGGAATTACAGCATCCATATTTGAAGTTCCAAGATTACAGCTTCTAGTCGTGAGTGCTTGAACTCTCATGAAATACAATTTGATTTAAAAATCAATCCTCTGATTGAGTTTAAAAAGGCACCTAGTGCTGTTTATTTGTTTTTATGGAAAATAATACAGGCAATTAATTTCTTTCATACCTTAAGTGTCTGAGTTATGAAAGTCTATAATGCAACATGGCATACTTGATGAATAACAGCTGAGGTGATTTAGTTTAGAGGAAGTGATTGGCAGTTACTGATTTTGATAAAAATTTGTGTGATATGCAATGGGCACCTCAGCTGTACAGCTGATTCACTGAAAACAAACGTAGAGTGAATAAAATTTCTATCATGCTACGTTTTATGCTGGGGAGTGAGATAGAAGGAGGAGGACGTAATTCTTTCCTAGATCTAGTAGCTGCTGCTTTAAGAAAAGAAATGACAAGGTTATGGGTTCTCCTCTGCCATGCACCTCCTTCATAAATTTTAGCATTAAATTATAAATAAAACATATGAGGACTCAGCTCAACGAGAAATATGTCTGGACTTTGGCACTGTAAAGGTCTGCACAAATCCATACGAGCTGCTTTACATTGATTTTCTTTGGCGTCTCTCACAGCCCTATGCGGGCTTCACCGTGGAAAAGGCAGACATGCCTTTTATTGTATCAGGCCCTTTGCCATTAATTACAGACATGCCTTTCCTTAATGACTGGGCACAACTGGCCTGTTGATCTCTGGCTGGATCACCAGAGATGGAATCAACAGCACAGACTGGACTGTGGGCCATTTGCTATCCCTGGCCTCCCTGTTCTCCTTCCTTTTTGCTCTTTGCCAAGGGAGGTAGGAGCCTGAACTCCAATGGGTCAAGTTTTCCTCACTCCCCTCTCCTCCTGCACCAGTTTCTTCAAAGCCAAAGTAACCCAACACACACCTCCACTTGCCTTTGAGCAGAGGTCAGTGAGGAAAGCATGAGGAAGGATTCATCTTTCACACACCTGAAAGTGAAAACCTCCGCAGCAAAGCCAATATTAACCTCTTGCTCAATGTGGAGAGCTAACCAAACCTCCTGAGTCTGCAAAACTGAGTGGAAGAGTCGAAAAAAAATAAAAAGTTTTGCTTGTGGTATTTTCATATCTTCACTCTGGCGCTGGCTGGAAAAGTAAATGGTCTTGGTGGTTGGTGCACAGGGCCAGGAGTGAGGAGCCCTGGGCTCTATTCATACCTCTGCTACTGACTCACTGAAGCAAACTGTTTGCACAAAATTCTTGAAAAGCATTCGTTAATTTTGGGAGCCCAATTTTGTGCGTAAACAAGTGAAGACTTGCGGGCACTGAGTGTCTACTGCTTTTCATAAAGCCAGAGAGAGATTCTGGCATACACTGCACCACTGTCAACCATCCAGACCAAGATCTGAACCTTCATTCTGCAAGGCACAAAGCACTCTTCCATCCGAGTCAGAAAGATGAGAGCTCCTCCTGTGCCTAAGAAAGATTCTTCCAGAAGATGCAGGACTTGGCATTGAATCATTACACCAAAAATTACTGGACACAAGAGCTTGAACAATCCCTATTTTTCTCACCTTCAATGGGCATTAAATATGGGTCATAAAAGTCTTCTGACCTCCTGTTCTGGTGTGCCAGAAAACCTGGCAGTTCCTCAGGATAAGATCTGCTTCAGAATAATGAAGTTTGCTTTATTATTTTGCATTTTAAAGAACCTTAGAAGATGGTTTGATTCAGGTCTGTGCATCTTTCAACAATTCTTTTTTAGGGGATAATTTTAATTTTTTTCAGTATTCCCTTGTGTATGACAAATACGTTCAATTGGTTTTCTTAATAAACCTTTGATAAAAAATATCAATTGCATCCTCCTGGTTAAATTGTGCCTCTTGAGCAAGGGCTACTGAAACGTGTATCTGATTAGGAAAAACCCATGTTCATGTTAATTTCATGTTTTATTTATTTTTCCTTAACTTTGACATATTTCCTGGAAGATCTATCAATAATAGCCCATCTCCATGATTGGTTCATCCAAATAATGACTGTTGAGCATGTAAAACAAATTGGGCAAGACCCTGCACGAAGAGCAGGAGGTAGAGCTCTCATCAAAATCAATTCTCTCTCAGATATAAAAGGTCAC
Organism: Petroica traversi; assembly: GCA_025920805.1. Taxonomy (NCBI): domain Eukaryota; kingdom Metazoa; phylum Chordata; class Aves; order Passeriformes; family Petroicidae; genus Petroica; species Petroica traversi. The sequence continues at coordinate 2,824,756 of JAHLSL010000036.1, read as the reverse complement.
TGATAATTATGCGCATGAATCTAGGAATGAAATTTGCCTCATTGAGTGGTATTACCTCTTCACTTGCAATCACGCAGTAAACAGGAAAAAGACAGAATTGACTGAAATATCCTCTCTGTTGTCCTACCAACTGAACTCTCTGTTTCTGTCCACAACTCACTTTCTGCTGAACTGCCAGCATTCAGCATTTCAAAACCTGATGCATTTTCTTTGCCCAGGGCAGATTATACATGGCATGTTTTTCCCCTCAACTGACTTTACAATTCTCGAGCTCCTGAAGAATTTTCCTCCCGATTTATTCAAATCACGTAGGAATTTAGTTGCTAATTGTAGAAAAAAATGGTGTTGCACTATTAAGGCCTGGATGTGGAGTCCTGAATCTCTTCCTGGAATGCAGAGAAAGATTTTGTGTTGGGGGGCTCTGGCTGGTCTGTCATGGTGCTAACAAATCCAATATTGTCATGCCGCTGGTCTCCACTGGAATGCCCTCATCTCCAAGGGACAAAGGTATTTCATCACCTCTACTTCTTTTCACCCTCTGAGCAAATCATTAAGAAAAAAACATTGTAAAAAGCCAAATAGATGCTATTGCTCCATGACCAGAACACAATCAATAATATTGTTACAATTTAATATTTGAGAGAAATATGCTTAGAGAAAACAAGAAATAAGAAAATCAAATCAACCATGACTTAAAACGCCTGGTGAACATGTCCCTGGCCTTATGTCCTTTATGGAAATTGTGCTTATACAACAGATAACTCAGCAATGCAGTCAATAACTGGCAAACTTGATACTTCCAAAGGCTCTAAGGGGGAATGTCAACCAACACTGATGAGCAGCTTTGAACCCCTGGCCTTTCAGATGCAGGCTGACAAGTTAACAGGCTTTTCTGCCTCAGAAGGAAAAAGGGTTTTCATAGCCTGTATTCCTACAAATAAAATGCAATCCAAAAGTGTTGGGCACATGCCACATTTCTTAAAAGGGTAAGATTACCAGCGCCTCTTGATACACTGCGGGATGCCGATGTATGTTTGTACTCAGTGTGGTTTTTCCACTGGAAAAAAAAAAAGGGAACAAAAAAAATCCATGGAATCTCTTAAACATGGGAAAATACATCCATTCAGCAGAGAAGCAAAATGGACGCTGCTTGAGTTAATTTTTCCTCACTTACTTATATTTAACTCTGCAATAATGGTCCATTGAGATAGCTCAGCATTAACTTTTGATATTAAAACACTGCTGGATAACAACTAGAAGTGTTTTTTCCCTGTGGCTCAGAGAAGGGGGACCCCTTTATTTATTAAACAGCAGAGGCAAACCAAAAAGGATTCTATTGGGCTGCATAGGCAAAGAGAATAAGGAGGTCTACTGGTGACTCAGGTGTGTTACTCAGGGTGAGGTTATATCACACTCCTGCAGTGCGACAAACTATATAAGAATGTCATCACACTGACACACAACTACAGTAAAAAAAAATTTAGGATCAACAGACCTATAAAGGCCATGTCACTTGGCTGCACTCATCTCAAGTCTAGGGGCAGGATCTTCTGTCTATAAACCAGAGCAACCTAAAAAGCCCCTACAGAAACAGCACTTTGTATTCCGGCTTCCAGACTCTTTTGTACACATTCAACTACTTTGAGAAACAATCACTATTCATTGCTTCAAAAGGAGAGAAAATATCTAGGTAAGATTAGGAAAAAGGATAATGTTCTTAACCCTCTCAGGCACGGATTCTATAGCTCGTATTTCTCTCTTTTTCTTAAGTTGTCTTATATTTCCATAGCTACAAATGTTATTTGTGGTTGGAAATTATGCACTCTTTTTTTATCCCCCTGCCCCATTATCGCTGAGCCCTGGAGGTGTCTGGCTGGGCAGGGCTGGGACCTTCAGGGAGCATCTCCCCAGCCTGGGGCAGCAGGATAATCCAGGGAGGTCACAGTCACAGTGGCACAAGGAGCAGACAGGGGACTCTGTGTAGGCTCCAAAGGTTGGGTTTATTTCACAGCCTGGAGGGTCCAGGGACAAAGAACCCAGAAAGGGGAAACCCGGCCTTAAGTACTGAAGGGGGCGGGGTTTACAAGAACCAATAGGGAGCAGGGGGCGGGGCAATGCTGATGGATGGGTTGGAGAACCAATGAGGAGGGGCAGGAGGAGGGACCAAGGAGAAGGGGCCAATGGGATGTCAAACTGGGGAGAACATTCCAGAGAAATTCCATATAGGGACAAAAAGCGTGGGAAGGCCAACAGACCAGCTGGGAGAATGGAAGTAAAATAAATGTATATAACACCTCAGGGTGTCTTGGGGAAGAACTTTGGATCACCCCAACTGTGAGGATAACATAGCTCTAGGGGCTGCGTTACCAGTAGGCCCTTTCAGAATCCTGGTCAGCAGGCCCACTGGCCTCCAGACCCCATAAACATCTATTTGAATTTTACATTTAGTTCTAAGGGTTTGGTGATTCTCTTGTTTGTTGTTCACAAGTACAATATTTTCGTCATGTTGTAAAAACTGTAAGCATTTTCAATTTTCAAAAATTGAGCAAAAGTATAGGCCGTCATTTTGAGACATGGACTTCACTCAAGCTTGGTATGGAATCCCACAGAATGTGTTCTTCAGCAACTCTCTTGTTTATATTGAGATGTCTGGTAAAGTCTTTTGGGAAAACATACCACATATCTCTTCAAGGTCCAACCAAAATATCATCTATCCTGCCCTCAGTACAACAGCCTTACTGAGATAAATAGTTTGAGGGGGAAAAAATCTTCCACTGTAAATCATACTAACCAAACACTGCTGGGCCAGATTCTCTACCCTCTACTCCAGTGAGATACTGTTAGTTCAACAGGGAGTCTGATTATTGGACAAAATTTAGGAGGTTAAAATTAAGACAACATAACTGCGGTCCTCTAAGAAATTATTCTGTTCTTATTTTCTTGCCTCTCTTTTTCTTGGCACCAGGGGACTTTGGGTCAGAGCTAAACAGCTTATGAACTCATTTCCTAAAATTTTCAGTCTCCCAAAAGCTTGCTTTCCTTGGATTATTTTTAATTCAGTCAATTTGTAACACATATTCAGACTGTATCCTCCACAATATTTTATGATAAATCCCATTCAATTTCATATGTACGGTTGCAAGCTTTATTGCTTAACAAACATTTCATCTACTCTCCCATAATTTATATCTGAATGGGTTTATTATAGACATTGCATTTCATTCATTGTGCAGTTAATTCTGCAACATGCTGCCTGTTTTCTGTATGGCCGCTCTACCATTATGTGCTTTCAGTACAATTGAATTTTTCCTTGGGAGCTTTATGAAATGGTTTATGAATATGTAATACAAATTGTATTAACAAGGCAAATGTACTTTTTATTCCTTTTGTGAGCATTTCCAGTCAATGACTAGTAAGAGAACAAGCATAGTAGCACATCTCCCTCAATTCCTATTCACCAAGGCTACACATGCAATATTATTTTTAAAAGGCTCATCACTTCAAAAAAACAAAGATGTTTTAAAATGTTGGTTGGTGCTGCAGTGAATCCCTGGAAGAGAACACAAGAAAGCTTTCTAACATGACTTCTCTCTTTGCGGAGACTTCTCCCTCTCTCTTCAGAGGTAAAAGGATATTTGTCAGATGCTGTCTTGAAAAGGCATCCCCCTCTCTCACCTCCATTTCAGGCAGTCCATTGCCTTGATTACCTGCATGTGTTTGTTTTTCATTAACACCCAGAAACACCAGTCCTGTTGCATCACATGCCTATTTGCATAGTAAAACAGAGGCAATCTTTGCCCTAGACTGTGATTGACCAAATCACCTAGTGAGACAAGCAGTGGATATGATCAAAGAATAGGAGGAAGAACAGGGTCAGAGAGATTCACAACTTAAATGACATTTTCTGTGGGTTCACCATCTGCTGGAGGGACTATATCATGTGAATAGGAGGTATAGATGATGCTAAATGGCCTCAAATTTTTAAGGGAGCTCCTGGAATGAGAGTCAACACACACATGTACCTGAAAAAAGAGCAGCAGTGTCTTTCTTTATCTAAATCAGTTTGTTTCCATTTGCTAGGAAATCATTTGCACACTTAGAAATGAAGGCAGGCCCTTAACTCCTGAGAACACATGAAGCTTCCATACAAAAGGAGGTGAAGGCTTATTTTACATCACAACCTCAAAGTCCATTACAACGCCCTTGTTAAACCTCACTGGAGGATTTCCTAAGGCACTTTCCCTGCTCACGTGCTTCCTAAATCTTCAGATCTCTCTCTGATTTGAGAACATTTAAAACCCTGATTAAAACTCCTATTAAAAACCCCCTCCTTCCTCTCACCATCTTGGCCAGCCCACTTTCTAGAACAAAACTGAGTCCAGGCACTGGCTGGTGACTAATGGTTTGCCATATGTTCTTGCTTACAGTTCAGGGGATTAATTCCTCAGTGACATGATGGGAAGGCTCAAGTCTCCAGCAGGAAATAATGTGGTACTGACAGAAAAAATAAAGGAAATGGAAAAAGTCTGAATGTATTCCTACTTGCCTGTACAGTTTACAAGAAGGGACAACGCAAAAAAAAAAGAAAATTGCCACTGGAATTCTGATTCTTTTGAAGTCTGCCCATGGGCTCAGTAATGTCTGTACTATCTTTACTGGGAATGCTTAGTGAGGTTGGTTTCCTCCCAGTATTAGATATAACAGAAATACAGTAAGGTAGATTATAGACTAAGGTTTGGCTGGCTTCTGCTTTCAGAACCCCTGACACAAGCTTGGGAGAAAATCCCCTGGTGTCATTCTAGATCTCTGGAGTTAGCTTGGATTTGCAGGGAAACCATCAAGAATGAAGAGAAAAAAAAAGTACAAGAAGGGACTCTCACGTTTCATGAAACTCAGGCACTTGTAGAAGCACTCCTATTTTAGGAAAGAGCCTTGCTGCTAAAGAAGGGATCTTCTGATCTGCCTTGCATATGCAAAGTGGGGTTCAGTACTGAAACACTCAAGCAGAGCATCTTGTGTTTTTCTAGATTAGATTCATGGAAGGACTCAGAATTAGCCATGTGCATCGCTGAGCCATACCCACTCCTTATTAAATTCCTCCAATGACAATTTTACTGGTGTTTTATATTAGTAGTAACAAAGGACTTGAATAAGATGTAAGAAATGTTATATTTTAAATAAAAGTCCAGGTAATGTGCCACTGGGGACCTAAGGATCAAATGAGCTTTTATATTTTTATGTAGAACGTAATCACTTTTTTCATTATTGTGGTTGCTACATTACTGTTATTAAAGAGTTTATTACCCTGTGGGGGATACTGCTCATTGGAATTACGTGCTTGCAGGCCACCAGAGACAGTGTGGCTTCAACCTTTAATTCATGATACAGCCACAGGACAACAAAATGTCACTACACTGGGACTGGTGTGACAGGCTGGCTTGCCCAGTAGAATCCTGCTTGTACCAGGCAGTCAGAGATGTGCAGCTGGAACTGGAAAATCATTGTTATATGATCATCTGATTTGCAGACCTTTAGTACATGCTGGGTTTCTAGCAGCCTTCCAGGGAAACTGGCCAAAATAGAGCATGTAGGGAGAGGGCAAATTGGCCAAAAAAAAGGTAAGATATTACAAGAAAAGGAAAATTACCTAACGGGCCACTTATCCCTATTCAAACATTGGAAAGCCTTAGAACTTCTCCCTGGACTGCAACATAGCTATCATTTATTACCAAGGTGACCTTTATCCCTCTCCTGACAGCACTGTGCTTTCATCTGAAGTATTTTTTGAGAGTAGTGGATTTATTAGAAGACCCACTGAAGCCCCACTTTAGAAGGATTCCCACTGATTTCTATCAGCAAGCACCACGGTGAACGTGACAGACAAAAGGGGACTGGGGTGTACTGGCTCCTCACACATCAAATGCCTCTTCTTCTACCTCAGCTCCAGCCTGCACTTATGAGTCTGTCACAGAGGAGGGTGGTTCATTCCACTAATTTGAGTTTCTACACCTCCCTTAGTCCCAGACTAATCATACAGTTAAATATATACATTCAATAAATCAAATATTATTACTGAAGTCTCCTCCTTGGTACTTCTGTGATGTTTAAGCATGGGTGGTGCTATTTCTCAGTGTTTTGCTTGTTTTCAAGGGGCAGATATATATGAGTGATATATTAACACGGGAATGCAAAACATCTAAAGACAAGTCAATTAAGTGTGTCCATATCATTACCTGTTGCATCACAGAGACAAGGAAGGAGTCTCTTTGAGGAAGCTGGACAGGAATGTTTTATCCAACCATCTTAAGGAATGCAAGTGATCCATGCTGCTCAAAAAGGTTATAGAAGATGAGAGAACAAAGTTCCTTCATCTCATAACTAGAAAAATCACCTTGCTTAATTTTCTAAGACAAACTGTTAAATAAATACCTGTCCTGAGCACAGGAGGAAACGATTCCTCAGTTCCACGTGCAGTGGCTCCTCTATTTCCATGTCATGGTGGAATCAGTGGCTCTGAGCATACAAAACCCACACATATCATTTCCACACAGGAAAACTGGATATCCTGGGACATATAAACTCATGAGGGCATTATCTGGGGTATTACCATTTATCAAATCTGTCTTTCAAAACATTGATCTTGGATTTCATGTCTAATTATCGCGTGTGCACAAGATGAACTCAGCCTTTAGGCAGCCCCACAGGTGGGAGCCACTCCCTGCCCTTTTACACCCATTCACACATCACACATTGTGTAGCTCATAAACCCTGTCACACACTAATGAGATCCAAATAAAGCAAAATCTACAAAGTAGTAACATCTGTAGTTAGACTATTTAGCTTAAGTCACAAGGATTAACAATCCCCATGGCTCAAAGAATATCCTAATCATGCACGGGAATCACAGAATTGTGGTCATCTTGCATTGCCTGGCTGACCAAATGATTTTAATTTTCTTTTGGGATAGATATTGGATCTTACAGACCACTGGTCTATTGCTTTATAAAATTAAAGAATTCCACAGTCCCTGTATTATCTCTGTCACCTCATTATGTCCTTTTTTGTGTGTAAGAGGCAGGAAAAAAATGTTTAAATGTGAAAAGTTTAGCATAAAAAACAAAAAGCAAGAAGCTATCACAAGACCAAGGAGAAAAGCTCCTAGATAAAGCTTTGGTCTTCATTTTAATGACTGTTCCACAATATTGTTTAACAAAATCCTATGAGTAGGAGATAACCTAGCAAATCCAAACATATCAGCAAATGTGATGTTGGGAATAGATTACATTACAAAATATCTTCAACTAGCTTCTAATGAAAAAAAAAAAAAAAAAAAAAAAGAAAGAAGAAAGCCCAAAATCCTGGATGAACAGGTTGAGGTTTTCCCCTTTTTTCCCAGATATTTTAAAAGACTGTTAGAAATCTGATTATGAAACAGCACTTTTTAAACCTCTAGTATCATACTGCATTTCCAATACATGTATATATGTGCTCTGAAATTTAATAGATTATTTTATTACCATTTTTTAAGGAAGAAGGAGAAATGATAAGATTCTTTTCACTGACTTCTACAGACTTCCATAGATCACCCAAGAGAGCACCACAGAAGAACAGCGTTTCAATAATCCCTACTTTGAGTAATAGTTTGAACATAAAAGATTACTGTGCTGAAGGCAGCCAGTGGACATATTTCATACTATCATGGTAGCTTTCTTTCTTATCACTTTATTCCTTGATATCATCTCCCTTGGAAAAATAAGACTGTATGATATTTCTGTCTCCTGGAGTTGAGAGGAGCGTAATGATTCTATCTGGTTAATACATGATAGTGCTCTTACATCAGTTTTCTGTGAAGATGTAGCAAATCCAAGGGAAGGATTTCAAGGAAACACATACAGTGTTCATCTTGTGTGTGTTTGGCTTTCTCCTTTTCTGCAGGCTTTCCACCACTGCCTGGGAGCGCTGGCCTAACCCTTTCTACAGAAAGAATAATCGTAAATCTGCATGAAGTTCATGATGATTAGTTTCTCTTGGAGCCGGACCAAGGAATAAGCCTTTCTCCAATAGAGACTTCACATGCTGGCTCTGTCAAGAATTCATTTATTAATCCTTTCGATCAAGCTCAGATTAAGTCATCCAGGGGCCCTAATGACATCAAGTGCCTTGAGGTGCCCCCCCCCAGGTGAAAACTCTCCAGAGCAACAAGTCGAGCTTACCCTGAAGGCAGTCCATGTTTTTCTTTACTGAATCCTAGGACACCTGTGCCAGGTTATCCCTGCACTGGCATCACTTGTGCCCTTGTGGGCTGTGCTGTGTTTGAGGCCAGGACACACCATACAGCTGTGCCACAGGTTGCAGGAATGTCTGAAAGGTACAACGTGCTGGAAAAGGTAATGTAACCAAAGAGAAGACCAGGGCTAAGAAATCCTGCAGTGGACCTAAGAATTTCTTTACTCCTACCCTTTTGTTCTAAAAGTACAGCCATGAAAAGATCTTAGCACCTACTCAACACATAAAAAACCTACAGACTTACTTCCCCATGCATAGCATTATTTTTATATCAAAGGCAATCATACTTTGATTCAGCTTCTACTTCCTATAAGCTGTATTAAAACTCTGTCACTCTATTTCCTAAATGCTCAGCTGTAAATTGGTTTCTTTGGCTTTTAGCCCCTACAAGTTTCACTGTTTAAATTCTATGTCTTTTACTTTAAAATTCAGATTTAAAGGTTGATATTCTACTTCAGAAGCAAGATTAAGCCAAAAAAAACTAATTTCCACCTTCTTTTTATCTATTTGGCTGTTTCATTTAAAGAGAATTAGCAAGATTTTCCTGTTGGAAAAATCCCACCTGGTGCAACTTGCCTGCAAGGTTAGTGTCTCCTCTCAAATGCAGCTGAGTTCAAAGCCATCCCTCTCCCCCTTCCCACCACATCCCCCTCTCCAATCCAGGCGAGATTTGTTGCAAACATTTCACAGAGCTCTCACATTGTGTGAACTCTTGCAGAATTATTGTTGTTCCAGGAGTGTCCTGGGGGATTTTCAGAGCTGCTGTGAGACAGTGATATCCCTCGTGGAGGACTAATAGACTGTCACTGTTTCCACTGGGAACAATGAAGGTCAGACATGCCAGCTAACCTGTGTTAACACGGAACTTCCTCGCTCTGCTCAGGAGCAGCTCTGAAAATAACACCGTGCCTAGATAGCCCTGCTTGCCTTCTCATCGAGATCACGTCGAATCAGCCCTAATAATGCAGTCTTTTTTCTTCAGCCCAGTCTCTGGGGAATCCACTACAGCCCCACAGGGTCTGCTGCTCTGCTTGCTCTGTCAGAAAGGGTCAAAGGATGGGAAGGGAGATGCAGGGCAGGAGAAAAGGTTTCTGCTCAAAGTGTCTGTCCCAGCAGCTCAGCCCTGAGCCCTCCTCACCCTGCAGCACAGCCCTGCCACTGCCAGTCTGAGCCCTTGCTTTTATAACCCCAGCAACTAACCCGTGTTCATTCTTTTTAACTCCTTTTTTTGCCAAGTCCTTAAAAACTGCTGTTTGTTTGTTTGTTTTTCCCATCAAGGCATCCCCTCATTTTGGTTTTTGGGTTTACTTTTTACCCTTCATTTGGAGTTCTTCCAGAAGAAACAGACTGTACGTGTTCACAACACGGCAAAGAATGGTGGATGGGTTTTGCACCTTGCATTTTGAAACTGGGATTCTGCTGAAGAGCAGCAGATTCAGGGGACACTCACCCAGGAGTCACTGCCAGCCTTCTTCAACTACTACTCTGTGAACGATAAAGGTTTGCTGGACATGTATACCTGCAGCTGATAGCCAGTGTTTTATTTTAACACATCTGTAAGCATCTGTTGATCTTTGCCTTCCCAATGTAAAAACTGCAGGAGCAAGTGAAAAGCTGGGAGGGGGGAAAGGGGATATTGAGAAGTTTTAACAGGAAAAACTGCAATTCATAAATATTATGACTACAAGGGAAAATGAACCACAGCTTGATCACACAACAAGAATAGCAATTAGGAACAATTGTTGAATTTAGTTTAGGTATGCAGCATACGTAGGTAAATACACTGAATGCTAATGGTTTTATAATAGTCTTATTAATTCACACACATAGTTAATGTTTAAGATAAACTCCCCATCTTTAGAGTAATTTATGCATTCCACTTTTATAGAATTCCAATTGAATGAATATGAACATAATCATTTTGCACAAATGTTCTCTAAGGAGTGTGCAGAGAGTCTGAGGCAATGCTGAGGCTCCCCACAGCTTTATTCATAATGGATCAGTCTATTCATTCCTTATTAATTTAATGGAGTACAACTGAGCAGTCTAGCAGCTTGAGCTTATGAGTGTTTCACAAATGGGGCTTTTTGCCTGTAATCGCTTAATCCTACTGGCTAGGCCTCATAAATTGAATAAAGGAGCGAACTAGGTTTTAATTAAGTCTAAGGAATGAGCTTGTCTGAAAGATACTTCAGCCTCTTAAGATCACAGTGGTGAAGTGTGTTTGTCCAGGAGCCTAGCAGGGGCAAGCATCCTGGGCTACTCAGGTTAGAGACCAGTTGCTTTGATGTAAGGTATTTGTTAATACCTTTTTTCCCTTTAATTAAAAATCCTCTTTCCACTGTCAGTACCATCCAGGAGTACGAGTGAGAGAACTGCTGCAAACCCGACCAGTTCTGGAAAAGAAAGAGGTTTGTGATTCGTTCCTTCTAAGTCTATAAACCAGCTCACACTAAAAAAAAGTACAGATTGACACCCACAAATAGGGAAGAAAACACCAGGCCCTATTAGTTTTGAAAGGCTCTCCCTTGGGGCTCAGTGCCCCTGGTTAAATAAAACTCGGGCAGATTCCGTGAGGAAAAATGCAAAACTGGGAGGTGAGGCCCTCGTCCCTTTCAGGGGTGCTGTACTTCTGTTCAGAGGTAGCCAACTGACACCTGCCTACGTGTGCCACCACATGCCATGGTTTTTCTCCTTGGATATCCAAGTGCCAGCTCAGTGGCACTGGTCTGGTACTGGCTTCTTAATGTGTCTTGGCAGGACACATTAAAATTAAAAATTCTCTCCTTAGAGGCCCAGTCCTGTAAATCTTTTATAGGGAAAACAGACAGATTGCATCTCTTGCAAAATGTATTTGCAGCCACTTTCAAAATTCAGCGGCTGGAGAAACAATTCCGTTGTAGGTGTGCAAACCTGTCTCTCACCTGGGCTAGAAAAGAGGGGCATTCAGATTCCTCTCCCCTCAGTGGTCTCCAGAGAAAAATAAAATTATCATCTTCTCTACTTATTTTTCCCAAATTACCTGTTGAGGATGTATCCTGGGCAGCGAAGAATTCGAGATCTATGGTGGTGTAAAAGCCCTTCTAAGGAATACATTCCATTTTTCCATTTTGTACCCTGTTGGCCTGTCTGGAGTTTCTGCATTGGATAGAGCAGAGATGCTGGGCACTGAGCACAGTGCCCTCCTCCCCCCCTGGGACCAGGGCTGGAATATAAACTGTATTGTGCAATATCACATTAAAAAAAAAAAAACGTTGGCTTGGTAAAGCATCTTCCAGGATGCATGATTTTCTTTTTGTTCATGTTGATAAGGAGCAACTTTCTGGGAAATCCTAAACCAAGGGGTTTGTTTGTCTGATTGTTTACCGTATATTAAACAGAAAGACGCAGTTTCTGCTATGATTTTATTACTTTCATTATGATTTTACAGGCACCCAAAAGTCCTTGGTTACCTGGCCATGGTTTTCATAGACCAGTGCAGCAGTACAGTTAAGTCTCAACAAAAATCTGACACTTTTGGCTGTCTATACACACTACCAGAGATAGGTCCTGACCCCAGATAATCTAAAGCATCCCACCTAATGGCAGTATTTTAGAGAATAGGTATTCGTTTGTCATTTTACTTCCATTTTTGAAAATAAGAAATGGGAAAATGTAAGGCTGGTGAAAGGAAGGCTAATTTGTCTGGCTTCCTTCTTGTAGGTTTTACTGAGTTATCTGCTGCCCTTTAGTCATATTTTGGTATTAACTTAGCTGCAGGCTTAAGTTATGCCAAAGGCAGGAAGGATATGAATTTTAATTAGACACCCATCTCTTACTGAGTTCTCCTAGGCTCCTTTGAAAATCCAGACCCTAGAGCTGTCATGTATGTGTGCGTGCTTGTTTCTGGGCATGTTGTATATATTTGTGCACGCACAAATCTCCATAAATAAATAAAGTGACATGATCAGATTTTCAAAGGCAGCCAATCTTGAGGAGCACCCCCGTCGCTCTCAACAAGAGTTGCTGCGTGCTGAGCTTGTGTGAAAAACCAGCCCAGACCTCAACTCCAGGGAAAACTGAACTTTCTACAGCCAAGGCCTGAGACGAACACACACGATTCCTGATCACAATTAAGCTTTAATTGCTTTAATAGATTCTGATCTGGGGATGGGCAGAACAATGTGTCTTTCTAAATGGGTTGACTTTTCAGTTCAAACCCGCTGCTGTTGAGCAGTGACAGCACCAGGCATCCTGCCAGCCAGAGTCCGAGGAGCAGCTCACAGGCTGTGACAGGCTGGGGCACTGGAGGCACTCAGGAAGCCTGCTGTACATTTTCTGTTATGTTGAAATGGGGTGAAAAAGAAATAAAGTTAAACAAACACCAGAAGTGCATGTTAAAATATAAATGCAAGCTGTATGTTTATTTAAAGGGCTGTTATGATTGCTTAATTACGGGTCTTTAAAAAAAAAATCCCTGGCTTTTTTTTTTTTGTTGTTGTTTGTCTAAACAGTTTGTTTTCTGTGCACAGCTAGAAAGGCAGGCAAGGTTTATGCTGGGGATGACAGAGCTATTATAATCATCATTTTCGAAGCTGGTACCTATTCAGGATCTAAGACTATTTTCAGTCTTGATTGAATTGTCTAAACTACTAAAAAACCCCATTTTTAGTTATTCACATAAGTAATGAGCAAGAGGGCTCTAGGACATGAGTGCAAAGGAGTGAAGGCTTCTAGAAGTGCTTCTGAGTGCATTTCTCATGGCAGGCAGCCTCACTGGAGACAGTCTCCCCACGGTCACAAAGGGCAGGCTTACTTTGGAAAGAAAACAGAAACACAAGAGTTGCAAAACCACGAAATCTGAAGAAGGCAGAGACTGAAATGATAACTCACTCCCTTAAAAAAAAAAAAAAAAAAAAAAAGGCTGGATTCAGCTAGCAAGAATTCAGTAAGTGGCAAAGAAGCATGTACGGATTATGAATGAAAGAAGTGTACCTAAAAAGTTAAACTGGAGCCCGACAGGCCTGAGTGAATCACTAACACACCAAAATGAACACTGGAACTTGCCTTTTGACTAAAAAATCCCTCACTGCCAAGCAAATTCTCTCTATAGTTGACATCACCAATGCCTTGCCTACAACCAGCATCTTTCCCTTGTTTCCCTCATTTAGGAGAACCTTGGGTCACCACCATAGCTCAGCACCTGCAGAAGACCAGAGCACAGAGAAGCTGGAACATTCCAGGGAGTGGGCAACTTCGTTTTGAAGAGGTCACTTGTATACAGGTCAAAAGGATCCTTCCCTACCCTTATTTTCATTGTGAGCAGTTTATGGAGCAATAATTTGAAAGTACTTTTTTTTAAAGTGGAAGGTGTCTCATTGGAACAAAATGATCTTTAAGTTCCCTTCCAACCCCAACAATTCCATGATTCTATGATTCCATGAAATGAGCAGGAATCTGCACGTAGTGTTGATGCTGGAATGATTTTTGTCTTTTCTTTTATATCCCTTTTACACAGTTCTCTGTATCCACAAGTATTAGCAGTATGCACACTTGCAACCTTTTACTTAGTTTAGTGCTTAGTGTTTTGTAAGTGTTCTGCAGGCCCTGAGACTGAACACCCCAGAACTGCAGAGCCAGGGAGACCAAACATTCCTACTATCTCAGGAACCCAAGGTCTCCTGGCAGGAGGATTCTGTAAACTAGAGGTTAGCCCACCCCAACCTCATTATTGGGCCCCCTTGTTAGATATGCTAATGTGTAAAGTCTATAACTGGTGTGTGTGATTGATGGGGGGTGTGCGTTTCACCACTTCACTTGGATGAAGTGGATGCATCAAACAGGATCCTGATTAAAATACTGAGGTAAAGACCCCAACCCCTTTAACCATGTCTAGTTTCATTTTCCAAACACCAGGAAAAAGGCATCAGTGTCAACTGTCTCTTGAATAAAAGCATGGAGCTCTCTAAAACAAAAGCTGCTTAATCAAAGTGCTAGTGATCTACTTTTTTAAATGGATAATTTCTCTCACATTTTAAACCAATGGCACTTGGAGGGGATAACATATAATAGAGTGCAGTGTTTTCCAAACAACTGCAATTTTTCAGGTGTCACTAACATAAATCTATTGACTGATTTATACTAATTACGGTAAAAAGATGCTCCAGGGCAAATCGCACACCTTCAGTCAATTTACACCAGAGACCATTCTGTAAGTGACAAGGTGTGCACCTACTTTTGAACAGCTGTCAGACTGAAAAGAAAATAAATACTGAACTCAGAGAAAATACACAGAAAATGTGGTTAATCAAACCCAGAATTCTCATATATTCTCATCATATTGTTAATTATTAATGTTAATGCATATTTCCTTTTCCATCATCCTGTAAAGGAAAAAGTTACCACAGGTATAAATATTAAATCTGCATAAGTATTAGTCTCAAAGTGCTAATTTGTATATTTCCTTGAAAAATACTTTTACAGTTCCTGTGAACACATAGCACTGATGATAAGACAGGAACTACCAGGGCAGGCAACCTCACAGGAGCACCAGACAGGTAAGGGAAGCACAAAAGGTCCTCTCCTCCCATTTTGTGATTCATGGGGGATGTTCTGGAACACACACAAGCAACTCTGATCCCTAACAAATCTCTGCTGCTCACTGACCTGATGTGCAACAAGCTGGGATCACTGATTTGGAAAAGAGTTGTTGTTCCATAACAATTAACAGCCCACAATGACAGGATCAGGATAGAGCCCAGATGTTCACAAATGCGTTTGAATAAAAACTACTTTTCTGGGATTGGGGGGGAACCAAAACAGGTAACCATTCATACCTCTGTCTCTTGTCTCTTGGAATCATCAGGACAACAGAATCCAGTGGTTTTGGGAAGAGGCGGGAGCCCAGTTCAGCCACCAGACTGGTTGTCAGCAGTGGCTGGGCCAGTCTGTGCAGGCTCCCACCAAGGTTCCTGACTGTCTGCAATTACCCATTAGCAAATGGCATAACCTGGTGGGGCACAAGGGTTGACAAGCCAACGGTCTTTGTCACATTCCCACAATAAAATGGAATATAAATACAGTCAAAGCACAATTTGCATTAGCACCAGTGGTGAAAAATAGGGTGCCAGCATTGTCTAGCACAACAGCTGTTCAGCATCTGAATGAAATACTGAATCCAGTATTCACCCATCTCATAACATCCTTTTTGTAAGTCTCAGAGGTCACCTAAACACATTTATTGACTTCATTATTTTTATATAGGGAGAAAAAATTGATGGTGCTACAGAGCTGAGCAAATAACTCACAATAAAATCTTTATTCAATATATTTCATCTTTTTTACTGTTCCTGCAACACAGTGAAATTCTTACATTTAACCATTATCTAAAAACACCATCCGAGAATTTCTGCAGTAAATTTTTTTATGCTACAAGATGTTCTTGGAAAGTTCAGAGTGAATGTTTACCATTACAACTGTGTTTATTATTTAGATAAACCATGCAGCACTCTTTCTGTTCTCCAAATGACTTACACAATTCATAGTACAATGTGACTTGTGAATTTTACTGGTATGTGTACATGACAAATCCATGAACAGTTGGTTAGACTGGCTCAGATTCTGGGACTTGTCATTAATTAATTTCATGGGGAGTAAAATTAAAAGCAATTTGAAAGGATCACATCCCAAGTGTCCTATCCAGAGGAAACAGAGACCAGAAAATGTGATAGCAATGCACAAATCAGAGGTTGATTAGTTGTACATATTCTAAAATAAAACTCCCTGTGGCATTTTATATGAGAGCCTGGATATATTTGGTGGCCATTTTTTATTTTTTAAAAAAACATTTCATTTCACTGAGCAAACCATTTCACTCATATCCTGAGTGGGAGACAGTCAAATCTCCTCAGACACTATCAGTTACCCCTGGCCCCTTGGCAAAAATCTGGTGACACCTTAGCTGATGAATGTATGAAAGGAGAGAATAAAAATAATGTCCCTGAAACTGATCCCTTTTGCATGAAAAGTGCAGCCTGTGACACAAAATAATGCACATAAGGTGCATTATTAGGTTTGTTCAGCACCCACTATTAATTCCTTCTGGTAGAGATGGACATCAATTTCACAACAGGCAGCTCTGAAAAGCTGATTTGCTTCAGGAAGCTCCACTTTGGATCTTATTTTGAAACAGGCTGAGGAACTGAGACAACCTCAAGTACAGTTGTGTACCTCTTCATAATGCTCATAGGATGAGACTCTTCAAACTGAATGAGGCCTAAAATTTGCCTGAGAATGCTTTGCCCGTTCTGATTGAAACAAATGAACCAACAAGTGAAGCACGTAGCTGATAATGACCACAAAAATAACTCAAAGCAAGACCCCCACTGGCTCACACAAAGGGATGGTTCATTGGCTGTGCAGGGTATGAGGAGGAACAACACAGATGCAAATTGCACCGGGGACACGAGGATGCTGAGCTGTGTGTGTATGGACAAGTTTCATCCTTTAACAATGCATGGGGGATTGCTCAGATGTCTGCTCAAAAGAATTTCAGTCACAAGCTCTGCACAAAAATGTCTCTTCTGTGATGGGGAGACAGGACACAAAAATTTCTTAGGCCCTAAATGAAAAGCCAAGTGTTATCCAAATGTCCTCTGGATTTTCATGCATTTCTGACCACATTAAATTTGCATAATGAGTCCAGGAGATCTAAGTGAAGCATTACTCGATTTCTATAATTGCCAGAAATGCACCACAGGAATCAGACTACGACAGGATATTATGGTGTGAGAATGCTACACCCCGTTCTCATGATGGGCTCCTCTGTACCCAGCCACGAGCAACTCCATGAACTACAGCTGAGTTCCAAACCTTCTCCTTATTAATATAAAAATACATGTCTAGCTCTACTTCCATCTCCTAGAGACCCCCCTGCCACGGCATTTTTATGGTTTTGGTAAAAGACAGAGTTCAAAAACTGCTGACAGGGATAAGAACAGTTTCATGCAGTCTGCAGACACCATGTCAGGAAGGGGAGAGAGAAGCTCTGACACAGAGGACACCCATGTTCCACAATGTTTCTATCACTGAAACAGAAGTATTACGACACTGTCAATCTTACTTTCTTTACAATCCTATCCATCTCTTACTACAACAAGTGATTTTCCAGATGATTGCTTGGCAGAGGTTCAAAAGGGGTGCCCACACACCCACGTTCCGGTTTCAGTGGATACTCTTTCTACAAAGGAACAAAATGGATTTGTCCCTCTAATGAACTCTTCTTGATCTGACACATGGGACATAAACGGCAGGGTATCCGTTTAATTTCTAGAAGCCACATGTGTCTCTCAGTTTGCCCAGCCAGTGGAACTCTTCCCTTTGTGGGCAACCTCAAAAGAAGGAAACAAATCAGGAAAGTGACTGAAGTGAAGTACATGGAAGATTCTCCTTTCTATCTGAAGAGTCTTTCAGGGAGACTTCAGGGTGACACACAAAAAAAAACACAGTTAATATCCTCTTTCCATGAAATGAATGGGATTTTTGCCGTTGACTTCAGAGGAACAACCATTTCTTTGTGAAATACTTTGGGAAAGGCTGCGTCCTGCCCTGTTCAGTACCATGACCCAGTGTATCAGACCTGGCTGCTGCTGATTTGCACCAGGCAGGAATCTGATCCCTGTGTTCCAGAGATTCATCCACTCTCATTCCTCATTGTTACTCACCAGCCTGAGCCTGTGCTGCAGATAAATAGTGGGCTTTAATCCCCAGGTCTCTCAATCCAAGGCCTTTCACCACTGGCAGATTCACATTTTGTTTCGTTCCTTTAATACAAGCTTACAGAAGAACGAAACTGATAAACTTCCTCCTGCTCAGATTGCAGGAGCACAGGATAATACAACAAGTTAAATGAAACATTAGGAGAAATAGAAAGCACTTTAGAAAACATGCGCTGCCTCTTTAACATTTCAAATTTTTCTTTTAACGTAAAATTACAGCATAATATAGGAAAGGAATCCAGCAAGATACTTTATCACAATACTTGGGCAACTTTAACTCATCTCAAGTGTTATTATAAGAAATAGAATTTACTGGTATGGACTTATATTCAATAGCACTCCTTCCCTTTTTAATGAAATGTCATTATTCCAATACAAATCCTTTCATTCTGCAGCCCGCTCCCCCCTTCATCTCACTATATTTCATTTCCTGCAGTTACGTGATATTATTGCCTTTTTTTCCACAGCTATTGATTTAGGTGTATATGGTTATTACAATGCAAAATAAAACAGTTCCCCCATCCATTCTACCTTGTACCATTGAACATTAACTTAATTTGTTTCAAATCTGCATTTGATTTGGCAAGGAAACCATTTATCTTTATGAAGAAAGCCCTCATAAAGTAGGGACTTCAGGAGATCACTGCTTTAAAAATTTAATAGCCTTGTGTCTTATACACTAGAAAAATGAATTAAACCTTCAAATATTATATGTCTCAATGTAACCTTTTTGCATTTCGTACTATGTTTAATTCATTATATCCCAGGGAAAAAAAATAGATAAAACCTCACTAGATTTAGGGTGGTGGTTGGTTCTCAGTTTTCTTTTGACTTGGACTGGGTATTTCACATTCTGGGATTAAAAGTCTTTCCATACAGTATTAGCAGCTGGATGTAGCTGATGTTCTTGGGATGGAGTTGGTTGTTGTGTATCTAATATTCTTGGTTTGGTTCTCTGCACTGATAAGAATCATTCAGTTCTGAAGCCACCAGCAATATCTTTAAGGATGATTTTTGTGGCATGAGCAAAGGACAAGCTCTCAAAGTCTAACGCAATCACAAATCAAAATATTTTATGTATTAACATTAAAAATTGAATATTTGGACTGCAATATGATGACTTTTGTATGACTGGTGAATAAATTAGGTAGGAAGCAGAAATATCTGCAGTGGAAAAGTTCTGGTTTAGAACTTGTATGATGATGATGTAGAACACTGTATGATGAGGCTGATAAACAATGCCAACAACCAAGGGAAAAAAACAGTTTAGATGAGTTAAAGCTGAGAACTGCTGTAGGTAGTCAAGACCCTTATTTCTTGGAAGAAAACCCTAATATTTCACATTTTACACTAATACAGTCATTCTGGACACTTTTTAAGTGGTGGTTTTCCTTTCTCCAGTTTGCTTTTCTTCTCTGACCAACAAGAGTTGTGTGACTTTCATGGATTCATTAACAATTCATGTTTCATCATCAGTGAACACACCAAAGTCAACTGCAGTCAGAAACCTAAACACCTTTCAGGGCCTGGAACCTTTGGCCATCTCTGCAGAGCCAGGGGGAAGATAAAGGTTCCCTTGACAGATCTCCTGACCACCTGCGCAGAGACCCCTGAGGCAAAACTCCAGAACTGGAGACTGCAAAACTCTGAACCTCCGCACAGAGGTTTGACCATACCATGGCACAGCTCCTCCCACACTCCATTTCTGTGTGCATTCAGAATTCACCCAGGATCATGAGTTTTAACCCAGGAGTCTGGACAGCAGTAATCCAGCTACTGCCTGTTCTTCTCTCCCAACTGTTCTGCCCACTCATGCACCTCTTTTGTGACTTCTTTAGTCACAACAAGCTTAGCCCAAAAAAAAAAAAAAATCCAGTTTCTGAGGTGGATTCCTGGGAAGGTCAGCTTCCCAAACACAGCCAACTGGAAGAGCAGATGTTAGACAGACTATGAAGGTAGACAGCTCATATGGCTTGGTCTGGCTGAGTCTGGCAGGAAGTTTAAGCCCAAATTAGCAAGCCAGAAACACATCTACAGGCTCAAGTCAAGACTCAGAAGTCAGTAAAACTGTGAGTAAAGATTAAATCACTTACTCAGATGAGGAACAGTAAAGGCAACTCTAGGCAGGTTGACCTTTCTAAATTGGGATGTAAGGCACAAACTCACTATAGCACACAAAGTATAAATATTGCATTGTCTTGCTGCAGAAGTATTACCAATTAATAAGATTTATGTTAGGTTCTCAGTATTGAAAGCAATCACAATCAAAAGATGCCTAAAATGAGGAAAGAGTTTTAAGCAGAGAGGCATCATGAAAGAGGCAACAAGAACTTAAGCAGAAGAAAAGCATCTCAGAGGACCCGGAAAAGAGGACAACCCAAGTGAAGAGAAGGGGGCAATAAAACAGTCAGAAATTGTGCAAGCAGGGAAAGCAGGAAGCTCATAATGTTCAAATCAAAAAATAAATTCCCCATCAGAACAACTTCCATCAGCCTGCAACACTGTATTACTGAGCTATACTCTTTGGTACACCTAAGTTTTATTTATTTTATACCTATAAAGAAAACAGCAGACACTAGAAATACATTGCACAGGTCTCATTACAAATCTCCCTGTCTGTATCTTAGAACATTCTTAAGCTGCATTTAGCAAGCAACCTGGAGAGTGCTGATATACTGTGTACACATATTAGAAGCATGACTGTATTTGCCTATTTCTTCCCAGTAGGTAACAACAGGCTGTTTTCATTGGATGATCTCCAGAAACAAAATCAGAGCACAGCATTGTGATTACTCAGCTCATACAATGAATTCCCAGTTTCAGTAAGAATAAGTAACATTCTAATTTAGAGTTGATATTTGACACTGTATACGAGGGGAGGGGTCTACTTTCCATTTTCTCCTTAGACCACAGCAGTAAACTGCAAAACTCCCTGCTAAAATGTATGATCTTTGGAGAATGCTAATTGACCTACTAAAGTTGGCTTATTTTATTTGGTGAAATTTGCTTATCACAGGCCTCCAGGTGCTCTACATAAACAATATAAATGAAAATAATGAATAGACCAAATACCTAAGTGACAATGGGGACCACATCAATAGCTGTCTGCCCAACAGAATTCAGCTCAAAAGAAACTGTATTATAGCATCTGATCATTTCAGAAGAGGGAACTTTCCCCCCTTCTGAGGTTTGTTTTATTTCCGAGCACAGGGGGATTTGTTAGTTTGAGGCAGATCAGGTTTATCCGCCCCTTGCAGACTGCAGAGCACAGCATTTCTCTGGATGTGAGTACATGCAGAAGGGATGCTATCCTGTGGGTGTGCAAAGTGGATATTCAGGGAGGGCAGGAGGTCCTGAGGAGAACACTCCACACTGCCAGGGTTGACTTCTCCAGTGGTCTGAGACTACAGACAAGGAAAGCTGTTCAGCTCACAGGGAATCTGGAGCTTCTCTCCAGGCCCCAGGACAGGCACCACAGCAGCAGAGGTTATCTCTGATTTTATGCACCTTCTAGAGAAGAGAATTTCTCTTGAGATAACCTGAATTATTTTGTTGTTGTTACTATTACTGTGCATGGAGTCTAGGGAGATTTCTAAACAGGATGAAACAAGCACATCAGTTTCTCATGGAAAGGCTCATCCAGCAGCATTGTTCTTCTCATGGAAAGGCTCATCCAGCAGCAATGCTCACTCTAGGTCAATCAAGTCAGAAATAAACCACATATGTAGGAACACGGGCAGGTTCTGAGAGCAAACCAGTCACCCGGTGTGAGTCACCACAATGCTTGAGGGGTATAAACTGTGAAACTGCAAATTTAATATAAAAATAACCAGACTAGACTTATGCTAGCAAGCTAACAGAACAAAGCACAGCATTTCTTCATTCACCAGCAGCTCAGGAGCTTCACTGCTCACTCTGACCTTGCCAGGTCTGGCAGGAGACTCTGGTGGCTCTTGCCCCCTTGTCCCACGAGAGCAGCTCTGAAATACCAACTGACCCCCCTGATGTGAGGGACAGAGGACAGACCATCCTCCACTCTGGAAATCAGGATCCCAGGCAGGAGCCACCACTGCCAAACACGTGCGTCCCACTGACAGAACCCCAATCAGATATCAAGCTGTCGGCTGTGACGTCTCTGTCACTCCATCCACAATTCCCAGAACTGTGCAACTCAGCTGTCTTAAAACCTATGTGTTTCTGCTGATTCCCGGGCCAGTGAAAGCAAAGCAAAGCAAACAATAATACCTGTTCTTTATAGATTTCATATCCTTTCAGAGCAGGTACATGGAGTCGGAGACATTCCTCTGCTTCAGAGATTTAAAAGTTTGGATGGGAAGAAGTCTCATTCAATCTCCTGCTAATACAATATGAAACACTCTTCACAGCTGTAATTTCCTGTAGCATCTAAAATGTTTCCTGTTAATATTTTCCATGTTGTTGCTGTTTTTATGAAAAAAAATCCCCTAAATATTAACATTTTCAGATGGCAGAATGGAAAAAGCTAATATAACTCTTAGAGACACAGCATACAAATCCAGAAATAGATCTAAAGGCAGATTTCTCAGCACTCCCTAAATTCTGGCAGAGAGAACAGACCAAAACTCCAGTCCAACCTTCTGCTTTTCCTCACCCAGTACTCAGATGTTGTAATTTGACCTCGATTCTAGCCAGAAGACAAACCTCATTTCTGTAGCGTAACACAGATCATGAACCTTTATTTTATCATTGTGTCCACACTAATTCCTCCATTCTCCCATTTCCATGGCAAATAATAATCCTACCTTCCTTATAATGCTTGGAGGAGAAAGCTTGGACTCTTTTTCTGGGAGGTAAATTATAAATACTAACTAGAGTTACGCTGTGCTCTTGCTGTTGAAAGATTTTAGCTCAATGGGAGGTTGGAGAGACAGGGAACAATAAACACAATAAAGCTACAAAGTAGCCAAAAACTAAACTAAACAAAAAAACAGCCTTGGGTTTTAGTCCTATGGTGGCTCTCAGCTACCCACAAAATTCCATTTTAAAAGATTTAACGACTGTTCCTTTTGTGAGCACCCAAAGGACAAGGGACGTCTGCTAGGAGGAGCAGGACTGAGCATTTGCTGGGTGCTTTATTGCCCCAAGAAAACCAGAACACGCCTGACCCTTGCAGAGAGCAGCAACAGACCCAGTGAGCAACTTCCATTATTATTTTGGTTTTTCTTTGTCCATGCTGCCTGGAGGGCTGAGCCAGCTTGGAGGAGCATTAGTTTGGCTCCCCTGGTTGCCCAGCCCAATTACTCAGCAAACACCCACGCGCTGATGGCTCATCTGGTAACAGGAACTCAGGGACCCCCAGCCTTGGCAGTGAAGCTGGGTCATTCATACCCAAGTAAATGTCTGTCCACCTGGCACAGGGTGACAAGATTTCTGCAGTGGTTTCTTGCTATCTGAGCAAGAAAAATATCAAATTGGACACATTTGCAAGCTTGTGCAATTAGTTGCTGAGTTGAGTGCGCAGATTAACATTTGTTTGTGTATTTACCAACTCTTGACCAAATTTTCAGTAATGATCTCCACAGCTGTGGACATAACTTGTGTGGTCATAGACCATGGATATTGGTAATCAGATGTGAGTACCCACAAACCTGAGAAAGATCTAACATGGGATCAAGGCATACCTTCTGGGAGTGTACTCGTTCTGGCTAGGCACTCACTTATTCCAGTGGGGAAAATGTGAATTTGTTGAGATTCTTGGTAGCCACAGTAGCAGAAGGCAAGCAGACTAGACAGAAGATAAAAATGTACCTCTAGTTTCAGAAAATCTTGCAAATTGCCCTAGTTTGTGGCTTATATGGACACTGAAAAATTCTCAGTCTTCCCTGGCAGCATTTGGTACATTGCTCAGTTTAACTTTATATGCACCTTCTGAACAACTTTGCAACATTTATCATTTCCAATAAGAAACTTTCCTACACTGAGAAAATGCATGTGCTTTCAGCTTTGCCATAAATCAGTCTGTAAAATTTCTAGCCAGCTTTTTGTTTAAAAAGTGAAAAGAGCACTCACCAGTGTGGTCACCTCGTGCCAGGAGTGCCAGGGCTTGCACAGCTCTGTTCCAACAGGAACAAGCTGTGACCCTCTGAAACACTCTGGATTGCACTGTCCTGTACATAGAGGTCAATTAAATCAATGAGATGGTGTGTGGGACACAAGGGAGCCTCAGAGTCCTTGCAGATACCAGGTACTCTTTATTTGCCCACCTTTTTTTCCATGGACAGCTGCAGGCGTTTCTGCCAGGCTGACCCAGAGCGGAGCACGGGGCCATGGATATTTGTAGATTAGTCCTGGAGAGTGCCATCACCGGGTTTCCCAAATATGTGATCGCACACCCGCACCTTGCCAATTGTATCTCTTCATATCTGGATTATTTAGATGCAAATCCGCTGCTCATTGCAAATTCCCCCTCTCTCAGAATGCAATCGATTTCAAAAGCATGCGAGCGAAAGCCTGAGTGCTCAGAGTCTTTGCAAGTGTCCATGACATGAAAGACTTTAAGTGACTGTAAGCTATTTTCCTTGCTGTCAAGCTGCCAGACGATTTTCTTGCCATTAGCACATGCCTATACAGGCCAAAGTAATGCTTGCCTTTTTGGACATATGTGAGGAAATAAATGTAATTACAAGCAAGATGTAATCACAATTGCTTTACTATTAAAGCTGCTGTATGCTCTCACGGTTTAGTTAACAATACATGTAGAAAAGTGGAATTGCTTGGTGTTCTCAGAAAAAGGGAAAAGAGGGGGAAAAAGATAAATATGGCCTCTTTCATTTATATCTGTGAAAACACAACATTTAAATGCAGAATTTGACTTTCCAAATATCACACCAAAAACCTTTTAACAAAAACAGCAGGGAGAGAAAGCTCTTTAAACCATGATATTCCATGAAGGATTATGAAAATAGAGGTCATTGCAAGAAAGAGAATTGCAAATACAACTTGAAAAGCTTCTCACATTTGTAAATACATCGAGGAGAATTTATTCCTCTCTGGTTTTGCTACCAAAGGATATTTACAGGTTCCCAGGGAAAAAGGAAGAAAAAAAAATGACATCAAATTTGATATACTCTGTGTGGTGCAACATGCTGATGTGTAGTAGTAACACTCAACTGAGCTTCAAAGGAAATGAGTTTTCTAGGCTGGAGTTACACATTACAGGCCTGATCCTGACAACACACTGAGCATTTCCTGAGAGCTTTCGTGTGCCCTCAGCTCTCACTGAATTCAGAGACAGCTTTTGATTTCTTTTGGTGCTGGATTACGATCAGAAGTAATGAGATAAAAATGTATCATGCTTCAAAGCAAGAGCTGAAGCTCATCTTCTTACTGAGTCCATCACACTGAGGCCCCTGTCCTTCATTAGGGCTCTGGAGTGATGAAATAATAACAATTAGGATCCTAATAACCAAGTGAATCTTGCTCTGTCTATTCAGGCAGTCCCAGACTCCCACAATGGCATCTCCTACACTACCAGCACAAGAACAAAGCACATCAGGGACACATGCATAGGTGCTTTGGCACACTGCTGACACACGAGTGGCCGAGCACATTCCCAAGCCTGTGACTGACAGCCCTGATTAGCAGGTTTCAGTACCCTGGATCAGCAAGGTCTGTTTTTCAGCAAACCCCAAGTACCAACAGTCTTAAAATTACACCTCCTTAACGCACAGGCTATCCTATTTCCAAGCAACTAAGCCCACTGCCATGTGTGGAGGACGTGCAGGAGCCCCTTCAGACGCGAGCCATGGGAGGTGCTAATTTGTGACAGACGCAGCCAGCAGGTCGTGTTCTCCATCACTGCTGCTCAACGATTCCTACAAACTTCAGAAGCTCAGTTCAGGTGGTGTGTGCACTCTCAGATGACCAGGGCATAAAACTCCTGACTCAAACTGGGTTATCTGAAATTTCAGATATTTCTAAACTTGCACTGTGAAAATAAATTGGAATGAAGTGACGTGTATCAGAACCTGCCTGCCCTGCCCAAACTTTTTGTGGCTCCAAATACTGGAGAAGGTCTCACTGAAGTCTGGGACACAGTACAGCTGATAGTTCTCTGCAAAGGGCTGCATCCAGGTCTGTCTTTGCTTCTCCAGCTACACAGTTTACTTGAATTTGGCAGGTACCTTACAACCGCAAGGTGAAACTGAGGACTGAAATCAACAGCAAAGCTCTCGCAATTCTTAGCAGAACTAGGATTTCACATTATGATTTCCTCCTGTACAAAAAAAAAAAAAATCGGGGGGATGGAGCTCAACTTCTCACTGCCCAAACATCTGATACCAATAATACTTCTTTTACTCTGTCCAAAACTATATTTAAATTGCATTTCTGGCAGGTTTTGAGATGTGTGATACAGATCTCCTGCTATCACATCAGATGTAGTTTCCTTCAGAACTGTTGAACCAGATGTAAAATGTGAGAGATGTAAAAAGTAAAATAAAAACCCTGCTCAGGGTAAAGTGTTTCTGACATGTGGCTATTATATATGGGGTTTTAGATGTATATCTCCACTCCAGCCATTTAAGAAGGTACACAGTACTGTAACTCTATTGGAGCTGATTAGTGCCAGCTACTTGTGATCAGTAGGAATTTAAAAACCAAGGGCTGCCAAACACTAACAATTTATAAACTGTATGCCAGCAATGCGCTGCAACTGAATATTCTGTAGTGCACTTAATTTCAAAGTAGAGCCATATTTAGAACACTGAGGAGGCAGGGAGGGGGGGTAGAGAGAAGCTAATATATCACGCCAGTATTTGATTTTCAGCACTTAGAACTATACATGTTTTGTTTCTTACTGACAAAGACAACCAGAGGAACTGACTGAAAGGAATTCCTGCGAGGTTGTCAAGCAGCTGCACAGACAACAGGTATAGTTGTAAAGTAATTCTCCCCTTTTCAAGCATAAAATTGTCTCTTACAAATCTCGGTCGCAAATGTGTGCAGGTAAAGATTTGAGTTACAAATGAAGAGCAGTGAACAAGTTCCTTGGCAGCAAAGGTGAGCCAAAGCACGGGTGACACCGGGGAAGAAACAGCTGCACTCCCAGCGCATTAACATCCTGATTGTATCCCACTCCCCACAGACCCAATGATCACTTGCATGACATTCAACACTATCTGAGGAGCAAAGAAATTTAACCAACTGTCTGCTCTTAAGAGAGAAGGGCAATGATTCTCCTGTCACTAGTTTTATCTCGTTGTGACCCCTTTTGAGTTCAAGGAAATCACTCCTGATTTATCGTACCAAGAGGAGTATTAGTCTCAACCTATTTCATCACAAGACCACAAGCCCTCCAAAAAGCAGTGCTTCCTGTCTCCCAGGGACTTGAATTTGTCCCTCCCTGGTGGCTGTGTGTCCATTAACATCTCAAAGACACTATCCTGCAGCGTGCCTTCAGTTATATACTACACCATGGACCACTCTAAAAATTAATGTAACTGTGCCGTGTGACCAAACTGAGAGAAAAAGCAGTGGGGAGGAAAAGCTATAAAGCCAGTGCATCCAATCATCAGGAATCAAATAAGCCTTCTGAGAAAAAAATAATAAAATGAAACAAAAATTACTCCTGATCCCAGGAGAAAGGAGATGGCTTTGTCATCTGCAGCACCCTGACACCACTCAGCCACACAGAGAGGGACCCTGCTGACAGATGGGCAGAGTTGAATCTGCTGTAAAGCAAAGAAAGCTCCTATCATTCTTGTCCATGAAAGACACCCAAGGGATAATTATTATTATTTTTATTTATTTAGAACAAAAGACACCCACATCCTAGAAATCAAAAAAGCCTCACTAAATGGAACTCGGTGAGAAGTATAGCTGAATAGAATTCACCCATAATCCTTGCAGTTAGTTTCTATCTACCCAGCATTTTCTGTAAGCACCTAAATCCCTTAAGTAAACACAATATACTGAAACTCCATGCTTAGCCAAGTTCCTTCACTTTTAGGAGTTCAAGGAAGCTAAAATGCAAATGAGAACTTTGACACCCTGACTCCCTGATGCAAGACAAAGGGCACAGAAACCAAGCAAGGAGCGCCAACATGACTGGAGAGCAAGGATAACTCTCATCCTTTCTGATTTCTAGCTAGTACTGCTTGGGTACTTTAATATCTTTGTAATTTGTAATTGTTCAAATTGATGACATCCCAATTAATGGAGCTATAAAAATTTACACAAGGCTTAAGGTTCCAAGGCATCCCTGTAGGATGGAGCGTGGGGATTTGGGCAAGGGCAGTTAAAGTGGCCCCTTTGCTTCATTCAGACATAAATTGGGCCATTGTGATGAAGGTCTGAGAATGCTCACGGAATGATTTTTGTAGTGCCAACAGTCAGGAATCTTTCACACTGCCACTGGCAGGGCAACTTCAGACTCTCTCCACTGTATGTGGCACACAGAATCACAGAATAAGCTGGGTCAATCCCAACTCCTGGCCCTGCACAGGACACCTCAACAATCCCACACATGCCTGAGAGTGTTGCCCAAACACGTTTTGACCTCCTTCAGGCTTGGGACTGTGACCACTGCCCTGGGGAGCCTTTTCCAGTGCCCAGCCATCCTAACGTGGAACATCCCAACATTCCCGCACAGCTAGCATGGGAATCCCTGTTTGGAGCACTGGAGCCCAGCACAGCCAGCTGAGGGGCAGCGTGCTGAGAGCCCAGCAGTACCTGTGGTCCTGAATTCAGAGCCAGCAGAGCTGCACATTCCTCGGGAGCACACATCATCCTTTGGGCACAGGAAGAGTGGCGATACACCCTGGTTTACCCGAGGGGCCGGAGCAGAACTTGTGCAGTTAGATACTTGTGATGACAAACGCAGAGGTTTCCCAATAGGTATTTTAATTTGGGATCCTGCAGTGAATTGCCACACCCCGGTCCTGCAAACACAATGTGAGATATGGCAAACATTTAGAAACATATGGAAATCCAGATGTTCTTCCACATAGTACTGGAAAACATAGTGCAGACTGTGTTCAATAGATGCCAGTTATGATCTTACACATATTTTTAGAGAAATGATGCAATTCTTTAAAAAAGAGAAATTGATCTTAATGGTAAGTGACATTTTAGTTCAGTCACAATTACAATCAACCAGATTTACTCTTTGCATTAGTAGCAGGATATGATCCTTAGGTTCACACAGGGTTAAGTTTGTCATCCTCAGAGATTTCTTAATGACCCTTGTTATCTAAACCCCGACTCAGAATGGTGGCTTTGGATTATGTTTTCAATGCACATCCTCAGACATATTAGGACACGAAGTGAACCTGACAGGGAGAAGAATATTTCCTTTCTCCTCTGAAATGCCCCAGGAGGGTTTTCTGCAGGTGACCTCTTCAGACCTTGGCTCTACATTAGAGTTATTGTCCTGAGAGAAGATTCAGTTAAAACACACAATTCATTTCATATAGTGCTCTTGAGTTTATTCTTGGTGGCAGCTAACTTGTAAAATTTTATTATGGATTCTTCTTTGGTTTGCTTGATGGAAAACAATTATTCTATCATCAACTCTAAATGATATACCTTGCTAGACTACACAATTGTCTTTCCATTACTATTTTCAGATAAAATGTTAATTTCTGCTTAGAAAGAATCTCCAAAACATCCTTTTTAACATATTATCAATATATTAATTTAGATGTCACACTTCTAAATGGCTGTGTTCAAGAAGGTCTGTTATCCTTAAATAAGACTTATAGGTTCTGAATACAAGCTGTTGACTAAAATAATTATTATTATTATTATTAATAATAATAATAATAATAATAATAATAATAATAATAATAATAATAATAATAAT